>QUSF01000036.1:0-71172 GCA_003676055.1 Chloebia gouldiae | reverse complement strand
TTGCCTCCAAAGGTGCCCTCCTCCTCCCACCCCCAAAACCTAGAAAATTGGGTCAAAAATATTAACAAAAACCTGGTTAAGAGTCCAGCACGTCATCCAAAGGGGTTTCTTCCATCCTCCTTGTGGACTTGAATCCACATGTCAGCATAGCTACCGTCTAGAGGCATCCACACAGTTACCAGTAGAAGACCCACCTTCCTTTTTCTCCCTTTGATTTGGCATTTTATTCTTTATTTGCTATGTTAGTCTCTGTTTTTTTTTCTGAGTTGAGGCTGAGCCTTTAATTCACTTTGTACCTCCTAGTCTCTGCCAGAACTTTTCAGAAGAAAACAGCCCCCTCATAATTACCTTTTTGTCATTGGTCCCAGTTTTGCTACATCCATACTCAGATTTCATAATTTATGTTGTTCTGTGGGCAAGCTAAGCCTTATGCGGTATTATCAGCAGGATTGCTTTAGAGTCAGTGCTTGGCAGTTGAAAATTCCTGCATTATTACCATCTTAAGAGTGCTTGGATTTGGTTTACATTTTTCAGTTACTGCAGAGAGTTTTTCTGTTTTAGATTTCTAGATCAAATTCATCTTGATGGGATTCTTAGTGTCTGTGCTGGAGCATGTGCCAGAGCAGCAGGGTACCCTGGTTTCCACAGTTTTACTGTGGGCTCTCATGGGTCCTTAATAGGGCCTAAGTTAATATAAGGTAGTGTACTCTGCATTCACTTGTTAAAATTTCCTTCACACACCATCCATTTCTTTCCAAAGTCTTTCTGTTCAATTTTCTAGAAAATGATGTGGAATCTGTAAATCACTAGCATGCAAGTATAGGGCCAAAAAGACTTTTACAGATGTAGATCTAATTGGGTGGTTGCTGTGGCTTTTTGGGTTTCTTTTGTTCACCTGCTTGGGTTACAGAGTCTTGAGACACATTTCTATAATGATCCATTTGCAGACAGAATCCTATGCCTGGATCTGTCAGAGCAAGAGCTCTTTAAAGCAGGAGTTATTGACATGCAGCTCTGAGGTGTACTAGAAACTATATTTTACCAACTGAAGCTTTTAGGAAGTGCTTTGTTTGGCTGTTCTTGATTGTTACTTGATTTTCCTTTATTAATGCATAGTCACAAAATAATTCCCTTTTGTTATTTACAGAAATGCAGAATAATTGAACTGTTTAGGAATAGATTTGAAGCGGAAGCGGATTTCCCCTTGCAAACTGTGTAACATTATTTCTGAAAATTTAATATACTGACTTAATCTCAATGTATCAGCACATATTGGAATAAGAACCAGTCTCTGTGTTTTAGTCAAGGAAATTGTTAATTTGCTCCAGTTGCACGAATACATCAACAATTTGCAAGTTGCAGCAGTGATTCTTTATCCTGTTAATGAAAAGGCACTCCAATTATAACCTAACAATTTACATGAAAATAATTCTTAATAAACTAGTTGGCCTTTCAAACTGTAAATTGGTTTGTAAAAAAAAGTTATTTTTTTGCAACTGAAGTCAGATATAATACATTATTTAGTTTAACTGAGAAATTGTTGAATTCATCAGACACAGACAACAGCTTAGCATTTTTTATAGTGTGATATTCCTGACAAGAAAAGCAGAACTAAAGTTGAGATTTTGGACTTAGGTGGAATTCTTTGCCTAGCTCCAAAAGATGTCAAGAAACTTTTACTCGGTAGTCAGTACATTAACATCAGACTAAGTTGTTAGTTTTATCAGTGTTAGCCTCTTGGGACAGAAATAATATCTCTAATATTATTAGTGATGCAGCCAGATATTCTCAGTAATACAGTTTATTTTTTAAAAATCTAATCAGTAAAGAGTAGTGTTACATTATTATATTCTTTAAGCTATATAAATATATATTAAATAAAATTAATAATATATAAGGATTAATATAATAATAAATAACAACTGCTATAATTAATAATTTAATTACTATAAATTATATTCTTAGTAGTATTATATTCTCTACAGTGTCTATTTTCAGGACAGTGTAATGCATGCATTACAGTTCTGCAGTTTCCTTAGCTAATATGAAACATTGCAAATCTCATAGAAGGATAAAATAAATGTGGGCTCAAAATGATTTGATTTGGAATTCTGAAAGTTAATTCTAACTTTGTATTTCTGTGTAATTTTATTAAGATATAATTAGACTTCTTTTTGTAATTGTATTTAGGTAGCATATTGTCCTCCAAGGTCGCTGTAGGTAACAAGTACTGCAGAGCAGTTCTGAGAGATTTTGGGAGTACTAAAGATCATGGTATTTATGTTCTGCTGCATGAAAAAAAATGCAGAGAAACTTTATTTTAAAAAATGCAGAGTGTCCTCCATAGCTGTGATCATGGAACTTGCAACAACCACAAGAGTCTATGGTGACTTTTCTGTGCTATTTTTGAATATATGATTTATTGAAGGTGTGATGATTTTGCTTATTTCATATTTGTAAATTGGGTAGAAAGGTGTCACTCGTAATGTTTGAATGTCTTATTACAGAAACTGTCATTAGAACTGAAAGTCTACAAAAGTCTAAGCAAAGGGCTCTCCATTTACATTTTATTTAAGACAGCAGTAAGTAAATAGAAAAGATAAGAATTTTGAGGATTTAAATCGCTGATGTTACTGTGGTATAATAAGCCAGGCAAGGTGATTTCAGAGGGTTTTTTTATTTATTGCTGGAGAGTGGTCTGTAAAATGGGCTTTTCAGTGCCAAGACATTTGGAGGATTGAGAAGACCAACAACATGTACATCTATCTTGATTTAAGACAATTTAAAGAGGTGGACGTTTCAAAATGAGTTACCTCCCCTTAGTTTCAACCAGTCCCTTTCCACCTATAAGGAGAAATACAAGTAGATTGATCAGAGTCAAAAAATAGCAGTTTACTAACAAGCAAAGCTGCAACAGGCAAAAAAAAAACCCAGTACATAATCACGAGGTACAGAATTGCTAGGTCTCACAAACTCCCCCAGAACAAAGAGAAACCCGAAATGGTGGCAATTCCGCTTCCAAGATGGTGCCTGCCAAAGGGAGGCAAAGGGAAAATGGTGCCAGCTCACTCCCCCAGTATGGCACTTCCGAGGAGGCAAAGGGGAAAAAGATGGCCACAAACCTTCCTGGGGTAAATAGTTTTCTCTATTCATGTGAAGTCAGTTTTCCCCATCTTTGCATTAAATAAAAAGAGTTTAATATATGTCAATACTGTTTTCATAATAATTCTTTTATTTCATTGAGCTTGTGGCAGATTGACCTTGCCTGGCTGCCATCTCCCTGCCTCTCTCTCACTCCTCCTCCTCAATAGGATACTGGAGAGAAAATAATATGGAGAGGCTTGTGGAAAGGCTTCTGGAAATTGAGATAAATGAGGATTTCCAGTTGCTGTCATGGGCAAATATTTGATTTGGAGAAAATAAATGTATTGCCAGTTAGAATAGAGTTGCATGGTGAGAAACAATGACAAAACATAAAGCCCCTCTCCTTGCATGGGGCTCCCTCACGTATTTCCATGCTCAACATTACTTCTTAATTTCTGACTCTTCCACCTCCTCTTTCCTGGAGTAAGCACTGCACCCCATCTCAACATTACACCTCATATAGAGCAGCTGCAGCTCAAGAGGGAGAAGGGAGGTAGTTTCTTCTTAAATTATGACTCAGATTTTACAAGTGTTTGTACTGTGGAGCTTAGAGCCTAGAATCAATTACGGCAGTGTGCAGCTGAAGAGCTCCAGGTAGCCTTGAGTTTGCTTAGGGGATGCAGAGTTGGGAGTTTTGGGGTTTTGCAGAAGAGACTAGTGCAACTGCCCGTGACTCTGGGCAAGGTCTTTTGGTGAGGTGACAGGAGAAATGTAGGCCTTGCAACCAAAGCGGTAAAAAGTGTGATTTTTTTTTGGAACAAACGTAACAAGCCCCCCAGCTTGGTAGGAAATCTAGGGAAGCAAATGTGCTTGCAGATGGTCCTTTGATACCATCATCCAAATGCTTGGGTCTGTGGTTGGCAAAGCCCAGTACCAGCTGGTGCTGCAGGTCTTGTCCAGACACGGACTTCTGCTGTCCCCGCTGCCAGCTGACCTCTCACAGAGGGGACCCATCCTCCCCCCGTACATGAACATACATAAGAGGAATTGCCCAGTGTATGACCAAAAGAGTTACTTGTGGGGCGAGGGCAGGTGAGAACAGAAACAGATTGTTCCATGTTTCTTTTAGTCTGTTATTTTGTGGAGTTCAGATTCCTCTGGGCAAAACAGTGCAAAGAGAGCCACAGCTCCATTTTCTATTATGCAAAAATGAGGCTGAGGTGAGGAAAACTTGGACCGTGATGGTACAGAGGCTAGCCTCTCTGGGACATGGGAAACATGTGCGGATGGAACTTGGCTGCACTTGCCATTGCTGCTTGGTAGCCTTTGGCTGCTCTGTTTTGTAGTAACTCGGGTGCTGTTCTGCTGTTGTGGGGTACCAACAAAATCTGTCTTACTTCTTTTCCTTAAATGTTTTTTGGTGGCTTAGTTCTTTGCAGCAGATATTGCATTATTGATTTTGAGCTAGTTGGCTCTTCATTGTCGTACTTTGAACATCTCTGTTTGCTATATTTTTTCATTTGCTTTCCAGTGTAATATTCAGGTTTCTTGGATGAGCCCTCTAAATATTTGCATGGTATTACTCATGTAAGTTGGAAAATAAATTAGTATTTGGCTTCTCAACTTGCTTGGTTGGCTGAACTATGATTGTTACTTAGATTCCCAAACCAAGTAGAATGAAATAACATAGTACAAAGAATTATCTTGGTGGTTTTAGGGCTTTTCTTGGGTTTGGGTTTTGTTTTTTTTTTTTTTTTTTCTGTTTGCTTGGATTGGGTTGGATTGGATTGGGTTTTATTTGAACCTTTGGAGAGGAAAGGGATACTCTATGTTTTGGTTTTTTTTGAATAATGTATTGGTTTTTATGCCACTACAATTACTTCTTTTTCTGTTAGGATTTTGTTGTTATGTTAGATTTTTCTATTTTGCAGCTATTCACCTGCATTTCTTAGCTCAAAACCTCTTTTCTGCCAATTCTGATAGTTGTTTTGAGGAAGTCTATTTGGTCATCTCTAAGTCTCCTCCACAGTGTATACTGAAGTGCACAGTGTGTGGGGACCATCACAAATTGCCTTCAAAAGTGTACTTCAGATCCAAGCTAAAACAAAGCTAAACCTGCTCTGAGAAACTGTCTCTGACAGGTGTGTAAGACAATATATTCCCTTTCCAAACTGCAGATTTTTTCCATGCTCCCTTATCTTCCTCTCTGCTTCCATTTTTTTCTGACTTTTTTTCCCTAGAACTGATGCGAGTTAGAACTTCAGTCTCTTTCAGAAAAGCCAAACCCATGATCATAGGCCTGAAAGGTCCATCACTGTTTTCCCAGGACTAATTTTAATTTTTTTAATCATGTCTTTAATCAAATTTTTGAAACATTCAGCTTGTAGCAACTCACCTTTCACTCCAGAGCTTGGATGATGTGTATTTGAGCTCAGGATCTGCACAAGTAACTCTCAGCAATTTGAAAACTGGCCTGAACTTTTGAAAGTCTTTAAACATGGTTGTGTAAAATTCCTACTGTTGACCAGCTGCATTTACACATAAAAGTTGTTCTATTCAGGTGACTGATTTAACATGTTTAGAAGCATGTGGCAGAAGAGCATTTTTGTCTCTTAGTTTTTAGTAACCCATATGGAAGAGTTTCAGAAGACTGTGAGGAAGAGTATGGTTGTGTTAGTATCTTAAGAAGTAAGTGAATGTCTAATACTTGTAGCATGGTAGTTTAATGTTATTAATGTTATTACAGGGACTTCCCTGTAGGATTATGGAATGGATGTTGTGGGTTGACAAACTTTGAAAATTGTAGGCCTTCCTAAATGATATATGCTGCAGTTCAAGCAAGCAAGAACTTAGGGAATCATAATGGTTTGTGCTTTTTATGAGCTTAGATTTACTGATCATCATGGGTTTTACAACCTCTATACAGCTAGAAGTTTACTTGTCCAGAAAAGTTCATGTAAATTAATACTGACAGTGACCAGGTCCCTGACTGGTTTGAAACACAGTGCTGAATTCTACTGTAAAGTGGTAAACTTAAAAGAATCCTGTAGCAACCTACAGATCTGTGAGAAATATGTTGTTCTTCTTTATTTTCATTGCTTTTATGATCTAGTTCCATGTTTAAAGTTAATTCAGTGACTTCCTGTCTTCATTTTAAAGCATGAGAGAGATCATGTCCTCAGTGTTTTTTGTCTTGAACTTAAGAAATTAAAAATGAAAGGATGCTGGAGTATAGCAAAGAAAAGGGAGGTTAGCATGTGCATTCTTATAATATCACATATGGAGAGATCAGGTATTTGAAGAGAGGTCAGAAAAATGCCTTACCTGATATATAATAGAGACCAGGGCATGAATTTTAATTTGAGTTAAATTCCAGAAAAAAGTAGAGCCTAGAATACCAGTTAAGCTTGGGTTTCAGATGTTCTCATCTACGGGGAATGGTTCTTCCTTGAACAGGAATTAAAAAAAAAACCCAGAATAATTTCAAATATATTATTCCCTGGAATTATAGAATCCCCTTTATCTAGGTTTAATGGAACATTTAAGAAATACCTTATCTTTGCTTTATAAAATATAAGAAAACAAACTAATTAGGTCTCCTATGCCTTTGAAATATGTTGCCTTAATAACTTCTGAGGCTAAGTGAAAGGAGCCATTAACAGTCAGACCGTCTGCAATCAAAAAGGACAAAAATACTAACCAATGAATAGCTAAATACTTCAAGTACTTCAAGCCTTGAAACATTTCAGGATTGTTCTATTCTTTCTTTAATTTTATTCATGTTAAATATGTTTTACCTTAGAATCACCCTTTTTAGCTGCCGCTTTTCTGTACTGTAATTCCACTGGTTGGGTGTGTTAATAATATAAAAGGATTTTATAATGTTAAGAATGCATAATAAAGTATTTTAAATAGAATACACACTTCTACTAAAATCTAAGTATTACTGTGTAAAATGAGAAGAAAAAATAACTTCTTTTAGGTGTTGGTTCTCTTTCAAAGGTAGACAAAAGCACTGTGCGGCAGGGTACACATAATTTTTAAAACTCTGTGACTGCCACATATGTGTGTTTAGAGAATTTTAAATTTATGTTTTGTTTTGCCTGTGACTCTATCTTTAAATGCTGTTACAGTATATCCTTTTTCCTGTTGTCTGTGTGTCCTGACTGGGACTGGAACCTCTGTGTGGAGGTTCTATCTGTAAATACTGCATAGAGATATGAAAAGTATGCTGAGCGACTCTTCTCAATTTCTTCATTTTCTTCCAAACTCTCCTGTGTAGCTGTGCTCTGGTCAGTTTATTTCCTTAGCAGGTAGAGACTGGCAGGTGTATGGGAAATCTTGTGCCTTTTACAGAATGCATCTGTTTTTATTTGCACTATTTGGTAGTAGTGTATGTGGTCTAGATAACTTAATTAGCATCAACAGATGTTTTTTTCTTAATCTGATGGGACCCCAGTGGCTGCAACCAGGCATCACCTCCATTTCCCTGCTCAGACTGTAATTTCTGAGCACCCTGAGATGTGTACAGTACAATTGCTAATACTCCTCAAGTTCTGTTGTAAGCTGCAGAAGTGGAGGAATGCCAGCCTTCATTAGGGTTTAATTATGTTTGGGTAACAGATTTCATGTGTAGTTGCCTTGGAGCATCTATTTCCAGTAACAAGAATGTGCTTGGGCTGTAAAAGTAGGTCTCAGTCAAGGTCTTCCTCAGTTCAGAGAAATGAATGATGTTGATGTTCTCCCTGTTTGGTTGAGTAACCCTTACCACCTCTGGAGGGTAGCACGGGTTGTATCTTGCTTTCAAACTCATGGAAGGCACAGAAATTGCTAATATTACAAGCTAGGAAAAATAATTATTTGGTGAGCAGGCAGATGTGTCTGGTGAGACCAGTTCAAATGGAGGTGGGTGCTGGTCTAGCCAAAGAGACCACTCCTGCTAATGAAAATCTCGTGTGCAGTGCCTTGTGGTACATCTGCTTTAATGCTGACAAGTGGCCACAGCGTTTCAGAAAGGTTGTAACAGTGGAAGGTGTGCTTCAGAGTTTTTTACTCCTTCCCTCAGGACTATGCTTGGAAGTAATTGTGTAGCATCTTCCCATATGGTTTTGGAGATGACTGTGGGGCTATCTATATGGTAGGGCACTGTAACACAGCTGCCAATCTGTGAGAAAATACAAGAGGCAGATCAGTTTTCTTTTGAGCCTTTGGAAACTTGAAAGCTACTTGAAAGCTGCTCTGTGTAGCTTTGATTTTCTTATTTTAATGTGGACTGAATCAGCAGCTTCTTCTTAAAATAGAAGTAGTAAAATGATCTGCAAGTGTTAGAAGTTGATGGTTACGAGATGAGATTGGGTTTATTATATGGGCTAAAATGGTAACTGAAAATAGAATATAAGAGACAGCTGTCCATGTAAAGAAGAGAAAAATCTTAATTTTAATCTCCTGTAACCTGCATGTATGCGTTCCTACTTCCTTTTCCTTTGCATCTGTTGTTTTGTGCCATACTTCTTGTTTTTTGTGAGTTGTTTTCCCCCCTGCTAAATACCTACAAGTATACCTCGAAGATTGAATCTTCTTGAAGTAGCATTTAATTCCAGGAATATTGAGGTTTGAAACCACCAAGGGATTTTTTTCTTTTTTTTTTTTTGTTTGTTTGTTTTGTTGGTTTTTTTTGTGGTTTTGTTTGTTTGTGGTTTTTTTGGGTTTTGGGGTTTTTTTGTGGGTTTTTTGTTTGGTTGGTTTTGTGAGTTTTTTGTTTGGTTGGTTGGTTTTGTTTGTAACTTCAGTTATGACTCTAATCCTTAAATAAAATACCTTGGGATTTCACTGTTCCTTCATGAGTTTTTGCTAGCCTGTTGCCCTTGCATGCTCTTGCTTACTTAATTTCTGTAAATGGAAGCAGATACCTGATGTCTTGCTGTCACTCAGAAATAAGTAATAAGAGACAAACTAGCTAGTACTTGAAACCTTCTTCTTAATAATGCAGTCCAGATATATATCAGGTCCTGTAAAAGCTTATTGTATCACAGATAAAAATTATTAGTTCAGTTGTTCTGATTGGTGAGAACTTGCATGCTCATGACCAAATACCTGGGAATTTTAGCTATCTCATCCCTCGCTCTGGCTCATACTTCCTACTCTGAATAATACCTCCACATCCTACCTTTGACAATTACTTTCTCAGAGAAAGACATGGAAAAGTCACTGTCAAAAAGACACATTGTAAAGTGCAAGTACAATAAAAATAAAAGCTGTCTATTTAAATAATAGCTGTCTATTTTGAGGTATTTCCTTTTCCTAGTATAAAAATAAGGTGGAGGGTTGGGGTTAGGGGATTGTATAATCCAGTGTTTCTGGTAAGTATATTTTACAGTTGCCAGACAGTGGTACATTTTTGAGTACATTAAAGGCAAGGAAGTTCTGTATCCTGTCTATCCCCATTTTTGAGTTTAATTCAAATATAGCTCCTTTGGAACTTGTGAAATAAAATGAACTAAGGGAGGATCAGATCTTTTAATTCTATGCTGTCTGAACCATGATTGCATTTCATGAGGAAATATCCCTAGCTTGAAATTCTCAGGTAATAGTGAGTGTCTCAGAACAAATGCATTTACTGATTGAGTGACATAAGTTCTTAGGGTTTCAGCACTATTTCTGTACCATTTCCATGAGTTGAAACAGTGTTCTGTGACTCAGCTGAAGAAGCTGATGAGGCTGATAGATTTAACTAGCAGGACTTCTCTGTCTTTTGTTTAACTTGGTATTCCTTAGTGTATTTGCTGAAAAGTCTTCTATCACATTCTGTCAAACCCTTGAAGTGGTCTCAACATCATCCAAATGTTTCTGTGTACCTGACACAACCTGTGGATTGATTGCATAAAAGAATTCAAAAAGCTAGAGTTTAAGTTAATTGAAAACTTCCCTTCCTGTAACAAAACTGGTGTTTTGAGGAGGGAGAATTGAGGGGGAATTCAAAGAATCCTTGGTCTCGCTTGTATCCAAGGTAGTTGTATCTAGACTGTGCAACACTGGCCTAGAATGCAGCTGAGGAACTGTTACAGCTAGAAAGGTTTGATCAAATCTTTGTGTGTAGCCAGAGGAGGAAAATCCAAGGAGTTTTTGGACATACTGTTCTTACTCTGTCAGTAAGGGTTGAGGACTTCTTATTCACCCTGAAGGTAGCCATACTCTGCAGTTCACGGGATCATATAATTTAGTTCTGTCTACATTTATTTATATTGCACTATTAATGACTCTTAAGGGGATGGAAGGGGTATTAGGCTTGCTGGGTTGTCCTTTTGGTAGGTTAGATCTAATCCCTCTTTGTTCAAATAGAGAGAAGAAGGTAGTCTTCATTGCTATAAAAATGTCACTAGAGTAAAGATAATTAGAATTCAGAATTCATCACTGAGGAGCCAGCATTTTATACTGTATTCTCTGAGACAGTTCTGTCTATTTACATAGGGGAGGAAGAAAGTAAATTATGAACAGCCATGAACTTAGATTTGATATAGATTCACTTTTCATAGTTGTACTTCTAACAGATATGACATCAGTTTCACATTGTAATATTGTTTTTAATTGCTGTGATACTCTGACAATATGTACTTTTAAAATTTTTCATTCTCCTTTGAAAATTGATTTTATTTATTACAATTATTTGAATACCAGAGTAACAATTCCAGAATTTTATGTTTTAGATTGTCTGTCTGATATATAAAGATGCAAGACCTAATACCCAGGAATAAACCCAGCAGTAACTTATCAGAAAATGACACCAGAGTGAAAGAGAAACCCAAATTTCCTTAGTTTAGCTGTTAATAGGACTATTACTTAGGAAGCTTAATATTTTGGTGGTGACAATAGTCAATTTTATTCCCTCAACCACTTATGATCTGGGATTTGTGATGTATTTTTAAAAGTGTTTTTGGTCTTGTGGGTCTAATTGTTGTACTTCACTGCAGAGGTTGCCTGTGGTTCCTTGTCAAGATTTTTCTCTAGTGCTTTTAATTAATTTTGTCTGTTTGGGCCATAATATCTGTTAACCTTTGTCTGGGAGCAGATGGATGGCTTCCATCCATGTATTGCCTTTATTTCTTGTGCAAGCAGGACTTGGGTGTGAGGTGGTGAGAATATCTGTTCCTTTTCTAATCAGGGTGCTCTCCATCTCCAGTGCCCTGGAAGTATTTATGAGATCTGGACTGTCTGCATTGAAGATTCCTGAGCGGTATTTCTTGCTCAGGAGTATATTTTAGCTTTGAAAATAAGTGAATTGGAAGGGAAGAAAAGTGAAAAGTGTTTTGAGTCCTCTAAATGCTGGTAATTCTAAATCTGTCTACTGTTAACAAAAGTTGTGGGTTCTTGTGTGCAGAGCAGTATTGTGCATGCAGCTTTTCTGCTTTATAGTTACTGTAGGTGTTCACAGCTTTTCAGCCTCATTATGAAGCAATATGTGTCTGTGTGTGCATGTGGTGGGATGTTAATGTCACTTTCCAGGTTCTGCTTCTGCTGACTGGCAAGAAATATAAGTTTCACAGCTTTTTTATTTAAAGCTGTTTTGGATGAGCTTATTTAGCACATGGCAGCAGAGGCAATGAGGTTTCCCAAGCAGGTTGCAGTTTAGAAAAGAGTTACCTAATATAGGAGGAGAACTCCTTCAAAGCAGGCATTGCATATGCTGTCAGATTCTCAGAAATTTCCCACCATAGGGGCTTTAAATAAAAAAAAAAGAAGGTGGTTCTCAAAGTCATCTGTTTTTTGAGAGGTAGGTTGTGTTCATGTATCTTGTTGAGATCTGTGCTAGTGAAACATTGGTGTGTTGCTGAAGTCAGGAAAAACTGCTTTAAGAAATTCCTCAGTGAGTGTGCCAAGAAGACTTCTACTTGAGGTGGGATGCCTTTGAAAATTTAACCAGAGGCCTCTGTATTCCTAGTGTCATTTGGAGTTATGTGTAAATATGTTAAAAGAATAGCTATTTTTCATGGAAGACATGAGTGAAGGTGGCTGAAGTATTTTAAGGAAGACAAAATTATTTTGCTCACGCACTCAACTGCCAAATAAGAAGAAACAGTTATACTTCTTATAAATAAAAGAATTAATTACCAAAAAGTAATATGTTGTATGTAACTACCCCTTATGATGATACAGGCTGGGTCCCGTGGGAACAAGTAGCTGATCTGGGACAAGGCCCAGACAATAAAATAAGGGTCAGGTGCACCTGGGGCAGTATGAGTCAGGCATGATTCTGAGAGCTAGGGTAGGATAGGAACTATTCCCTCTGCTCAGAGCCTGCTAGACCCCACCTGGGTACTGCCTCCCTTTTGAGTCCCTGACATAGGGATGATAGGGGTGGGAAATGATAGGAAGCCACAAGAAATGCACGAGAGGCTGTGGGACCAGGTCTGCTTCAGCTGGGAGGAGGGATGGCTTCCATGGCTTCCCCGTCAGCTGGCCATGGGGGAGACGCAGCCAGGCTCCTCACAGTAGGGTGTGGTGGGAGGGAAGGTTAGAGGTAGCTGAGACATGCTGAAACGGGAAATTGAAATTGACTGTAAGGAAGCAACATTTTTCCTACAAGGACAGTCCAGTGCTGGTGTTGGGGCCCAGACAAGCTGTTACCATCACCAGTCTTGGAGGATATCCACCCCCAGCTGGATAAGGCCCTGAGAAACCTGTTCTTAGCTCAGAGCTGGCTGTGTTTTGAGCAGGGTTGGACTGGAGACCTCCTGTGGTCCCTTCCTGAGTTATCCTTTTATCCTTTATGTGACAGAAAAACATGTGTGTATATGTGTGTGTGTAGTCTAGGTTCCATGTGGCACATAGCTTTGTTTCGAGACAGTAACTACAGTATACAGACATATCAAGAGTGTGAGCTTTTATTCAAGTTGGTGTTAAGTTGTGGAAATATGATACATAATGTTCTTATAAAAGAAACCCTTAAAGTAATATTTATAATAATAATAACAACTGTTTCCCTTCTGCCTGCATATACAAGAAATCAAACAATTATTCATCTCTGGACTTTGGTAAGAAATAACAAACAAAATTGGAATCTGAATACTCACACTTTCACATTTTCTTACTGCAGATCTTTTCCTGAATAGAACTTGGCATGTGTGTGTTGAGTTCTTGCTCTGAGATTATAGGGTGCTCTAAGATGGTGTTTTAAAGAGTAGAGAAAAAACTTAAACTTTCAACTTTATGTTGCTTAAGAAATATATGGATATATTATTTTTTTTCTTCTTTACAAGCAGGAAGGTAGTTTACCTTCAGCAAAGAGTTAGTTGCAGTAGTAATCAACCTCTGATTTCTCTATTGTGGACACAGATTCATTTGTCAAGTCCTGTGTGCAAAGCTAAGAGCGCTTACAGAGCACTTTCCAAAATATGTTTGATTACCAGAGCACAGCTGCTGTTCTGGGTAATTAATGTGAGACTATGATGTCATTCAGATGGGTGCTGTGTCTGTATTTTCAAGGTCGGATAACCTCTCTTGCTTATATTCTCTTCTGTCTATAGCATTTTATGTAGATTATTGATTTTTGTTTACTTGCAGGAAATAAAGAGCTTTTCGTAGGTCCAGTGGAAAAGATCAGGCAGGCCTTATATTTGTTTGAAGAAAGGGCTGCTAAGAATAAATGAAAAGTGGGGTGTAGTAGTCTTCCAGCTACCATGTATAAACAGAAGTTTAGTAAATTCTAACCCCCAGTCTTCATGGGTGTTCATTAATTCACTATCCTAAAGATGGATTGTTAAACAGTAAAATAAATGTTCTTGACTCAGAAGCTTACTTTTCATTGAGGGTTACTGCGACTGAGCTGACCTAAGGCCATTCATTCAGATCAGATTTCTAAGTCAATTTACTTTGAAACAACTAAGAATTTTTTTAGATTTTAAAATAAATAATAAGTTATTGTTTTGAAAATTAAAAGCTTGAATTTAATTTATAGGAAGAAAGGCAAACAGAAGGGCATTTTTCAGTAAAAAGCTTTTAGTAAAGCTTAACATTTCTACCTCATCCCTTCAAAATATGCAGCCTTGAAAGTTTTGGGATATCAGTTGAAATCAAGCTGAGAGAATTCTTTAAATGAGAAAAATTTTACACATGGAACTTTGGAAGCTATGACTTTATCAAAGGAAAATGATGGGTCTCCCAGGTGTTTTTTAGCCATATTTTGTATGGTTTGTAATCTCTCTAAGACATGTCAGTGATGCCATCTGTCCATAAAACTCTTTATCTTGAAAGTACGTAGTAAGATTTCTAAAACATGATAACTTTTTTTTCAGCAATTATCAGTACTTTTATTGTCATAAAAATTATGACATTTGATACCTTATTTGGCTTGAGTAACCTTCATGTAGCCAATTTTTTGCCTTCTTTTCTAAAAGCATAATTAAAGATGATCAGGACACGTGATAAAACTTAAGAAAGTTGATCATTATCCTGTGTTTATCTGTAACTTGATTTGTTTTAACTAGCACTACCCTTGTTCTGGGAGTGACCAATGACACTGAGTCACAAGTCAGGGGCCATTTCAACTTAACTACTAAATGTAGTTAGGGTTTTAATTAACCCTCTATTTTAGCCTAATTCTGTCTATGTGAAAGGATTGGAAATTTTATAATTTACTTCAATGAAACCAGGCCACATAAAGACCCTTCCCAGCCTGACCATTCACGAGGCTCTGGCAGTCACACTCCCACCACCAGGGACTGTCACAGCTGGGACCAAAGCCACTTCTTGGTGGCCACTCCAGTGACCTGATGGGACCCCACCTAATTCGTACACATTCTCACAGGGTCAGCCCAGGTTTCTTGGCCAGTTTGACCCCAGATTTCCCGCAGCAGAGGCTTGATTAAAGGCATAAAGGCATTTATTCATGGTGCTGAAACACAGAAACAGCTCAAGCTCTGAGCCTCCAAGGAGGGAGCCTGAACAAAGGATCCCCTGGGCTCTTATCTCCTCATACTTCAAGCGTGCCAGAGTCTCACTTCCCCTCCTGAGACTTTGGCTCCACCCAAGTCTCAGTATCCATCCTGTCCATCCACCTGGCCGGTGCCAGCATCTTTGAGTCCTGTGTTATGCAAAGACTTGTCACTTCCCAGCCTCTTGCCTGGGGCTCCTGCCGCCCAGAGCTCAATCTGCAGCTCACACTGCCGTGTGCAAACCGAGCTACCTGCACCGAATTTATTCCTCTGCTCTCATCCTCCTTGGGAAGGACTTTTCAAAGAGCTCTTGCACCTTGGCATCCTCACCCTTCTTCTGGGCTAAAAGTGGAAAGCTGTCCAATATTGTTGTTCTTGATTTCTTACCATATGCTTTGTGGGGAGAAGAGTGGTTAGTTCTGGTGCACACTAGTATATACACCTGTATTTTGCCCATTCTTTCCTAATGTCTTGGAAGTCTTAGTTGGAAAAGACTTTATCTTGTCACTAAAACCTTACTAACACACCTTCATTAGCTGGTAAAGACAAACTGGATTTTTTCATAGTTATTTTGAAAAGGGATTAGTTTGTGTACAACATCCTTATAGGCCCACCTGATGTGATTTATTAGGTATTAGTTTATTATTACAACTGTAATTTTTTTTTTTAAATAAGGACTCCTGTGTTTAAAGGGCTAAAACATTAGATGTAACACAAACAAGGTGTGTTCTCTGAGCTGGAAGCTGCACTCTCTGGATTTCCTGTGGAAGTATAGTGTAAGTGACTCATATCTTGGTTTGCCTGCCTGTCAGCTTCTCTGCTAGAGAGAAAGTGACATTGCTGTTTCTTTCTCATCACAGGAGATTATTCCTACTTCTGCACAGAGCTCATTTAGTCAACAAAGTACCACCTGAGCCTCCCTGCCTCAGTTTACAAGAGTTGATCCAAGTTCTATTTCATATTCACATTCATTTTTTTAGTTGGTAATTGACTCATGTTTTTATAGATATTTCAAATTAGCAGTCTTCCAATAAGTAGCTTTTCTTTTAGTACTTAACAGTACGTCACAAGCTATAGCTGTATTTTATTTATGGATATATGGCTTGATTTAGGTAGCTAAAAGGAAGTCACCTGTCGTCTTTATGACACTGCATCTTAAACACATAACACAAGGTTCCAAATAGCTGAAGCTGTTTCGTGAGCTTGATAGGCCTGTTTCTGTTCCCTGCATATTTGTTATTATTGGCAGACTTCTGTAGTAGCCATATAACCTTTTGAGATTTTTTTACTCAGTTAGCAAGGCTGAGATGCCCCACTAGTCTCAAGGCAGTCATGGTTATGAGTATTAGAAATGTCTTCACCATGTTTTAGGAAAGAAGACATCTTAACTGATTATAGGTAGTTCCAGAAAGATAACGGTATTGTATGTATTTGTTGTGTGCTTCTCTAGGAAGAAGAAACAGGAGCTTCAGATGTACTGCACCCTCAAAGTACAACTTTAATTTCTACTGATTTTTTAAAAGTGCATACAGTGACTAGTTCACACTGAAGTAGTATTGAATGCATAGCTGTCATGTATCTGAGTAACTGCAGACTCCTGTGACAGGACTAAATCTGCTGTTTTACATTACATCATCCTTCCTTTGCTCCACATTAGTGATCTGTGGGGAAAGTGCTGGAGCAAAGGTGAAATATTTCTGTCATCTCTGTCATGGTTCAGCTCCTGGCAAAAATTAGCTTTTCTAATATGCCAGCATCATTGCAATGCCACTGCAGTGCATACAGGTTGTTTGGAAATGATACTTCTTTAAAGAATTTGTCTATGAAAGGGGGAAGTGCAGTCCCCAGGGGTGTTGTTGTTGGTTGCTACTGTTAGAGATTATTTTGCATGGGAGATCATACTGTTGTGCTGTCTATTACCTGACTGCAGAGCTGAGTCAAATGTTTGTCTGCTGGGAAGGAAGGGTGCATTTTGTTGCTTCTGTTTATTAACTCCAATTTTTTTTATTGGGAGTAATGTCAGAGTTTATTTTTTTTTATTTCTTTCCAGCTGTGATAGACAAAATGTCAGCAGAATAAGCGGCCTACTCTCCAAAACTTGCCATGAACCATTTGGTTGGACCACCTGAGGGGGAGATCAGTGAAGAGCCAGCAAACGGAGCAGTGAGTGAGTCAGTGGAAGCTGACTTGGAGCACTCAGAGGTGGAAGAGGAGCAGAGGTATGCGGTTCGCTACCCAAGGCACAACAACAGCAGCCACGTGGGCCTGTCTGGGCAGGAGGAGGAAGGCATGTTAGCTCGGTCAGCCAGCACTGAGAGTGGTTTCCACAGTCACACGGATACTGCAGAAGGGGATGTGATAGCCACAGTGGAGGACAGTTACAACGTTGAGAGAGTGCAGGAAAATGAGGATGAGAGTGCATATGCAGTGCAGTACAGGCCTGAGTCCGAGGAGTACACGGAGAATGCCGAGGCTGAGCATGGCGAGGCCATTCATAACCGAACATTGCCCAATCACTTACATTTCCATTCCATTGAGCACGAGGAAGCCATGAATGCAGCCTACTCGGGCTATGTCTACACACATCGCCTCTTCCACCGAGGAGAGGATGAACAGTATGCTGAGGCTTATGCTGACTATGGGCTGCAAGAGCATGTGTATGAGGAAATAGGAGACACACCAGATCTTGATGGTAGGGAGGGCATCCAGCAGTATGAGCGGGAGAGAGAGGAAGCCGACAATTACCGCAAGGAGGCACTTGGTGCCCGCCTTCACCATTATGATGAACGGTCTGATGGAGAGTCTGACAGCCCTGAAAAGGAAGCAGAGTTTGCACCCTACCCAAGAATGGACAGTTACGAGCAAGAGGAGGACATTGATCAGATTGTAGCAGAGGTGAAGCAGAGCATGAGCTCCCAGAGCTTAGACAAGGCAGCTGAAGACATGCCAGAGTCAGAGCAGAGTTTGGAGCATGGCCAGGCTCTTGTCAGTGGTGGGCATGAAAGTAATGGCCAGCTAACATCTGGTTCTCGAGTTACATCTGGCTCGGGAGAATCTGTACAGAGGTACAGCAAGGAAAAAAGAGATGCAATTTCACTGGCCATCAAGGATATTAAAGAGGCTATTGAAGAAGTGAAGACGAGGACCATCCGTTCTCCTTATACCCCCGATGAACCTAAGGAGCCTATCTGGGTGATGCGGCAGGACATCAGTCCATCCAGGGATTCTGACGACCAGAGGCCACTAGATGGGGATGTGAGTACACAAAGCTTTCACCTCTCGGGTTAAGTGTGTCTAATTCCTTTAAGTGTGGCATGCATGGCAGTAAGGGAAGGTGCATTATATTTTTGTTCTGTGTCTCTTTCTTGAAAAAGTGCTTTGTTTTAAATTTGTACTCTGGAGAGCATAAAAGAAGTAAGCATGCATTATCAAGTAGCCAGATTTTGCTTTTTGTAACAGTGCTGACCTTAGGTATGCTGTATAAGAATTTGTCACATGAAGCTCTTCATGTGTCTTTTCTGAAACAAATGCTGTTACATTATTTACTGCCATAATATATTTTAGAATAGCAACCAAACCAAATAACCACACAAAACTGTCTGTCTGTGTATGCTTTTGTTAACTTTGAAGTTTCTAGGTGTGGGATCTCTGCTTGTTTTTTCTACCCCTGTTGAGGTCAGAATTGAAGACACTTGAGATGGTGTTTCATGTTTGGACTCAGATGTTTATTATTTCTTATCAGTGAAACAGCCTCACAGCCATGAGTTTTGCAGTCTGTCATTAGCAAGGCACAAAATGGCTAACTATCTCTTGTTACAAGGCTTTATAAGACTAAATTATCCAATTAAGAAATGACATCTAGACTATTTTCCCTTTTAATCCAATAACTATTCCCCTGAAGCCCGCAATGCAGACTTTTCTGTCCAAACCCATGAAGAAGAAGGAAAAACAAGGTAAAGAAGATCTACCTCACTCCACCCTAAAACCTCCATCTTGCTTCATCTTTATTTCTATATTCTAAAACCCCAAACTCTAAGTTTTCCACCCTGTGATATTACACACTTCTGACCAACTACACACCCATAATCCCAGTGCTCTTAATGAATTTTGGAAGTCTTCTCCACAGCCTCACGTCAAATGCAGTGCTCTTGTGAGTCTGTGCCTTTCAGCACAGAAAGTTTAAAATTCTCAGCATCCAGGATTCCAAACTAGGTTTCATATTCTGTCATGTAACAGTCCCAACAATTCTGTCAGAAATCTGGTAATATTCTTTATGATAGTATCATAGCTCAGATTCATATTCTAGAAAAGTTGCACGTCAACTTGGAGTCTCTAGAACTCGGTGTATTATGAATCTTGGTGTATTATGTTATGACTGTAAAGTGGTATTTACAGCAACCTGAGTATTGAAGGCAGTTGTTCAGATTTAAGCATTAGCATTTCTGAAATTGTGTACTTTTGGCATGAGGTTTAACTTGGATCAGGGTTGTCTACCAGGTTGTGGTTCCAGCTGTCTTTAAGTTAATATTTACTACAAGTTTTATGAGTTTTTTTGCATTATTTTATTAAACAAACTCATAAACAACTGTTAAATGGCTTAAATTTATGTCTGATATGAAAAGAGCTGGTATGCTTAATTTACTGACCAAAAATTATGTATTACATGTTCCTGTGTTATTACTTCAATGGCAAGTACCTGCAAACATTGCTTTATTCCTCTTTATTGCTGTGGATGGATTTTGTTACCTTTTGTTTTGTTTTTGGTGCTTTTTTTAAATTCCTTTTTGTTTTGTTTTGTCTTTTTTTTTTTTTTTTTAAGAACAGCAGAAGTAGAACTTCTTGTGTCTTATTTTGGTATTTTAGACTGATTTATTGTAACATTCTAGGAATGCATGTGAACTATTCAAGACATCTCAGTTAC
The DNA here is from genome assembly GCA_003676055.1 of Chloebia gouldiae. Taxonomy (NCBI): domain Eukaryota; kingdom Metazoa; phylum Chordata; class Aves; order Passeriformes; family Passeridae; genus Chloebia; species Chloebia gouldiae. The sequence continues at coordinate 51,240 of QUSF01000036.1, read as the reverse complement.
TGCAAAGGGAATTCAGATGGTGAAAAAAGAAAAAAACATCACATGCCGGGTAGATCTGTGACAGGCTTCTGATTTGTTTATCTGTCTTCAAAATGAGGAAGGCTGATAGTCTACAAATAGAGATTTTTGTAGCATGGTGTTTGGGATGCTGTAAAAACATGCAAACTGAGACATATAGCATCCAGATTTTATTTTTCATTCAAAACTGTTGGAAACACAGTTGTGAGAGTGTTGTGGGGCTTTTTTCTTCATTCTTAATAGAAAACTTAATTGGACCTTTAAAAAGCCCAAACAAACAACTGTATTGCAAAAGTGACTTTGACAAATATTTTTAAAATTATGTCTTTTACAGAGATGATTTGCAGTCGTATGAGGGAAGAAATCTTCCTAGATTATTTTGTGGAATTATTTTTAGCTTAACTTTAGAAGGTTACAAAACTGAAATTATTTCTGTCCCCATTTTTAAATAGCTCACATTGCTCCTTTTCTGCACATTTTGTTTACCATAGTGTCTGAAAATGCTGTTACTGCTTGGAAGATCAAATAAGTTCCTGTTTCTTCCTAACTGATTGTAATGGAGTGCCGTGATGGTCTTGGTGACATTAGGTTGCAGATCCTGAGAGCACCAAATTCTTCTGAAGGTTCTTCACCTGCTCTCCAAAATCCAGGAGAACTGAGCATCTTGCAGAATTGAACTTTTCTGAGATATGGCGCAGCCTGGTATGCTCATATAGTGAACAAAACAGGTGTTTTTATTGTTCTCTGCATACATTAGATATTGAAGTACGTAGAGGTTCCCATTTTGCACCAGAAATTTTCCTCATTCAATATTTTTTGTACCATGTCAGATAGGAACCTAACTGAAATTTTCAGGGCTGGCTGAAATCATAATTATAATGACAGTTATTCTAGCTCAGCGAAGAGAGAAATGATGGTTGTAGATGTACAAAGAGTGTGTGTTCTTGGAAGGAAGAAGTAAATTACATGAATAATTTAGAAGATCTGTAGCAGATTGAGAAGAAGGCTTATTGTAGAAGGGGCTTGGGTCCGAGTTGGAATTTTGTTTTTCCTTGAAGAAGAGATACTTGCTTTCCTGGATTCTTTAATTTAGATGGCAACTCAAAAACTGTCTGCTTTCTTTAATGCAGCGTTCCTAGAATTGCTTAGCTGTAAATTGGGCAAAAATAGCTCATGTTGACTAAATAACCATAAGTGATCAGTGTAGTAAAAACACAGTCACCTAATTGTAAATTGTTCTTCAGTCCCCCTTGCGAAAAAAGTAGGATCTCAGATGGGAGCTTTTCAGTGTAACCAGTATATGCCAGAGATGTTTTTCAGTCTGATTTATACTATTGACCTGGAAAAGTGAGTGTTTTTACCTTAAGGCAGATGCCATTTTCTTGCCCCAGAAGTATCAAATTGCTGCAGATAAATAATGCAAATTTGGTACTTTCTTTGCCTTCAGTTATTTTGCAGGTCTACTTTGAAACTTATATCCTCAAGTTTTGTTGAACAATTTTCTTTCAGACATAGAACTTACCTGAAAATATTTCTAATAATATTGCCTTCTTAATCATATGATACTGAAACTCGCAGGACTTGTTTAGACACAAACAACAGTCACTTTTATTTAGCTGGAAGCTGTCCACTGGAGACCAGTGAAGCAAGAAGAATGATTTGTGATTGAGGCTATTTAAATACAGCGGCCTCCTTTGCCTTTTATCCCAAGAAAGTGACTATTACTCCCCAGTGCTAAGCTTTTGTGTAGTACATTCACAGCAGAATGTTTGGTAGGATGCCATTTAGAAGTGTCCAGAGACTATTTTAAGAAGCTAACAATTCAGAGGTACTCAGCTAGCCTGAAGCTAGGTATAGTTTGGGACTGTTAGGAAAAACATGCAATGACTGTGATGGTAAGAAAGATACAGATCACTGTATCTGTGTGTATTTACAATGTCCTGATTCCAGTTTTATTTACAGGTTAATTTACCAGGATTGTCAGTCATTCCTGGGTATTTCTTCTCAAAAGAAGTGTTTGGTAAGGTGTATTAGAAACATAAATTGCTCACTGCCCATGGAGGATTCTGTTATAATAAACTCTGGTAGTCCTGTGGTGTAAGAGGCAGGTAGCAGCCTTTTGTGAATAAATAAATAGTTTAAAGAGGTACCTGTTTAATATTTAACAATGGAGAATATTAGCTGTCATGTGCTTTGTGCACCCTGGTTTAATGATGCATGCTTTCACTTGAATCAGAGGTGGTCTGGACAGGGAGTTTGTGAAGAAGGTGTACTTGTGTATTTGATAAAAGCTGAAAAATCCTCAATGTTTTTTGTATAAAGGCAGTAAGAGTATTTTTAAGTATTTGCCACAAAAATGAGCTCTGTACAATTGGCATATATTTCCAAAGTCTGTTTATCAGAAACCTTTCAAACCAAAGCAGATATCCATCGTTTGGATATGGCCTCATGAAGATCTCTTTCTCAAGTACAATAGCAGTTAGAGCTGCACAGCTGCAGGAGGTGTGGCATCAGGAAACTGACCCTTGATGGAAAAGGCTGTGGAACTGCATCAGAAGAAAACAGTGGTTTGGAGGTGGAAATCATTAATTTGAGAACCAATTACCATGCCTTTTTTTTGAGGTCTGTTCAGTTATCCCTGGGGTTATAGATCTGAAAACCAAGTTTTGTTAATTTCCAGGACATGATTTGTTTCTGCATGCCAAGATTTTGGTTTTGCAAAGCCCTGTCACTGTGTTTATAACCTCTGTTCCTCTGCAGACATTTGAGATGGTGGGATGTTAAAATAGACCCTAATACAAAGTAAAATCACATATATGGGTGGTTTAGATTTGTGAAGTAGAAATTCAGAGCTGAAGACAAGTCTGCCAGGTGGAACAGAACTAAGCTGCATTGCTTTGCTTCTCCTTTGTTTTTGGCTATGTATATTTTATTTCAACCCTTGCATTCTCATTTGCAGGATTTTCTCAATTTTGATACAGTGTTTTCATGGAGATGAATTTGCTTCACTTCTTCCACAGCAGGAGTAATATATTATTAAAAGGCAATGGAGAAGTCTTTTAAATAATTAATCAGGCTTCAGTAATAAATGAACTAAGGGGTAAAAAGAGAGAAAGGAAACAATTGAAATAAAGATGAGTTTTTATTGACAGTGTATTGTTGAGTTTTTTCCTGAGTAGATCTTTTAAAACTGTTTGTTGAACACACAAACTATACGTCAGCTTTCCATAATTTATGAGAGACCCAGACTCAAGTTTATGCAGGGAAAAAAGCCTCAAATGCCCCAAAACAAAAATCACTAAAGAATCAAAGCAAACCAAAACCCAAAATTTTATTCATCAGTCACATGGAAGAAAGGTTAAATTTAGCAATTAGATTGCTTGAAGGCAAGCACTCCCAGATGAGTTACTGGCTTTTAAATTATGGTGACTACTGGCTACATAACCACTTGAATATGTTTTTTTATTACATTTTTAAATTATTGAATGATTAAAGTAATTTGATTTTTCTGTGCTGTTGAAAACTAAAACAGCACTTGCTATAGTTAAAATCTTCTGAACACGCAGGAGAAATTTACAGTGATTTTTTCAGACTGACACATAAAATTGCACTGGAAGTTGAAGTGAAACCATGGCTAAGGAAGTCCATACTCAGAGAAGCAGCCAGCACTGAGTCATATCCTCAAATAGGATTGTTTTTCATTGTCCAGATGGTGGTAAGTGATGGGAGGCTCTGTCTTTGCAGGACATCATCACCTGGATCAGGAGAAGTTCCACAAACCAAGACTTTTCAAACTGCATTTGTTCTTAGATTCAGTTGGTCTGTGATCCTATGTGATCACTGCAGCATGTCTGATCCATTGCAATTGTTTACCTTAAGCTACATACAAAACACCTCCTTCATTAAATGTGTAATAACTATTGTACATGATGTTATCTGCATAGGTAGCAAGTGTCTTACCTGTAAGCAAATTGGTCATTTCTGTGGCAGCAACTGTATGAGTCAACTGTTGGATCAGTCAGAGTCCTGATGCAACAGCTGCCTGTTGATAGAGCCCCTTGCTTCAGATGCTAACTACCCAGGATGGTAGTTAAAGTCATAAATGGTGCTTATCAGTTGTCTTGGGCACAGGAGGAGCCTTTTGGGGGAATCTCTTTAGGCAGCCTGAAATTCCTCTATGGAGAGGTCCTGTAGCAGTTTATCAGATGTGTTGTTCCAAAGGAGCAATTCAGCCAGGAACCTTGTTTCAGGTCATCTTGTCGTATCATGTATGCACAGACTGACAGGAGTCAGGCCCTGGGCCCAGCAAGCAGATGGGTGAGCGCAGGGGGTGTGTGCAGAGGCAGCTATACCAGAACTACAGTACAATTTAAATCTGTATGTCAGAATTATAAACTGAATTGCATGCATTGTGCCTTAGTATGCAGGTATATGTGAAGTGCTAAGTTGGTATCATTTTTATCCAGCCCAACATTTTTAGCACTGTACTTAAAACAAATTTTCAACAATCACAACTAATAATCATTAGCTTTTAGCTTCATTCTTGATGGGTATTTATGCCAATTAAAACTTAGGGTCTCAGTTTGTATTTTAGTGAACAGAATTTGAGCTGTATACATGACAGACATCACTGCCGTTACATAGTTGGCCTAAAACCTGGGAGATTTACTGCCGTAGTTGTCCTGATAAAGGCAGTTCTTGTGATAGAATGCACCTGACTATACTTGTGTGTTGGACCTGAAGATTCGATAGTGCTTTGACCTTTTCCTAATGTTTATGGGTTCTTTTCAGAGCCCTATTTCTAAAATTAAAAAAAAAAAAAAATAAAGCCTTGGTTTATCTGATTGTTTCCTGAGCTAATGTATAAGGAGACTTTGCCATACCTGTGCCATAATGCCTGTAGGTAGACATTAGTGCCAAGTAAATAATGTCCTGTTGTTTAAGTGAATCTTGAATTTCTGAAGCATTTTTTGATTTATCCACACACATGGTCCTATAAAAAAAGCTCTGAATAAACTATGTTTTTCAAAACAAAAAATTACCAGTGCTGTTTAACATCTTTGTGAGCAGCATGGACAGTGGAATTGAGTGTGCCCTTGTCAATTTTGCCAACACCAAGCGAGTGGTGTGGTCAACACACTGGAGGGAAGGGCTGCCATCCAGAGGGACGTGGGTAGGCTTGAGAGGCAGACCTGACTGGTGAGAGCCTCATGAAATTTAGCAAGGCCAAGTGTAAGGTCCTGCACATGAGTCAAGGCAATCCCAAACACAAACTGGAAGAAGAATTCATTGAAAGCAGCTCTACAGATAAGGACTTAGGGATACTGGTCAATGAAAAACTTCTTGCAAGGCCATGTAGTGATAGGACAAGGGGGGACCACTTCAAATTGACAAAGTAGGTTTAGATTAGATAAAAAGAAAGATTCTTTGCTGTGGGAGTGGTGAGGCACTGGCACAGTTAATTCAGGTGCCACATCCTTGGCAGTGTTCAAGGCCAGGCTGGATGGGGCTTTGTGCAACTCAGTCTATTGGAAAGTGTCCCTGCCATTGGTAGGGGCAGTAAAATTTAGATGATCTTTATGATTATATGACTATAATTCTGTGATTTCCTCCTCCCTGTCCTAGCCTATGAGACCCTCAGGCTGTACTCTTCAAATGATCTGGTGCTAAAAGCACATAAAACAACACTGCTTTTATCAGTTTTAGTGTTTCAGTGTCAGTTACATGTCTCTTAATAAACTGTATAGAAAACAGCTGATTGACCTGGATAGGTTAGATGCAACACAATCCTCTCCTTTTACAAGTTCTGTTACTAAATCCCTCTGCACAAGAGCAAAGAAGGTTTCTCAGGTGGCTTGCAGTTTCTAGGTGGAGTGGCTTGCATGTTTGTTTGAGTCAACATCAAAATTGAGATGGAGAATTTTTGGATGTACCAGGTTGAGTATCGTAAGAAAAATGTAAGTAGATATTCAAGAGAAAAAGGGATAGCTGTTACTTTTTTATTGCTGCATGTAAAAAATTTCATCTAATTGCATTGCTAGACCTCTGTGCCTAATAACAGCATGCATCATGTGACCTTACTGTGTTCTGACAACCTTGCTCTGCTTCTAAAACTTGTTTTGTTAATGACAAATGGAAGTGAAATTATCTATCCACTATGTTCCATCAAAATATTTCTTGTTATTGCTTTGACTGCATTCTTTCCTTGCACATTATATACAGTTCCTCTAAAAATGCATTTTCATGTCAAAGAGAATTGAGTGTTAATTCCTCAAGGACTGGACTTTCCTGTACAAATGTTTTCAAGGACAGTTCTCATGTCATGTCATGCAGCAGACTTTGTAACACATTTGATATTTGGGTTTGGTAGTTCTAGTTTTTGGTTTGGTTTTGAGGGGGGTTGTTTGTTTGGTTGTTGTTATTCAGAGGTTTTTCTCCCCCAAAACACATATTTGAGCAGACATTCAAGCAGACCACATAGAAAGCCATGTAATAACTTAGTTCTAATACTTTGTAGATAAAAGTACCTGAGTAAAGGCACTTAGAGTGCTACTGGAGTAACTGCTAGTACATTTCAAATAATGTACTATTTCTTAATGCTAATTGTCTGGTTTCAATGAAATCATTAATCTTTATCCTTCAGTATGTGAATATGAGTTTTCAGCCTTTGTAAAGAGCACTTTTGTGTGTTTGCACATCACATGCTTAACTTGATTTCTTTGTTTCTTGTTTAAAGCTGAATGCTACAATGTCTAGATATCATAAGTGCATTGAAAGTATAATGCAGCTTTAAAATATATTCCTAATGCCTAAATGCTACATAATGAGAATGTGAACACCATGAAAACTCTTCTTTATGTAAACAGAAGTTGCCATTTGTGCAGTTGCATCACTGTGTCATTGTTGATTGGTAATTACACAGCAACTCAAGGGAGCCTGTATCTCTCCCACAGCCCCTGCTCATGTGCTTTGTGTGGAAAGTAATTCTTCAGTCTGATGGTGCAGCCACATGCCAGCTTTCTAGGGATTGTTTCACAGCTGCATCTTCTTCTGTCTTGCAGTTGTGATTCAAAATACAGGGAGATGCAGGGACTGCTCTTTAACATGGGAGATACCTTTAAGGAATTGCGTCTTAACTCTTTGGAAACATATATTAGTTAACTATAATTTTCATAGTTATTATCTGAGATAGAGGAATGTCTGTAAAAAGAAGTGGAGAAGGGAGTTATGTTTTCTTGTTTCATTTCATATCTAAGGGAGGCTAAGAGAAACTTAGATGTTTGGGGTTTTAGTTGTTGTTCTTGGTTTGGTTTTGTGGGTTTTTTGTAGAATATTCCATGGAACTCAATTTTTCAGCTGCAGTAAATGCAGAGCATGAGGGTAGAGCTGTTGCCAGCTCAGTCCACTGGAGATATGACTCATTGGCTCAGAGAAAAGCTATGTCATACTTCTTATGAAAAGATAAGAATAGCATTTGACTTGTTTTGCCATCAGTGAACTGCTGAGCTGGCACAGCTTGAGCTGCACTCTTCCTATGTTAAAGGAGAGTGTAGAATGGCAGGGCTATTGGGCTAAATACCCAGCTGTAGGTAAATGTTAAACTTCCCTTTTGAGGATTTCCATTTTGGCTTGGGTAGACATGTTTTGTAGGTATCTCCTTAAAATCTGTGTCTAAAAATGCTCGCTGAGTTAAAGCTTTGTACTCTCGTTTTGGTTACCTTCATTCCACATTCTGTGTACTTGTGTTGCACCCTCATACCAGGAGCCCCAATTCTGTACTTCAGATACCTTGCTACAGCTTTTTCACATCACCAGAATTTATTGGGCATTGTCTATGATTAGAATATCCTTTCCCAAAATGTTCTTCCCCTTTATCAAGATATCTGTTGATCAATCACAAAATTTCTCCACTGAATTGTTTATGGAAAAAGGAGAAGAATGAGGAAATCTGATCTAAAGAGCATGTACTGAGCTGATAGCATGAACTGTTGAATATTTTCCAAGTCTTTACTGTATCTAGATTGAGGATTCCCAATCCTTGATTACACTGGTATTGAATTGTCATTGAATATATTAATACATTCTTGAATACATCAGTATTACTCTGCATAGTTTATAAAAGCTGTTTTCTAAGATAATGAAATAACCTTTATAGTCAACCACTGTGACCTTCCTCTGCTCAGATTAGATTAGTTTAGCACTTCAGGTTAATAATGCCTGAGGCCTTTGTACTTATAGGGAAATTTCAGTCTTCTATTACTTTTTCCCGGTTTGACAACTAAATAAACTTTAGCTGAATCCTTGTGTGCTGCTTAAGGTCAATTCACTTGTCTCCCATCACAGCTTGCTCTTAAGTGACTTCACCTTTTCTTTCTTAGAATGTCAAAGCATAGGATGCAGAAAATAAAATAATAATTTCTACATCAAGCACTCACAATAACTTTTGATTTTCTTGCCATATCTAGTCTCCATCTCCAGATTCCTCTTCACCTCGAGGTGCTGAATCATCAAGCAGACAACATCACCAGGATGTCTGCAGTACAGCAGAGGCTTCCACTAATAAAGAGGTAGAGTAAAACCTTTTTAAAGGCCACAGTCTGGTTCATGCTGCTTATGCCTTTTATTTTCCTTGCTCCCTTGTAACTGTGCAATCCCTTTTCTTCTTTTCTTTTTTTTCCTCATGCTTCTTTACCTTATGCTTGCCTGGCTGTTTGACTGAATTTCTAACATACTGAAGACTCTTTGTTGTGGCATTTCTGACTCTCTGTTCTGCTGTCATTAAATTTGTCTAACTGCAGGGTACAGGGTACAGGCTGCAGGGTACTGATTTACCAAACAGCCAGCATCCCCTCTGTAGCAGAGACAAAACAAAGAATCCCTTTCCTTTCCCCCCCGCTAATAAAGAGTATTTGTCAGCCAGATGAAAATGTGCTTGAATTAAGTTCTTACATAATAAATTATGTTTATTAGTATTTTGTCATTGTAGAAACTGGCCTGCAAGTGATTCTTAATCAGAATTCAGTTCCTGACTCCAGGCTTCTCAGAATAAAGCTACATAGTTTGGGGCTTTCCCCTCACCTGGTAGTGCTTTAGACTGCAGTAGTTCCACCAAAACAAAATAAGTGTGAATAGAACTGCTCATGGTGTGAAAAGAAAATAATTTGACATAAAAAGGATTTGGATTAGTATAGAGTGGCAGGTTCTGTAAACAGAAAAATCTGCAAAAAATTTTGTTTATTTGCCCTTTTTTCACAAACATGAAAACAATTTAGAAATTACCATAACAAAATACCATATTGTTACTGGAGGCAATGGATGAGTTATCTTCCAAAATTAAAAACGTGATCTACTATAAGTGGATTAAAAATTAAACAGTAATTAAATAATCCATTTGTTCCTTCATACTTGTGCAATTATCAAGAGATAGAAAAGCTAGTAACATATATGTAATTGTGCCAATCTGCATTTGCATTTAGAAAATAATGAAAAATTTTAAAAGACTGAAGTAACCCATAATTTTTCATATTCTGAAGTTTTCGACTATAGATCATACCTTTAAGTTTTCATCTGCTTTACTGTTATCTGATTAAAGCCTTAAGCATTCTTCACTACAGACTTTGTCACTATGTATTCTATATTTTAGCTATTTTTAGGTATCAATAAACTAATCCAAAGAAAGAAAACAAAACACTGTTGATTTCCATTGTTAGGATGTGCTTACACATAATTGCAGAGGTTGTAAATCAGGTTTCAGTGTAGAATGTATTGGGCTATTAGTTTCCATCAGATGGGGAATAATTCCCATTAATTTAGTATTTGTAATGCAAGAATAAAAGTGACAAAACATCCTCATAATTTCTGGATTTTTAGGTCTTAGAGAAACCTTTTTATTAAATATAAATTTGTAACACCAGATGGCAGCAAGATTATTGAAAGTAGTGAAATATTAATGACCTTGATGTTTCATTATTCATGGCTATGTAAAATTAAAAGGTGTAGGTTTCTACCTCTTGGTAACTTTACCTGCTACTTTACTCTTTTAATCATTTTAGTAGAATGACTTTCTACCTGGGTAATGAACAAGAAAAATTATATTTGTGTGTGAGAATAAAGACATATATGATGCACCACTCTGTCCTGAAAATAAATTTCTAGTTAAGAGTGCTGAACAGTTGCTAAATCTGTATGAAAAATTTTGTTCACTGCTTAAAAAGATGAAAAAATACTTTGTAAAGTATTTATGTATGTGAGCTGCCTCTTGTTTGTGGGGGATTTGTCCTCTATGCCTGTCAGAGCCCAACGTTTCAATGCCGCTGTTAGCACTAGATCAGCAATTATTACAAACAGTTGTTGGAGTTTATATGGGTAGCTGGTTCAGTAGGAGCATTCATCTGAAGAGGGGAAAGAGCCACAGATATGAAAAGGCATGTCAGTGTCTTCACAGCAGCTGAAATGCATTGGCTGCTGGCAGATCATTGATTATTGACACCTTTATCAATGCTACTACAGAACCTGATGGACAGGATTCTTGGATTCTCAACACATCTTAGTAATTTTCATAGGGAATTAACAGAACTTACAGTTTGGACAGGCTCAGTTGTTTGTGTCACATGCCTTTTGTTTTTAATTCTCAAATTTTATTTTGTTGCAAGACATGCATCGTTGGTTAAAAATATTATTTGTTATGTCAATTTTCCATATCTTACAAAGGAGAAGACTCCTTTGGGTTAAGTCAGTCAACCTGTTACATAACTGTCATCTTTTTAGTTTTACCTGGGTTTTCCACTAGTACACAGATGCTGGTAAGTTGCCTGTTATAAAGAAAAGTAATTTGGCATATATTTCCATGTATATCATCTGGAAAAATGCTGAAAATTATTCAAGATTTTATCCATTATTCTGATCAGGTGTATAGATTTTCTTTTAGTATAATGATATTAAGCAGTCATTGGAGGACTTACTGCTAGTACAATCAGTTAGAGATTCATTAACTATCCACTTACCTGCCTATGATAGCAGCAGGTATTTCAATATATCCATTACCAATTATATAGTGCCACACAAAATTTTGTTTGATAAATATTTGTATATGGTTTACGTTATTAATTAAACAAAGTGGTGAAACTCACTCACTGAAAGTTGTAGCTGTCAGGTATATGAAGGGTTATCCCATGGTCTTTAACAGAAAATACCAGTAGGATGTATGGTTCTACTTTAGTGTGTCTATTTACATGCACAAGTCAAGATTCTATTTATTCCTTCACTATTTATGTAATTGGTGCTACCAGATGTGGTTTTATGCTCAAAATTGTGTAAGCACAGTTGGTGGTGAGGTCATGGTGAATCTGGCTATCCCTCAGAGCAAAGGCTGCTTTTTAAATCTAGAAGTCTTTTAATATCTAGAAAGCTATTTGTAGGCACTGTTAATATAAGGGATACATCTAAAACCATTTCTTATTGAATAACTATGTTCTGTTAATGATGGTTTAAGTAATGAATTATAACAGTAAAGTACAGTTTTTATATTCCTGTATGCATTTATTTGTAGTTGGAAGATCCAGTATCTTTGAGGTATTATGTATTTTCCTCCATATTTCTTGATTATTAAAAGTAGTGCACCTATTGATAGATAATTAATGCACTAGTGAAGGCCAAGTGGTCTTACCATATTGTCTACTAAATAGACACAAATGGAATACATTGTATTTACTCTAGTAGATGCTTAGATCTTGAAAATACTAAATATAAATAATAAGTGGTTCTACCTATACTAATAACTATTGCTTATTTAAGTCTGGGTTTTTTTTTGGCATGGATAAATTTTTAATGCATATTTGTGCATGCTATGTTCTGTTTGAAATCCTTTTTGTCTTAATTACAGTCCAGAAAAAGCTTGGCTTCATTTCCAACATATGTTGAAGGTAAGATAGTTCTACAGTTTCTAAATGTTTTTTTTTTTACATCAAAAAACCCATCTGTATTTATAATGTATAAAACTTTACTTTTGTTACTGAATAGAAAATCTACTAAAGTTGGGTGTGCTGATTTAAATTAAATTGTGTCTAATTAAGAACCTGAGCTAAATCCTACTATGCTCCTTCAGAAATTTGGAAGCATGGAGCTTTTCATTTTTTATTAATTTTCATTCATTGTTTCTGTATCAGTTATGCTGGTGTTTTTCCTCAGTATCACTTAAAACACTGCTTTCTTTATGGTGTTTACACAACACATAAGAATATGTGTGGACAAGGAAAACAGACTAAACAAGAAGACTGTAGTGCTCTGTCCAGCATTGACTTCAATTGGCAGGCTCAATTTAATCTCAGTTGGACTCATGGGCAGGCCTGCCAGTGAAAATCTGCTTTGTTCAACAGCTATTTGCTGCTTACTTAAACACTGCTTCCCATCTCAGAATTAAGGTTTCAGTAGTTCTGAGTTTTTTTCAGAACAATGTGAAAAAGCAAGTTACCCGCCACATGAACTGCTGTTACCTTTTGTAACAGCATGAGTCTGCATCCTGTGTATACTGCAGGAGTAACACAAGTTGTGTGCAGTTGTGACAGGAGCAGAAAATAGAAGTTTCATTGTTTTGTTTTGTTTTTTTTTTTTTTTTACTTTTCTATTTAAAGTAGTTGTTCCATGGGCTTAATGAAATTCTAGAAATACAGTTGATGTAATATCTTTGTTGACTTCCTTGTCACTCCTTGGATTACTTTACAGTATACTGTGTTTAATTGAGAATGTGCTCATTTTCTTTAGACTACAAATTGATTGTTGTTTTAGTCTTCAGAGTTTAAGCTGCCTGTTTTGGATTCTCTGGCTAGAATGTCAGTTAGTTCATAGCTAAGCATTGGAATTTTGCAACAATGAAGGATCTGTCTTAGAATTTAAATTCATCTCTTATTGATAATCCTGTCTATCAGGGGACTTTATTTTATGTATAGAAATATATATCTATATTTTAAAACTAATTATCTCCACCTTAGGAAAAAACAATCAGTTGTGCACTAAGATTTTCTTGGGTTTTGGTCCAGCACAAAATTCCTTAAAATTACAAGTGTTCCATTTTTCTGCACCAGCAGTCCAAGGAAAAATTTGCCATGCTATGTTTTCATTGAGATAATAGTTTTGTTGTCAGAGATAATAAAAGGAGGAGGTATTCTAAAAAACAATGCTCTCTGTGTGTTCACCTCTGATGCAATTTGAGCATGTACCTTTTTGGGGTTATGCATTTTCTTGGGGTCTTATACCTTTGCCCATTTTTTTTTCTCATTTTGATCAGAAATTGTACTATAAAAGGTGTTGCACCTCTTTAATATAGTGGTGGAAGTGATGAAAAGGCCTTGATGTGTAGAGTAATAAACAGCAACACTTAAAAATCTGTGTGATTTTGGTGTAAATATGTAATACTTCCAGATGCAGGAGTTTCCCTAAGGAAATTACTCAATTTCTTTAGCTCATGTGCTTGCAAGTAACTTGGTCATTTTGAGAATTTTCAAGATAGTACTGCCTGAGCAAACTGCACACTGGAGATGAGCATCTTAAAATTGCTAGTCATAAATTTCTGTATTTAATGAAATGATAAGGAAGTTAAGCCTGCTCACAAGATTTATACATGTGCTTTTGTCTATGTGTATAGTTTGTATGATATTTGTCTCCAGCTGCTTCTTTTTTTTTTAAATCATAATAATGACTTGCGTTTCCTTGAGGCCAAAGCTACCCATGCTCATTTTGAGAGGTTGTTAGTCTTATCATTAGAACAAAATTGTCATTCTTAGTAATTTGGAACTTAAAGTCCCATCACCTTATAGTACAAGGTACCCCTTGATTTTAGAGCAGAAAAGAAAGACAAACATAAACATAGGTTTTTTGTGATAAAACATGGACATATTTATTGTGATCATTCTTTAATATGATTTATGTTCTCACTTGTCTTGAACAACAATTGTTTTCCCTTACTTGTAAGAACAGGAAATTTCTTAAGTTAACCAGCCTTGCTTTTGAATCATGACAGTTTTAATGTAGTGTCAACATGGAATATTTTAATCTATAAAATTTTTAGATAAAGCTGCCAAATGCCAAAAGTCTTACAAATTATAAGTGCTGGTTTGTAAGGATTTGCATTGCTTGGTTAGGAGCACTTTACACCCCACCACTTTCCACAGTAGTTGATGGGTGTTGGATCTCTAAGGATCTGTAGACAAAGAGTGTTGCTTTGCCATCAAGAGAGCCTATGCTCTGTGTATTTAATAAGGTTTTTATTTAACTCAGTACTTTACCACAGTATCCTTGTTAAGACTACTATTTTTAAAGGTCTGTGGCATAAAAATATTGTGATGTATGGTATGTGTAGAGCATTCCCGGGGAGATTGTTCTGCCTGTTGCAGCAATTGTGGTTAATGAACAAGCAAGGAAAGAGGCTGATGGCTGCTATGAAACTGCACCTTTCCTCTTTCTGCTTGTGACTGTTGGTCTGAGACTTGCAAGGCTGTTTTTGGAGGGTGAGGAGCAAGCTAAGTAACTGTGTCTGTCCCTTTTTCCCAGTGAAAAGTCACAGGTTATTTTGCTCCAAGCTACTCAAAAAAGAATGAGCTATTGTGAGAAACAGGATGGATTAATAATTGTAGCTTTTGCTGGAGCAGTGTTGTACTGGGTTTGTGTAGCAAGGCTTTGGTAGTGGAGTGGCTGCAAGGGTTCCTTCCATGAGAAGCTGCTGGGAGCTTCCTGCCTGTCTGATAGAGTCAGTGCCAGCTAGCTCCAAGACAGACCCACCACTGGCCAAAACTGCACCCATTAGTGACAGTGGTAGCACCTCTGGGATAAAGTATTTAAGAAGGGGCAAAAGGCTCTGCACCCTAGCAACTGCAGCCAGAGAAGAAAGGGCTGGGGATGTGTAAAAGAAAGATCTCTGAAGACATGGTCAGTGGAGTAGGAAGGGCCAGAGACGCTCCAGGTGCCAGAGCAGAGATTCCCATGCAGCCCATGGTGAAGACCATGGTGAGGCAGCTGTGCCCCTCTAGCCAATTGAGCTGCACTGTGGAACCCACAAGCAGCCTCTGGAGGACCCCATGCCAGATTATGTGGATACCCAAAA
The DNA here is from genome assembly GCA_003676055.1 of Chloebia gouldiae. Taxonomy (NCBI): domain Eukaryota; kingdom Metazoa; phylum Chordata; class Aves; order Passeriformes; family Passeridae; genus Chloebia; species Chloebia gouldiae. The sequence continues at coordinate 36,128 of QUSF01000036.1, read as the reverse complement.
AAATCAGGCTATGACCCCATGGAAATCCCAGGCTGAAGGAGGCTCCCTGCAGAATATGTGGTCCAGTGGAGAGAGGAGCTCACCTGGAGCAGGCTTGTTGGCAGGACTTGTGATGCTGTAGGGGGCCCACACCAGAGCAGTCTGTTCTTAAGGATTGTGTCCTGTAGGAGGTTTCCCATTCTAGAGCAGAGGAAGAATGTGAGGTCTCTTCCCCATGATGAAGAAGGAGCATCAGAGACAGCATGTGATGAACTGACCACAACCCCCATTCCCCTGTACTTCTGGGTACAGGAGATAAAGACAATTGAGAGTAAAAGTGAGTCCCGGAAGATGGGAGGGATAGGGGAAGGTGTTGTAGCATCTGTTTTTATTTTTCATTATTCTACTCTGACTTCATTAGTAATAGATGAAACAAGTTTCCACAAGTGGAGTCTGTTTTGCCCATGACAGCAAATGATGAGTGATCTCTCCCAGTTTTTGTCTTGCCCCATGAGACCTTAATTATATTTTTTCTCCCCTGCTCTTCTGAGAAGGGGAGTGATAGAAGGGGTTTGGTGGGCAAATTTCCTTTTGTTTGATGTTTTGTGCCGTTGAAAGTACTGGTTGCCTTTTTGTCATGCTAAACTGAAGTCAGAGGAGGATTTGCAGCCATCAGGCGCAGACTCAAGTTGTCACAATTCTGCTTTTGCTGTGTTTCACCGTGATTGTCTTCAGTGATGGCTTTCCTGTGTTACAGTTCCTGGACCTTGTGATCCTGAAGACTTAATTGATGGAATCATTTTTGCTGCCAATTACCTTGGTTCAACTCAACTCCTTTCTGATAAAACTCCATCCAAGAATGTGAGAATGATGCAGGCTCAGGAGGCTGTCAGCAGGATCAAGGTGAGGAGTAATTCTGCTGCTTTTTGTATGGCTGTTTTGTGATCGTGGATATGAACTTCTTTCTTATTCAGTAATATTTTCAGGTGGGGTTATCTATAGTTTCAGAACAAAAAGTGCCTCACCTTTCCTTTGAAAAATGAATCGTATATGCTGCTTATGGAACAAAACCGGTAAGGGGATGTTACCAGGTCATTTTAATTCCCTATGGTGATACTTGGGCTGTGTACTCTAAACCAGAAGTGAGTGGTGATCAAAGTTTTATATTATCTGGGTGTGATAAACACCCAGATAATATAAAAGAGAGAAAACAGGGTAAGGAAATAACTAGTAAGTACTGTGGCTGCTTCTGGCTTGGCACTCAATGGAACTGCTACTGTGGTAGTTATTTTTGTGCAGTGTTTTTGTGGTAGTTATTTAGCGTGCAGTTATTTTTGACCCTGTTGTGGCTACTTGTTTCTCCACATATAACAGCTATGAGCTGATTTAAAAAAAAAAAAAAAGCCTGTCATGGTACAGAGAAGGGTGGAAAAAATAATTTGTCCTGGAATCTGAAAATTTTTGTTTCAAAAGAGAACTTCCAACTGATTTCTGTACAGGCCATTTCCAGCAATGGGAATGTTGCTGTGCTGTAAGTTACAATTATGACATTGTCAGCGGAAATTAAGGTGTGTGGATGAAGTATTACACCGTTGTGTAGGATGCTGCAACATTCCCACTACCCATACATGACTGGCTAGTAGGCACACAGCTTCATCTTCTGCTAATTCAGCTAATCAACACAACCCACTCTGGGAATTTTTCTTAGTTTAATCTCTGTGTGTTCTTCTTTTGTATATTTTATTTTGTGTATTTTATTTATTATTCCAACTCAGATTTGGTATGCAATTATATAAAAGAGAGAGGAAGAGGAGAAAAAGTTATCAGCTAGACCAATAACAGTCTGTTAAGGTCAGCTGATGCTTCCTACTCCTTTTATTCCTTCCTCTGCTTTCCATGTTCAGTTTAGGCAGATGTTCAGTTTAGTCTCTGTATATAACTTTGACCCAGAAGCTCCAAATAGAGTCATTGATACAACTTCCAAAAATTGTGATTTTGCTGGTGTTCAAATGCACAAGGTCTTATAACCTTGTCTCTGAAAATTGTAAACACTCACATTTTAGGAAAGGCAGGAATTTAGCCTTCCTGTTAGAGATTATACTCCACCATCTCTGTGGAAGTCTGCACTGTACTGAACTACTGAACCTCTTGCAAAAGAGTGATTTTTCTTTGTTCATTGGTGACTCTGGATTAAGTGACGTTCTTTAAAAATATGTTTCTTGCAGCTTTTTCAACAATGGCAGGTCTTGGTGAGTTCTCCCCAAACCCGCAGTGAAGAGTTTTTCTTACAGAGTCTGTTTTTTTTTCTGCTCTGGGCAAATATGGCTGTGCCCTTCTGTTTATTCTCTTTGTGTTCCTTCTTGATGCTTGGCTGTGTGTTAGAAAACTTGTCTGATTTGAGTGAATGGGAAACTAAAGGTAAGGGAGAGAAATAAGGGCTTTGGTGAGGCTGGAGTCTAGGAGGGGGTCACATCACTGGAGGGCAAAAGGACAGATTAGCATGAGCTATCATAGGAAATAGGTATCAGGAGTGGAACTTGAACCACAGGGAGTTTGCACCTAGAAGGTAAAACCTGTGTAGGAATACACATTAGAAAAAGATTGCAGTGATATGGTAGACAAAAACGAAACCAAATTGATTCAAACTGGGCCTAAGAGGTGTAAGAGCATAGAATCTTTCTCTGATACAGAACTTACTTTGTACAAATTCATTAACAAAATACTGTTCTGAGGATTCTGTTGTGCCTCAGCATTTCTGTGCTGAGAAGAAATCTGTTTAATGCATTTCACTCATAAACACCATGATTTGTGCATCTATGTAAATCAGCAGCCATGTATATCCTTTCTTATAGTATATTTGTCTCAGTCTTGAGGCCCAAGTTATAGCATTTGTGACCTGGTGAAATCCTAGCTGGTGTATTTAATTTTATGAAACTCAGTATATATCAGAAAATTAGTGACTTTTATTGTACACAGTAACTCTGAAGACTTCTTGGACAGTTACTGCTTTCTGCTTCTAAGTAAAGCACAGGCAATTGCCCTGCACCTTAGGCTTCTTGGCTTATTAGGGTTGGCTTTGGCTGGTTTTGTTGCTGGTTGCCATTAAAGCGAAACGTTTTCAGAGATAAATTCATTATGACAGATGGACTTCCTGTTGCCAAGTTCATCAGTGCATCAGATATTCCATATCCCTGATGTGTAAATTATGGCTTTCACAGTGACTATGAAGGATGTGCCCTACTCATATTTGCTTACAGAGTGCCATACTTGTTGCATGTCAACCATTTGTCCATTGTTGAAGAAAACAAAGCTTATGAATTAAGAACGAGCTTTTAAAATAAACAGACTTGAAGTTGAGTATTAAAAAGAGGTGAAGAGCTTTGTTTAAGCCCTGCTATTTATACCTTCACAAAAGTGTATATGTCTGAATTTATAATCCCTAAATTGCTTCCTTTTAGCAGAGCCTTCAGGCCATATATTAATTAATTTGGAATGTGAACAGATTTGAAAACAATTCCTCAGGTTTCTTCTTTCAAGAAGTGTCTTTTCAGTTAAAAGTACAAGAGTTGGGTGTTTTCTTGCTTGACCTTCATCTCTGTGAAGTCCAGCTAAGTTAAAACAGATACACTGCTCTGAAGATGTTCATCAAATGTAGTTAGGAATATTTCATTGGGAGTAATTTTTAACATGCTGTGGGGCAGGTTTGAACATTTCTAGGTAACACTTGGTTTAATTTCTGAGCGTAATTTAAGATAAAACCTATATGTGGATATTTAGTTTAGTATTTCACACATTTTTACACATTTGGTGTCCTCTCAATGCTCAAATGAGTTGCAGAATAGTTTTTGTAGAGTCTAAATGGATTGAATAAACTTAGGACCTCTCTGTAACAAAAATAGAAGCTTGTTGGGTTTTAATGTATGTAATTTTGGAAGTTACATCTATATAAATATCTACATTTAATTTACACTAAATGAAAATCTTGTATTCTATATTAAAAAATAGTGTGGATTCGGTATATTCTGTTTGGTTTTTTTTTTTCTTCTAGGAATATAGAAATAGTCTTTGATTTGAGTTAGCAAAATAATGAGGCGTTAAAGCAGATTTGTCTAATAAAGTATCTTGCATAGAATTATCCTAATTTTTCGTTGTTCATGGACCATAACTTCTTTTGTGACATTTCTGTGCAGTGTTAAATCACTTATTAAAAGTGCTTGATCCGTATCATTGCCTTATTTTATTAAATAATTGAAAGTAGCTCTTTCATATGCTTCCATTTGACAAACAAAATTTTCAGTAAATTGAATTATAGTATATTTTGATAAATTGTTTATTCTACACGATAAAGTTGTAGCTCAAGGATATCCCCCTACCCCTTTTTCTTAATTTTGGCCTTTTGTGCTTTTCTTCTTTTGGGAGGTCCATCATTCTAAAGTTTGGGAAGGGTGAGAAAGAAAAGCTTGATTTTGGAAAGCTGTCTAAATACTCTTATCTCAGGAGTATCTCCTCCTTGCCCAGTGTATGACAGGCAACTGTTACTCAATATAAGTATATTATTTCTGAGTATTAATTTAAATTGAGAGTAAACTAATGATGAACCTGCCATGTAAGGCAGTTTTAAATGCTTTTGCAATAGTTTGCCATCACCTGTTGCAAAATAACCTATCAGGCTATAAAATACTTCTTAGTTTGAGAAAGGTGACTAAAAGCTATTTTGAGAATGTTTCTATTTGTAAATAAGCAGCATGGCCTAAACTTTAAGTAGCTGCTTTAGATTTGTTCAGACAAAACCTAACAGATTTAAGTTGTGAGCATCAGTATTAAAAGTTTGATGTGTCTCATAATTCAGGCCTCTTATTTGCTCTTTGTAGAAGTAGCTAGTGCTAACTATGAGCTTCCTTCCCACTGCAAACACACCTGTAAATTTAATTAGCAAAGAAGTTGGAAGTTAAGGGCTAATTGCCAGCCTGGTGAGTATTGAATTCCTTCAGTGAATAGGTCTGTAAACTTCAGTTCACCGTTGGTTTGAATTCATGATTGCAAGACTGTAAAAATTATGTTTGGGTTGTTAGTAGAAACGTCTACTAGTAGGTGTTTCTGAGCTGAAATACATGCTCCACTGCTTACTTGAAAAAAATGTGATAGTGTAGACATATCTTTGTGTAGGTGTCACAGGAAATTTTATTGACCAGTTCACTGTGTGAACATTGGTACAGATTTATTTGCTCAGAAGGAGGCTAAAATGAACGTCACCTTCAGTCTTTTCATTTTTCCAGGAAAAAGCAGCATAGTGTTAGGGAGGTTATTTTTTTTAAGTCTGTTGAAGTATGAGATCTGAAAAACCTGTAATAATACTATAAGGCATACACTTGTCTACCTTTTACATTGGTGTAGCTTCAAAAGAAATCACTTCATGGTTTACAGTGCTGTAAGTGAAGGGAAGCTCTGTTTTGTTTCTTAAACCATCCTCCCTCCCCCAAACCTCAAAAACAATTGTGCACAAAATAACCTTGTTTGTTGCAAGTAACATTTTAAGTGAAAAAAAAATCCTTTTGTGTTCTTCTTGACTCTTTTGGTGCTGTTTCTTTTAATTTCTGAAATTAATTGTGCTAAACATGAAATTTTACCATTTTTTTAAGCGAAAAAGGAGGAAATTAATCTAAGCAGGGACTATTTTAGACCAGCTAGTAGTCTGTGAGCCCTGACATTAGTTTGTAGATTCCTGCTTGACTTGGAGTTCTTCTCTAACTGTTCTCCTGTCTCTGTTTGTTCCATGCTAAGCAGATGGCCCAGAAATTAGCCAAAAGCAGGAAGAAGGTGCAGTACAAACTCCATCAGCTTGATGTTATACTTGTTATTTTGTTTTCTGGGAGGGTTTTTCCCTTTATTTTTATTTTGTGGTTTTATTTTCTGCATCCAGCAAGGTTTTATCAGGTTTATTTCTGAGCCACCATACAAGTTGACATATCTGGGAAATCAGTTGCCTGATTGGCCATTTTTTGTTGCTTCTCATTAGCCATTTCATGTTAGAAATAGAAGAAAGATTGGATTTATCAAATGGTTACAGGCAGTACCCAAAATGCATATTAAAGAATCAGGACTGACATGGCAAAGGTATAAACATTGTAAAACGATGGATTAAAATGATGTGTGGGGGGTTTTTTGTTTGTTTTGGGTTTTTAAAGTTTTTTTTTACTTTTTTATTTTAATTTTATCTTTCTGTAAGAGTGCTTTGTTTGACTTACAGAGTTGTCAAATTGCTGGATGCAAAAAAAAAAGTTTTTGTCTATACATACAGTAATACACTGAGATTGACTCATCTTTGTAATACATTTTGTTTGTAGAATTTTCAATTACCCTTTAACAAATGTAATTTAAAAAATATTGCAAATGTTTGCTTTCTATTAACAAAATATTACTTCTTAAGTGGGTTACTGCTTGAAAAGTATGTTGTCTGACTGTGAAGGTCTTCTTGCCAGAACTGCATTATGAATAGCTCAAACAGTGTCTCCTGTGGTACAGGTTTTTCCATTGGTCTTGGCAGCCACTGCTAGCCCAAACAGAAATTCCTCAGGCAGGAGATACTGTTATGCCTTTGTATGGCTTACATGAAAACCTTTTTTGAAGTGGGATTCATAGTGTGCAGAAAATGGTAAAATCATATTACTTTGCAAAAAATCTTTATAGTTCATGTTGCAGTCAGGTATAATTTTACTGAATCAGGAAAAATAGCAGGCAAGCTTTTATGACGTTAACTTTTTTCAAACAATATCCAATTCACTTTCACATATATGATATAGTTTCCACATCTTTGTGTTTATCTTTTGCTTCTGCAGTCTAATACTCTATCCTGCATTGCTGTTCTGGTGACTGTGTCTTAGTGTGCCCCTGTACGTGAACTAACATCATTATTAGTAAGTATGTTACCAAATGTGTTTGTTTGACTCTAGTCCATTTGTTTGCAGGCTCCAGAAGGTGAATCTCAACCCATGACTGAAGTGGACCTCTTCATTTCTACACAGAGAATAAAAGTACTGAATGCGGACACACAGGTATAGACACAGACACCTTTGTCAGTATTGTTGGAGTAGACTATTGGAATAGACTTTCATGTACATGTTAAAATTTGTCTTTAAAATGTGCTGGATGTTGTATTCCCCTCTAGTCAGAAATCTGTGGTCAAGAGCCATATCATACAAGCAATTATTCTGGTTTGTCTTGACTGCAGAAATAATTCAAATTTTTGGGTAAGATAATTGGAGTCAGCTTATGTCTTCTGAGCCATGCTGCATAAAGTATTGGTTGTGTCCAGAGTAGCCCAAAATGCTTAGCTGCAATAAGTTGTTCATAGTCCTGTACACATACAGGCTCAGTATATGCAGGTTCTGCAACTGAGGCCTTGATGTGCCACAGAAGAAAAAAATCCTTGTAAAACTTTCTGTTTGTTTTAATTTGGAAAGTGAAGCTCTTCGTTTCTATTGTATCTCCCTTCATGCATGACAGGTATTACAGACTTCACCTAGCAGAGGTGTTAAAATTATTTGTGTGTTTTGATAATACTAGATGTGCAGTAAGAACTTAGTTGAAACAGTTGCTTATGTTAGTTTTCTTATTCCCCAGGAAACCATGATGGATCATCCCCTGCGGACCATTTCTTACATTGCTGATATAGGAAATATAGTTGTTTTGATGGCTCGTAGGCGAATGCCACGCTCTAACTCCCAGGATAATGTGGAAGCATCTCACCCCTCTCAAGATGGAAAGAGGCAGTACAAAATGATTTGTCATGTCTTTGAGTCTGAGGATGTAAGCAATTACATTACCTTGTAGTTTTCTAGGTCTGGAAAAGTAAGCATGTTTTGATAGGCCCAAAGTCCATTATGAGTGGTCCTGTTTGCTTTTTAACTGCACCCAGTATTTCATCTGAGCAGAGAAACTTTCCTGCCATTTATATGTTTGGACATGACATGTCATAGGAAGTTGGTGTTTATAGAAATGCTTACTTTTTTAAAGCTTCTTGAGTGTCTTCCCATAACAGTGATAGGAGGGTCCACTTGCTGTAGTTACAAATACCAGAGGGAAAGTCTATCAGAGGTGCTTATTTCCATAGGGAAATTCTAATCCCAAGTCTTGCATTGAGGATCAATCACTGATGCATACCAGAAAGGTGATTTTTTATTTTTCTGGAGGTTTGCGTTTGGGCTGTAGTTGCTATCATCATATCACAAAGCCAGCAAACAAACCTTGTGATGTCAGCAATCCCAAAATATACTGAATATACAAATTACTTAAGTTTAATCTATGGCGCATGTGAGGTACTTTACACAGGACTAAGTTGCCTGACGTAGGACCTGATCTCCTGTCTTCACAGTCTGTGTATAACTTGCTGATTTTATGATCTTCTAAAAAGCAACTTTCAGTAACTGAAAAGTAAAATCAAAGTTATTACATTGACATGGTTTGATATGTAGTTTTTAGGATCATAGCCAAATTAGCTGTAATTATGTGGTAAAATAACATACTCAAGAGAAGTAAGTGAAAATACCAGTTTCTTCTATATCTTCTAAACTAGAGTGAACAACAAGGACTTTGAGATGGGGAGGTTTTCTTGAATAAAGAACTGATTTTATGTAATCTGTTCTAAACCTATGTCTGAATATATTATCTGAATATGTTATTGCACATCAATATATTATTGCACATAAATGTGTATACATGACCCACTGTTGAGGTTAAAAAGTAAGGATGAGCACTGATGAAAGTAATCCTGGACCAAATTGATAGAGTATAAAAATTCTGGATTATTTCCACAAAATAACCTGCAAACCTGTTTTGCAAAGCCTTTTAAGAATCTGGTGTGAAATGCAGTAGCCAGTGTATTTTTTGCTTAATAACATTTTGCTTAATAACATTTGACATGCTTCGAGGCTGCTGTTCCTAGTGTTCCTGTGTTTCTAGTGACAAATTTGGACACTGCTTTTACTGGCCAGTTGAAAAAGCAGAAATCAAACTGTCAGGTGCCAGAGTCTGGGGCTTATTTTCCTTCACCATGGAGTGGTCTGATCCTTTACGTGATCCATACTTACTGGATCTGTTTCCTAGGCTGCTCTTGATACTTTGGTGCACTAAAATTTGAGCTTTCCGATCTATGATTTGTTTGAATCAGTCTGTATTTGTGTCATGTGTGATCCTCTTCATGCCTGTAAATCCAACTGGCTTGTAAAATGCCTGTAGATCCAATAAAAGAATTGCTCATTGATGGGGAAAATATGCTGAGAAACTGCAGATTATATCCACTCTCCTTAGTCGTGTATAGATCACAGGGAACTTGCTGAATTTATCTCAAATACTGAAGTGACTAACAGTCAGAATGGAAGGACTGCAGCACCTTGTTAGCAGCAAGGAAATGGCAGCTTCAAACATTTTGTACCTTCAGTGAAGTATTATTGCCTGTTTGTATGATAAAACTTGTCTTTTTTTATTCTGGGGCAGTTGAGTACTTGTCAGAATTTACACAGTAAGTGAAACAGAAGCTGTAAGACTGCAAGCAGGTGTTGGCCAGAACATGTCACTGATTGGATGAGTCTTTGTCTAAGGAGGACAGCACCAGATTTTCAAGTATTTCGAGGTGTACCTTTAACTGAGTTGAACCTTAGTGATGTGTCCAAATGCCAGGTGTCTAAGTGGGAGCTGATCTCTTCCTGGAGCGAAGATGCATATGTATGAATGTAAAGTCTGCACTCTTCACTTAGGTTACTATGTTATGGAGGTGCAGTTTTCCCATTTTCTTGCTGTCCTTGCTGTCAAAATTAGGTTGATCTTAGCTTTGGTAATATACTACCAGTCTACATATTGATTGGTCTTTGCAGCACCAGCAATCATGCTGTTCTCATCAGCTGATTTTTTGCTAGTTTGAGCTGTCTAAGATGCAGCCTTTTTATTTCAGTGTTGGGAACCTTTCCTCTATTAGGGACCAAACTGGACTTTAAATATGGCCATCAGACTGTATAAAAGTACACCTGAGCAGCATTCATTCATTACCAGTACTCTGCCAGGCCTCCACTGTCAGCCGTGGAGCTCTGCATTTCTCTTCTCTGCCTTTGCCACAGCCAGCACTGTGTTTCAGTACCCATCACAGCCACCTCCTGTGCACTATCTGGATCTCACTGCATGAATTGCTCCGCCTGTACACAGCAGTACCCTGCACCATGCTGTGTTTGCTCTCCTGCCCGTTGCTTATCTAACCGCGAGTAGATGTCAAAGGCGGCCATCCCTCTGGCCTTGCTTGGCGTAGAACTTTCCCTGTGTCTGCCTGCTGCCCAGTTTCTTTCACACAGATGCAGAAATACAACAGTTCACAGTGGGAGCAATGCAGTGTAGTGAGAGGTGCATTTGGTGGCTTTGGGTGCAGACAGGACTCTGAGAAGCTGCAGGTGCAAGAGGGTGCCTACAAAGGCCAGAGTGAGTAAGAAAGATGCAGAGAACTGTCAGGATCATGTAAGTTAGAAGGAGAGAAATTATAAGTATAGGGGATAGGGCCTGAACGTAGTAGCAGGATGAAGAAGGAGATGCATATGACCATTTTTTGACCATGCTGCCCTTTTTTTTAAGGGCTTGATCTGGTCAGTAGTTGCTGCCTTTTTCCTTTTTTGGCTGAGGCTGAGGTAGGAGTAGTCACTATCAATGTCATAAATGATGGTAAGAAAAGTTGGAAATACCCTTTTAAATGTGGTTATGTGTTCCTTAGTATACATTTTTATTTTCACTACTGGCTTGTCAGACAATGACATTGCCTTTGCTGGAAGGGAGAGCCATCTGGGGGCAGCATTTGTGGGAAGAATTGTAGGTGCAAGCCACAGTTGCTGCAGTGGCTCTATCTTTACACTTACATTAGTAGTTCCTACCTCTGAAAGGATGTCTTTCTCATATTTGTAATTTATAATTGCTTACTGAGCTAGATTCATGGTAGAGCTGAATGTGTTGACATTTTGTGAGTCTTCAAAATTAATTTGTAAGGCACAAATATTTTTAGATTGGATTGCAGTAACTTGTAGGTTCATCAACTTGATGATCCATTTTATAGTGTGATTGTAACAGAAAGTGTCAGTGGACATGATCATCAGAATGTTTCACTTTTTTTCTTTCCTTTTTCCTTCTTTGGGAACTGCTACAGGCGCAGCTGATTGCACAGTCCATAGGTCAAGCATTTAGTGTGGCCTACCAAGAATTTCTGAGGGCAAATGGAATCAACCCAGAAGACCTTAGCCAGAAGGAATATAGCGACTTGCTTAATACCCAGGACATGTACAATGATGATCTGATTCACTTCTCCAAATCTGAAAATTGCAAAGATGTATGGCTCTTTTTTTTTTCCACAAATAGTCAACTGCTGTTTATTAGTTGGAGGTCTATGTTGGCAGAATCTGAAAAACGATTAATACTTCCTGTAGATTATCTCAGTTAGTCTCGAATACCTTCCATAATAGGACACCCTGTCATCAGTTCTGTTTCAAAGACAAACAGTGAACCCTAAATTCATCAGTAGTCAACTGATTTACCATCTGGTTCTGTTCTTTTTACCAAAAAAAATTCAAACATGTTTGAAAGCAAACTTAAAGCAGATTAACAGATTAATACAATTTAAAAAAATTCCAGTGAACAATATAAAATTTATAGACACACCAGGTGTTTATGAACATGATTGATTCCAGGTTTTAAATAAGTGTATGTGCCAGAAGGCTTTGCAGCTTGCTTAATAAAAATTAATCAGTGTGCAACTGGAACACACAGGTCATGTTTTTCCAATGCAAAGTCGTAAACTCATTCAATCTCTTCTTATTTAGCTTTGTCCAACAAAGCCCATGGCACCAGGATTTCCTTCACTGGAATTTCTTCTTCTCATAATGAGAAATTACTTCTGAGGGGTGTTCAGCACTAAGTCTGTATTGTGTGTCATTTAACATTTGTATGCAAATGAAAGGTAGTAAAACATGTACCCTATCTTGTTTTGCCTTTGAATTAGGAAGGCAGGTTGCAAATTAAGAGGGATATATTTGTTGGCTTTGTGAATGTTTGGAGTGGGATATTAGTTCTATGGGTGTGAAAGAAACTCTTTTTTTAAACACTTTTTCTTATTATACAGGTTTACATTGAAAAGCAAAAGGGAGAAATTCTAGGTGTGGTGATTGTGGAGTCTGGCTGGGGATCCATTTTGCCTACAGTTATCATAGCCAACATGATGCATGGAGGACCAGCAGAGAAGTCTGGGAAGCTGAACATAGGGGACCAGATCATGTCAATCAATGGGACCAGCTTGGTTGGTTTACCACTCTCAACATGTCAGAGCATTATAAAGGTAGGGAAGATGTTTCTGGAAGCTACACATTTTAAAATGACGACATAATTGAACAGCAGAAAGTATAAAACTCTGAAGTAAATTCTTACCAAATGTTTGCATAGCACTTTCCATTTCATGATCTGAAAAAAGCAGTGTGAATTATGCTACACAAATTTTCTGACTCCCCACAGGACCACAGAATGGGTAAGTTTGGGACTACTGGAAGTAGTCTAATTCAACTTCCCTGCTCCAGCAGGGTTGCCTAGAGCATCTTACTCAAGATTGTGTATCCATGGCTTTTGAGTATCTCCAGAGAAGGGGACTCCAGCGCTTCTCTGAAAATCTGTTCCTATGCTCAGTCTCACTCACAGGAAATTCTCCCTCCTGTTAAGGTGGAACTTCCTGCATTCCTGTGTTGGCCCTTTGCCTTTCATTCAATTGCTCAGCACCACTAAAAAGAGCCTGACTGCATCCTCTTGGCATCCTCCCCTCAGATATGCACACTGATGAGGTCCCCTCTCAGCTGTCTCCTCTCGATGCTGAACAGGGCCAGCTCCCTCAGCCTTTCACAGAACTGTGGCATTTTTCAGGTTGGAAAAGACCTTTTAAGATCATTGAGTCCAGCTGTCAACCTTTTCCTCCTAAGTGAAGTGCTCCAATCCCCTAATGATAGTCTTTGACAGGACCTGCCTGCTCTAGGAGCTCCATGTCCCTGTTGAGCTGAGGAGCCCAGAACTGGACACAGCATTCCAGATGAGCCTCACCAGGGTTGATCAGAGGGGCAGGATCCTCCCTCGAGCTGCTGCCAGTGCTCTTGCTGATGCACTCCAAGACACCATTGGCCTTCTTGGCTACAAGAGCACTACTGGCTCATGGACAGCTTGTGCTGGGCCTGGGGTTATTCCTCCCCACGTGCATTTGCCCTTGTTTATTTTCAGAAGCTTCCTTTCTCCCCACCCCTGCTGCTTGTCAAGGTCCTTCTGAATCATTGCACAGCACTTGGGTATCCTCCACTCCTCCCAGCTTTTGTGTCATCAGTGAACTTGCGCAGGAACATGCTCCATCTCTGATGATAAGTAAGATTGGGCCCAGTATTGAATCTTGGGAGACACTTCTAGATACTTCCAAATAGACCTGTGCCACTGATCCCAGTTCTCTGAGCTCATTCAGCCAGTTCTCAATCCCTCTCACACCCACTTCCTGAGCTTGGCTATGAGGTTATCTTGGGGGACAGCATCAAAAATCTTCATCAAGTCCAGAATGACAATATCCAGTGCCATTCCAGATTGCTGTGCTATTTACTTGTGTACCAGGGCTCTGTACACAACTTCACAAAGGAATATTTTGTGCAGAAGGAAGATATTACCAGGTACACACTTGAAATTGTGTATCACAGGTACCTGTGATAGGCACAGGTGCCTAATATTGTCATAAGCCTTACTGGCTGTCAAATACCTCTTAATATTTGGATGAAATAGAGTAAATGCTTTTTTGTTTGTTTATTTATACCTGTTTTTAAAGCTTTAAAACTTTGGCTTAAAGACATACCCTCTGTGGCATCTTTGGACAAGTTATTTCAAAGTGCTTCTCTTATTTGGTGCTTCTCTTCACTTGCATAAATGGGACATTTTAATTGGAGCTTTCTTCAAGTTGTCAGAAAAGTATGTGACAGTGAAAAGCTTGCAGGTCATTTGGAACTGGACAGTGCCTGGGGCAGCTGTAGCATATAAAGGAGTAAGTATTTCAACATCAGTGTTTAAGGAGCAGGAAATATACATCACTAGAGAGTGTTTAAGACAAAGTTCATTAGTTAGCTATTGAAATTAGTTATTTGTTGAAATGGTCCTGCCTAGCTCTGCAGATCATCACATGAAGACATGTAATGCTGGTGGTACATTATGCAGGCATTCTTCCCTGATTTTTAAAAATGTACCTGCTACACTTACAATTTAGGCAACTCTTTGGTAATAAGTTCGATTGTGTAACTTTTTTCTTTCACTTTGTATTTTTTTTAATTGCAAAATAAATTTCCATTACAAAGTAAATTTGCCAAGTAAAAAAAAAGTACAATTTTTTTTCATTAGTTATCTCTTAATACTTAAACTAAGATGTTTGTTATGAAGATTTTCCATTCAGGCTTCCCAAAATGTTAATATTGAGTTCTGATAAGTAATAGATGCATAAGTCACTGAACCAGTCATTTTAGATTCAGTGAGTAGGAATGATAGCATGTGTGACAAATTGAAAATATGGCAAAAAGAGTCTTGCATCTGTAAAGAAAGGAAGAAAAAAATCTTATTAAATATCTTTGCACCCACATAATCAAAACAAAACTCCCTGCAAATTTAGGCTCTTTGTGGTTGCTTCCTATCCCACATCATTTTTATTTCTTAAATTGTGGTAAGTTATACTTCCCTTATTCATATGGAGATTTTGTTGTGCTCATCAGTACTTTCTCAATACAGAACCAACCAGCTTTGCTGTTTCCAGCTTCTGCAAGCCTTTCTCTTCTTCCCTGATAATTACCACAGTTTCCACAGGAACTGCCAGCTGGGTTTTTTTGGTCTTTCTAAAGAGATGATCTGTATGTTTGCAGATCTTCATAATTACACATCTGGAGTTATTCATATAGCACTTCTGGAAACAAGCATGTATATGAATGATCTAAGTGCAGATCATTAAATGTGGTAGAAATATCCCAGATTTCAGATTTCCTTAGCATGCTGGAAGGACTCCTGTGAAAAGATGATTATATTATGTGGATAAACATATATCACAAACACTTCAAACAAGATAATTCAGTATTATGAATGTAATCTCTGCTCCTAATTTACCACAAACCAATTGCAAACTGATGGAGCTTGGAAGAAGCTTTCCATGTGTTGTGGCTATTGCCTAATAGGATCATGCTACTTCTGTCTTTTTCAGAAGCATCTGGTACTGGCTGCTATCAGATGTATACTCATGAACTAGATAAACAAAGAAAGGTGGTCAAAATACAGTTATTTTGTTTCTGATCAGTTTATGTTACCAGTCTGTATACTACTGAAGATTATCCACTTTCTGTAAAGTTAAAAGAATTTTTCACTAGGGCCCACATTATTTTTTTTTCCCAGGGAATACATGTAAGTAACTTGTACATTCATCAGAGAAGTAAGGGTATGATGATATCAAATCTATTCTGGGCATATACCCTGAGTGAATTCAGATGACTGAAGTTAGACACTTAAATTCCTCATGGAAATGGGCATCCCAGTACTCTGCATGATGCTTATCTTTCGGGATTAGAACGCTGAGTCCAAAGTCCCTTAGACTTTTCCATAAACATCATGCCCACAGCATAGTTGAGAAGTCTCTGTTCTCTACAGTATGTGGTGTTGTCAAGACCTGCCTAAATAAAGTGAATAGCCCTTGGGCATGTGAGGTGCAATGCTAATTCCTCACCTGAGTAGAAGAGTCCATAGTCATGGAAGAGGTGGAGTTCAGACCTTCTTTCTCCTGAGTGTGCAGTACAGGCACCTCCTACAGCCATGAGCTTTGTCATTTTGTGATCAGACACCCATTCACTGTCTTGCAGCAACTTGCAAGAATGAGCCAAGATGAGCTCAGCATGATGTGGACAGCTGTTTGCACCCAGTGTTTGATTACATCCAGTTTAAGGCACTGACAAGACTTCCAAGGTAGTTCATCATGCCAGGATGCCAGTTTAGTTACTCAAGTCACTGCTGAATCTGGAGCTCAACTCAACAGAATCAGCAGCAGCAAACTGTATGTAAAGACTTCAGTAGATTATCTTAGCTACACTAGAAACTACTTTCCAGAATTAATCAGTTGAAGTCAGTGTCTGACACCTTGATTGCAGTGGGACCTAGATTTCAATTGTACTTCTGAAAGGAATTCAGAAGCAGATACTGGAATTGGTAGGTATTTAATTAAGCGAGCTGAAAGTTGCTGTATTTTTTAGAAAGCACTTTGTTCTTTGTGTGGATTTTATTTATGAATGGATTTATGGGTTATATTTTGTGTGAATTAAGCATTTCAAAAATCTCTCTTAGCAATCTCCAAGACCTCTGAGTACTTGAAGTTGTACAAGGGGTCAAGATGGCATTTATTTGTGGTTTATTACATTTTTGTTTTCACGGAGTCATATGAACACAATCTCTGAGTCTGGCAGTCACTCCTGTGGCTGGTCTAGACCAACATTTTGGTTCAAAGTAGAGCAGGCTTCTTAATGCTGTGCTCACGAGGATTTAAATAACTCCAAGACTGGATACTCCACAGCCTCTCTGGTTAATATGTGTTTTACCACCCTGACAGTAAAAATAATTTTTTCTCATTCAGTTTTTTTTATAGTAGCAAGGAGTTAATGATGAATGTGATATAACTCAGTTGGAAGGGAGGAAGAGCACTTTAAATGTATCAGGCTCTGTCTTGGGGTAGATGACTAGTGAGTAGATACTTTCAAGGTTAGGATAAAAGAGCACACTGCTAAGGGTGGCACTTGAGGGTGTGTGCTACAGGATGCCTAGTCAAGACGTGGATGAGGCCTTCAACAGACAGCTCAAAATAGCCTTGAAATCACCAGCTCATGAGTCTTGTAGGGGACTTTAACTACCCTGACATCTTCCAGAGAAGCTACACAGCAAAGCACAAACAATCCAGGAGGTTCCTGGAGAGCACTGGTGACATCTTCCTGTCACAGATGTTGCAGGATCCCACAAGAAATGGGTGTGCTGCGTGACCTCATCCAATAAATGGGAAAGGGCTTGTTGGAGGTGTGAGGATTGGGGCCAGCATGTGTGCAAGTAAGATTGTAACCATGGGCTTCAGGAGAGCTTATTTTAGCCTCTTTATGGATATTGACAGAATCCCATGGGAAGAGGTCCTGCAGGGAAGGATATTCAAGGATCACTTCCTCCAAGCCCAAGAGGTACATATCCCAGTGAGCAAGAAGTCAGACAAGGGGTCAAGAGACCTGCATGGATAAATGAAGAACCCCTGTCATTACTCAAGCATAAGCAGGAAATACACAGGAGATGGAAGCAGGGTCAGGCCTCTTGGAATTAATGTAGAGAGGTTGTCAGACTATGGAGAGATGAGACAAGGAAGGCTAAAACCCATCTGGAATTAAATCTGACTGAGGATGTCAAGGACAACGAGATTGGCTTCTTCAAATGCATCAGCAACAGAAGGAAAACAAAGGATAATGTGGACCTGTTACTAAATGGAAGGGGCATCCTTGTGACAGAGGACACAGACAAGGCAGAGTTACTGAACAGTGCCTTTGGATTGGTGTTTGCTGTCAAGACCAGCCCTCGGGAATCTCTGACCCAGGAAATCAGGGTAAAGGAATGTTGGAAGGAATATTTTCCCTTGGTCAAGGAGAATTAAGTTAGAGGCAAACTCAAAATCTGCACATCCATGAGCTGTGATATAATGCATCCATGAATGCTGAGAAAGCTGCAAACACCACAATAAGGGCCCTGGCCATAATATTAGAGAGTTCATGGCAATCTGGAGACATGTCTGAGAACTGGAGAAAAGCAAATGTCACCCTGGTCTTCAGAAAGGGCAAGATAGAGAACCAGAGAACTACTGTCTAGTCAACCTCACTTTAATCCCCGAGAAAGGGATTGGACACCTCGTTCTGGAGGCCATCTCTGTCCATGTGGATGACAATAAGGTGATCAGCAGTAGTCAGCAGGGATTCACTGAAAGTAAATCATGCCTCGTTAAATTAATTGCCTTCTATGGAAGAACAGCTACCTGAATGGATTAGGGGAAAGCAGTGGATGTTCAACTTCTGTAAGGTTTTCCACTGTCTCACTCAACATCCTTGTAGGCAAATTCAGGCAGCGTGGACTGGATTAGGGGGTAGCAAGGTGGATAGAGAATTGGCTGAATGGCAGGTCCCAGAGGGTCATAATGGCACAGGGTCGGGTTGGAGGCCTCTAGGTAGCAGTATCCCTCAGGGTTCAGTACTGGTGCAGTATTTTTAAAGTTTTTCATCAGTGTCTTCCGTGAAGGGGCAGATGCCTCCTCAGCATGTCCACTGATGACTCTGAGCTGGGAGGAGTGGCTGACACCCAAGTGCTGTGCAGCCCTTCAGAGGGTCCTCAACAGGCAGGAGAGATGGGCAGAGAGAAACCTTCTGACATTCAGCAAGGGCCAACGCTGGATCCTGCACGTGGGGAGAAACCACTCCATGCACCAGCACAGACTGGGGCTGACCTGCTGGAGAGCTGCTCTGTGGATAAGGACCTGGGGATCCTGGTGGACAAGTTGTCCATGAGCCAGCAGTGTGTCTGTGTGGTCAGGAATGCCAATGGTGTCCTGGGGTGCATCAGGAAGAGCACTGACAGCAGCTCAAGGGAGGTGATCCTTCCCTTCTGCTCAGCCCTGTGAAGCTCATCTGGAGTGCTGTGTCCAGTTCTGGGCTCCTCAGCACAACAAGGACACGGAGCTCCGGGAATGGGGCCAGGGGAGGGGTACAGAAATGGTTTTGGGACTGCAACTTCTCTCTTCTGAGGAAAGGCCGAGGGAGTTGGGCCCGTCCAGCCTCAAGAAGAGAGAACTGAGAGGGATCTCATCAGTGCAAGTATCTGCAGGGAGGATGCCAAGAGGATGGAGCCAGGCTCTTCTTGGGGGTGCTGGGCAGTAGGACAAGGAGCAACGGGCAGAAACTGATGCACAGGAAGTTCCATGAGAACATAAAGGAATAACTTGTGTAGGTGACCATGCACTGGAACAGATTGCCCAGGAAGGCTATGGAATCTCCCTCACTGGAGATATTCAGAACCCATCTGGACACAATCCAGTGCCAGGTGCTCTGGGATGATCTAGCTTGAGCAGGGAGGTTAGAGCAGATGACCCACAGTGGTCCTTTCCAGCAGTACCCATCTTGTGATTCTGTGAATAATGGAAACTATGTGAATGCTGCTTATATAAGGATGATACAAGGGGGACCTGCTGTTTGCTTGACAGAATTTAGTATATTTCATTAGGGAAGCAACTGTTTGGTAACTAACTTAGTTAATAATTTAAAAGTGATTTACTTATTTGGTGAGCTTCATTGACCTGTTTTAATACTCCTTTTATGCACAGTTTCTGTTATCAAATGAAGAAACTGCCAGTAGGAATCTAGTTTTCCTAAAACAACTGTGCCGGATTTTTGGCAAGAAAAATTTGATGTTTTATCACTCATCTCACTGAATATTCTGTTTCTTGTCTGGCATTCAGTGATCAGATTCTGATACAATACATACAAAAATCTGTTTTTTTCAAGGCTGCTCTCATGTCAGCATTCTAACACCTTTTTTTTTTTGTTTTGTTTTCTCATATTACATGTTTAACTCTCAGTTTGGTATTTTTTTCAGGGTTTGAAAAACCAGGCCCGGGTTAAACTGAACATTGTTAGATGTCCTCCAGTAACCACAGTCTTGATCAGAAGACCAGACCTCAGATATCAGTTGGGCTTCAGTGTGCAGAATGGGATCGTAAGTAGCTTCCATAGTTTCTGATCAAGCTTTAACATACATGAAACTCCATTTGTGGTTAAGTTTCAGTGTGAGAAGAAGAAATTGCTATTTTCTCCTTTACAGCAAGCAGGATTTTGCATTTGTTCAGTCTGAGATATAAAAGCTGTGTTAATAAGAGGTTTTTTTGTCTTTTCCTCTACTTACTTCACAGTTGGCCAGAGGAATAAAAACGTTGTTTCAGCTTAAAAAAAACAAAAATGTTTGGGAAGAGTCTGCTTTCAGCATGCATCACATACGTCTTTAACCAAGCCATTGCATGATCTCAAAAAAAAAGCCACTTCTTAATTCTTTTTGTTGTAAGGCATCTGCCTAATTAACATGATTAAATTAAGGTCCTTCATACACTCATAAATTTCCAAACCACAAGACTTGTAATGTACAACACAAACAGCCTTTCCTGACAGTTTGTTCTGCTCTTGGAATAAAATATCCATTAGCTAAAAAATTTTGGTTTTGAGTCACTAACAAATTTTGGTTTTGAGTCAGTGATTGATTGCATCTTTGAATTTGTTGTTGCAAGTCTGTGTTTAAATGTTGATTCATATATTGCAGGCAAAAAATAAGTAGCCAGAAGTGTCTGTTCCTTATCCAGCCCATGATAAATTTGTGCTCTCCCTTGCAGATCTGTAGCCTTATGAGAGGAGGCATAGCAGAGCGAGGAGGTGTGCGTGTTGGCCATCGAATCATTGAAATCAATGGGCAGAGCGTTGTAGCAACACCCCATGAGAAAATTGTTCACATCCTCTCAAATGCTGTTGGTGAGGTAAGAACCAGCAATGTGTCTAGGCAGAAAAGCTGAGTTCATTGCTGTTACCAGTAACAACCAATGAAAACCAGTAACAAGCAGTGTCCTTCAAGGGCCTGTACTGGGACCAGCACTCTGTCTGTCATGTCTTCATCAGTGACATGGACAGTGGGATTGAGTTGCACTCTCAGCAGGTTTGAAGGTGACATCGAGTTCAGTGGTGCTTAAGGAAAGGGCTACCATTAGAGGGACCTGAACAGGCTAGGAAAGTGGCCCATGTAACCTTTGTGAAGTTCAACAAGACCAAGTGCATGGTCCTGCCGCTGGGTTTGGGTAGACTCCAACAGCAATAGAGACTGGGGCTAAAGGGATTGAGAGCAGCCCTGAAGAGAGCAACTTGGTGGAAGGAAAGTTGGACATGAGCCAGGAGTGGACACTTGAAGCCCAAAAAGCCAGCTGTATCCTGGGCTGCATCAAAAACAGTGTGGCCAACAGGGAGGTGATTTTCCTTCTGTATTCTGCTCTTTTGAGACCCCGCCTGGAGTAAGGACTGTGTGCAATTCTGGGGCCCTCAGCATAAACAAATGAACCTGCTTGAGCAGCTACAGATGCAGGCCTTGAAAAGGGTGAGAGAACTGAAGCACCTCTCCCCTGTGAGAAAAAGCTGAGAGAGGTTTGGTTGTTCAGCCTGGAGAAGGCTGCAGGGAGACCTGACAGCAGCCTTTCAATGTGTAAAGAGGACTTGTAAGAAAAATAGAGAGAGGCTTTTATCAGGGTCTCCAGTGCAGAGCAATAGGCAGTGGTTTTAATCTGAAAGAGGGTAGATTTAGATCAGGTATAGGAAGAAATCCTTCACTGTAAGATTGGTGAGCCACTGCAACAGGTTGCCCAGAGAAGCTGTGGATGCCTCATACATGGGAAGTGTTCAAGGCCTGGTTGGATAGGTCTCTAAGCAACCTGTTCTAGTGAAAAATGTTGATACCTGTGGAGAGCAGTTTGGACTAGATGATTTTGAAAGGTCCCTTCCAATTCAAACTGTTCCATAATTCTGTGGTTCTACCTCTGTTGGCATGTTGCTAATCAAATCCAAAAAGCTGAAGTGAGAGCAAGCCTGGACACCATTTCTTTCATTATTTGCCCCATACTTCTGTGCTTTAGAAGAACCATACCTTGAAAATATGACGTGAACAATTTTAGATGGTTCATCAATACTAAACATATTATTTCATAAAATCATCACCTGCAATACTTTAATAAGGGTATGAAGCTCTTAAGTTTTATCATTTTTTCTACCTTGTCTGACCTTGTCTGGGTCCTTCACCCAGGCATGCATGTTTAGAAACATCAATTAACTTGGCTTATTTCCTCTAGATCCATATGAAGACTATGCCAGCTGCCATGTACAGACTGTTGACTGCACAAGAGCAACCAGTTTACATCTGAAGCTGACACCTCACCACCACAGCGTGCATGGAAGATGTTTTTCCTCATTAGTGCTTGTCTCTCTAGTGCTGCATTTCTGTGTCTGCAAAGACATTTCTTTCTCTCCCCCCTGATCACAGACACAAATACACTGTTGCTTTGCCCTTCATCCCTTTTTCCTCTTCTTCCCACCATTTTCTTGTATTTTGATAAGGGGCAAAATGTATCTGTGGAACTATTTTGGTTGCATCTTTTTACAAGTGAAACTTCATACAGCTCTACATGCAAAACGGGAAAATAACAGCAGCATAGTTTACAGAAGTATTCACAGATGGCTCTATTTCATGCTACATAATCAGCTTTATTTCTGTGGCTATAATTTTACAAACTGAGTAAATTAAATGTTGCTGAATGAAAAACAATTACTTTACCAAATAGATAGAAATATAGGGTAAAAGGTGTTCTCTTGGAAATCCTGCCTGTGACTTTGCTTCTCGTCCCCTATTTCCTCACAGGCACCAAAATACTAAAGGTTTGTACTAGAGGTTAGTACTAAAGGTTTGTTTCTATGGGGAAAGTAGAATACCAAAAGGATTATTTTGCCCTCAGGAAAAATTGCCTGCTTATAAAGACTCAGTAAATGCTGCTGTTGTAAAATGAATTGTCCAAATACACATCTTTTAATTCCCCTTTGTCATCAGTTCTTCATGATAGTAGGACTCTGAAAGATACTCCCTAAGTTCCTGAAACATGTTATTCTTGCATTACTTATACTAAGAAATTTGGGAGGCATTTTTTTGCAGCTGCCTCCCCCTCTCTGCCCCCACGTTTCTATCTCCTAGTTTTCTCCAGCTTTGTGTTTTATAGTCCCTTCCTGATTTTAGAGGTTAAAGAAGTGTGGGGGGGAGAATCTTTAAATAGCCACAAGAAAAATATTGAGGGGATCTGCTGAATAGCTACACTTTTTCTAGGCTCTTAATTCCAATTTTGGTGCACATAGCCATGTGTGCCAGTGTATATAGACATTTTTAAAATTGTGCTTCCTATTTATGAAGTTTGAATATAAGAGATCTGCAGACTATTCTAAGTAATTTTGTTCTCTGAGCCAGTTTTAACATATATTTTTGTCCAAAGACCTGTCTAATTTTATTGACTTCCTGTTTAGTTCATGATATAGGTAACAGTTGAAAGGATGAGGCAGGAATAAACTTATTTATTTTGTTATATAATTTAGCTTGTGATTTTTTCCCATATGTATGGCACTTACAAGAGATATGTGTGTACTATATGCACTTGTATGAAGATGATTAACTGTAGGGATGTATGAAATCTTGTCTTTGATTAGCCTCTAAGTTGCATGCTAGAGACAAAAGGGGAAAAGGGGGTTGGGTTGGGTTCTTTGGTTTTTTTTAAGAGGGTTCAAAATAAAAAAGAAG
Source organism: Chloebia gouldiae (assembly GCA_003676055.1). NCBI lineage: Eukaryota > Metazoa > Chordata > Aves > Passeriformes > Passeridae > Chloebia > Chloebia gouldiae. The sequence continues at coordinate 12,671 of QUSF01000036.1, read as the reverse complement.
TGTCTTTTCTTCCTAGTGAGAGAATTCTACATTCTCTGTAGTTACTTTTTTTCAGGACTGTATACTGGTGTTTATACTGAAGTTGAACCATGTGTTTAGTCCAGGCTAGTATGTTGATTTCTTTTAAAGAAACAGTTTGTGCTGTGTTTTGCTATGATGGAAAGGCTCAGCGAGATGAAAACAAGACAACACACGGCCACACGCCACTTCTGCTTTGCAAATGCGGTGTTGTTCATAGTCACTTGTGTCTCACTTGTTGTGACGTGAGCTGTGCAATGTAAGCCTTGCTTGCAGTCCAGTGGTGATCCTAGACATTGCCATGGGGATTCATGGAAGTGGGTGTGTGCATGTGCACTTGTTGCAAACACTGCTGAGAACCACTGAGCACTCTTGTCAGGGGTACGTGTTTTGGCTTTCTGAAGTCATGGATAACCACGGCCTGATTAGAGTTAGAGGATAAACTGTATTTCTGTGGGAAGCAGATATTTAAGGGACGTAATGAAGTGGTGCATAAACTGTTGTAGTAAGGGGATATGTTTTAGTGTTGAGATTAATGTACAATGACTTGATTTTACTGCATTTCTTGTTGTTATATAATTTAATCCAAGGCTCCAGAATAGCAGATTGCACAAGAGAATGGTGTTAGTATTCCAGGTTAGTACTTAACTCTGCTGCCTCACTGATGCAACAAGATAATTAATGGCTTGTGAGTATATTGTTTAACTGTAGACATCTGGTTTATGCTAATTTGAACCCTTTTTCTAGACCTTTCCATATATATAGTAATAAATGTAAATATGGTATATAACCATGTACAATTTAGAAGATTATATACAGTGCAGCCTTTCCATAAATTGCCTGAGGAAACTTTGTGAACGCTTGATGACACAGTTATCATGCTTCTGGTTTCTGCTATGTGTATGGCCTCCACTTCACTTGTTTCTGTGGTTCTGTCTAGCCCACTTCTGTGGTGAAGTCTTTAGCTCACTTCACAGGAAATTTATGAAGATCTGAATATGCAAATGTATTAAGAAACCACTGTTTCTTTGGACATCTTGCAGCCAGGGGTTTGTGAAGTTACTGTTCATCCTAAATAGGTGCTTAAAATTAAGCAAATGAATGCTTGCAGGACCAGAGCTTAGCAAAAAAAAAAAAAATCTCATTTTTTCAGTTGCAGTATGTGCATAAGATTTCTAAACTGAGAGGTCCATAGTGTGTGCACACTTCTGAGAACAGTCTTGTAAACAATCCCATTATACTCTGTAAACAGAAAGAGTTTCAAGAAAATGGAACTCACACGGGAAAGCTGGCTGTTCTCTAGATTGTTGCAGCGGTATGATAGATAAGATATGGGGATTTTTAACAGATGCAAAGGAACATTCCTTCAAAGGTTTACATTCCTTCTTCAGTGACAGACCTGAATTCTTTTTCTTTCATCCTTGCTGCTTCGTATAGTCTAATTAACTCTTCAGTGTTTACATTAAGGATGAAACATCCCTTGTATTTTTTTATTTTTGAGAAGTTTCACGTTTGTTTTGATCTTGTTGGAGTCTCAGTTTGGATTTCCAAGTTTGCTAGCTTTCCTTCTTTTCTAAAAGTATTGTACTTCTCAAGACCATAACATGGTTGAGATCTCTTGTATATATTTAGCGCAGTACCTAGACTATGAAGTTGTACTATTGTTCTGTAAAGAGGATGAATAGAAATTATTGCAAAGCATTGGGAAAAGCATAGTATTGTATTTGTAACAATATTGTTCTTTGTAAACATTTAATGATCTCTATATAAAAATATAAATATATATATAAATATATGTGAGCCTGGAATGTTGATATTGCACATCTACTGAATGTAATTACTCTGATGTTTTCTGCCACAGGTCTCTGACCTCTCTAATGAAGCTGTGCTGGTTTGATTTGGGGGAGAGACAGAGGGGAGAAGAGTGGGCTTTTTGCTTTGGATGGGACAGGGTAAGGGGTTTCTGGCCAGTTATTTTGTTGTGATGTATTTACTGTGCTACATTCCTTTATTTAACAGAGTGCTAATGTCTGTAAGATTTGCAACAATAAACTACAAAACAAAAATACCTCAGACAAGGCTGAGAATTTGCTCATACTGACCTAAAGGCTGACTTGCCAATGCTGAATGCATACATAATTGGAAGGTGTCTGAACTTCTTTTTGCCACTTAGTCTGGAGTAATTCTTATCTATATTTCTGCAGGCGTGAAGCAATGCTGCTACCTTTATTGTTCAAACAGCATTCTTTTCAGGCAATACATGACATTAGTGCTCCTGAACAAAGGTGATTCCTAATCTAAGGTGGTATCCCAGTTTTTGCTGTGTGAAATGCCACTGGGATTGTGATAGAAATACTATTTCTCTGACTGAATAACTTTAAGTAGGAATTTTTCATAAATGGGGATTTGATAAAAATTCTTCACACTTAATTTCTGAAACAACCGTTTTCCTTTCAATGTCATCAGCATGGTTTATTATTAAAGAGCTAACACCATTTGAATAAATAAAAAGTAGAATTGTGATATGTCTGTCCCTAGAATTAATCCTGGAACTTAGCCTGTGCTGAGATTAAAAACCTTTATTTAAAATATATAGTAATAAAATAAAAATATATAGTGAGAGATTATGAAAAATATGATCATATTTGAAAGTTAACAAAAAAAAAAAGTCATCCAGGGAGTATTTCTTCTAGTGAGGCTTCATGGGATTTTATGTGCCTCATAGGTTCTCATGAGTACTTTGAAACCACAGAAATGACAATACATGCCACAGCTGATTCAGAAGAAAACTAAACATGGGCATTGAGGTACTTAGTGGCTATTCGTAACATGAAATAGAAATACCATTAATGTGAGAGAATGAACTATTTCAACTTAGTTGCTTAAATGACAGAAGAAATTGTAAAGTCCCTGGTAAAGGGTGCAGTGGACAGGCTGAGCTTACATTCTGCATTCCCCTGTGTACCACCCTCCTATTTATTCTTACCATTACCTGTACATACCAATTTCTGTGTTACAAACTTTTCTGCATTTTGGTGGATAATCACAAGCCCTTACTTTAGCAGTACAGACAAAAATTCTGCAGGTTTGCTGTATTCACAGGGGGCATGTTTCTTGCCCCCTCCTTCAGTGTTTTAATAGTTTGGATGCACACAGAGGACAAGCTGACCCCACCTCAGTTCCAGCACCCTGTAGAGCCTTGCAGGCTGAAGAGGTGATGCTGGTGACTGACAGTGGACTGACAGTGGACAGTCAGTGTCAGGGCTGGGACAGTAATTTAAATCAATGTTCAGTGCAGAATCATATGGACCAATCCTGACCTAGAATCATAGTACATGAAGAGTTTGTGATCCATGTGCCTCTTACCTGAGTAGGGCCAAGCCTGTGCTGTGCTTTGTGCTGCTCCTACAGATGGACCTCCAGGAATGTCCCTTGGCCACAGAACAAATTTAGATTGTTTATTTTGAGAAGAGAACCTGCAGGTAGCCCCAGTGGTACTCAAAGTGGTAAACACCACCCAGCAATATCTGTATGTCCCTGCCTTTGTCTAGAGCAGCAGCAGCAAGGTCCCATGTGAAAAGGCCTTTTGTTTGACTGTAGAAGTGATGCGTAGACCTAAATGGGGTAAAAGGTTGGGATATGCAAAACTTGTGCCCTGCCTGATGCTGCACAATCTGGGGTTCCCAGCACCTGAAGGAATATAAAATTAGTTATATCAGCTTCTTTTGTTCATAGCACTTCCTGTAATAAACATTTTAAATGAGACTACATAGAGATGCCTTTCTTCCTGGACAGTAATAAGCCAGTACTACCTGTTGCAAAACACCTGTGCTTTTTGGTTTGGATGTTATTCCACCATTAGGACAAAAATAATGTTCTGCCATTAAGAGAGAAGTTCACTGAGCCAAAGGAGCCCTTCTTCAAGACAGATTTTATTTTAGTCCAGTTTGCACATCAACAACCTTCTTTTATAAAGAATAATTTTAGAATTCTGTACATCATTGTTTTACTTCGTTTGTATCTGAAGATCACAATTTTATGATAGGAGATTTTAATTTAAAACTACCAAAAATTTGCGAAGTTCTTCAATACCACTTTCGACAGCTCCTTCCACAAGGATGATATATCATCATACCCCACAACTACACATTTCCAAACTTCACAGAGATGCAGGGCACCAGTGCATCACAAACAGACAAGCTGCAGCTGAGAGCCCAGTAAAGGCCAGCTTTCAATCTGCTTATTACTCTCTGCAGAATGATTTTTACCCTTTGGGGTCTGTGTGTAAGATAATTAAAAAAGAAGGTAATTACTGACAAACCCATCCACCCATTTGCCAGAGATGATCTTCCTCTGCAGTATGTCTATGTCTGACAGCAGTGCTCTGCTGAAGAATAACCAAAAAGCCAGCTCAAAGCACAGTTTATCTGACAACACCAATAACACTGTGAGGCCGTTCATGTTTTGCTCTTTGGATTCTCCTCTCTGCCAGCTGTTCTCCCTCTGTGGTGGAAGTACTCAGGTCACCGCAGCTCTCCAGGCACAGCAATCCAGGATGCAATCTGTAAGGTACCACATGACTCAATGATGTGGCTTGCTGGGCAGGTATCATCACCATTAAAAAGTAAAGAGAAGTTTAAATCAGTTTTGTTTTCAGGTTCTTGTTCTGTTAAAATAGTTTTTTACCCAAACAGGAAGAAGCTAGTTGTATGTTGTCTGTTATTTTTAAAGAATAATTTAAAAAGCTGAACAACTCCTAGAATTTGTCAAGGAGGCATGGGAACGGCAGTCCTACTTGGGAGAAGGAGCGGGGTGATTTTTTATTTTGTTGTTGTTTGTGGGGTTTTTGTTAGGTTGGTTTGGTTTCCCCCTCAAAGGTGCAGACGAATGCTCTCACTCCAACTTATGGCATGTCTGGTATTGTTTAGAAATAACCTAATGTTGCTTCCTTCTAGAAGCCACTGAACTGTAATAACCCTCAGGCCTGTGTGATAAATTAAATTCTCATAAAGAGCCTTTTCCCTCCTGTTTCTGTCAAATTTGTCAAGACTTTTGGGCTTTTGCTGCCTGAAGTGGGAAATCCCACTTTATTTGCAGGGCCTAAATGACACTGATGCGTTTTGCATGACAACCCAAACCAAAACCAGTTGTCATATTTATCTACTCATCAATTTATCTACTCAGATGGTCTGCAGGTTACCAAAACATTTGTTTGATGAAGTCTGCAGTGTCTGAGACTTCTGCATATTCATTCCATTAATGTTATGCACATTATTTTCTATTTTCTGCTTTTCCTTCTTTAATACTAGGTCTTATTTTTATCTTGGGAGCCAGTCACAAAAAAGTTGCTTCTAGTGGGTTGACATAAAAATTTCCTTGTCAGCCTCCATTCCTTCTGGTTTGCAATAGCAAATGCTTGTTTATAACATCTTATCCCTCCCTCCTGCCACACTCAATATAAAATGCTGTTATGTTATTTACAGTTCATGATTCCTCATTAGAAGACTGACTCGGTTTTTAAATACACATTCTCTGGCTTCTAGCTGATAGAGTAAGAAATGTCACAGCATCTCACACACTCCCTACATGAAACTGAAGTGCTGAAAGAAGCCAATTTTGTCCAAAAATTCTTGATACACAGACTGTCAAATGGAAACCTATACTTCCAAACCAGGGGCAGTGTGTTTCAACATCATCTGATCAGTACAAGTAATTAAACTACCTGCTTAAGGAAAGTGGCACTGGGGACAACTTCTGCCATGTGTTTCTCCTCTGATTTTAAAGTAGAATTGATATTTTCCACCAAATCATGCATGTATGGGCTTATGCTGCAGGACTGCTCAAGGATCCACGCCACAGGCTGTTTAGTGTCTGTGTAAGACTTACAGTCTATCAGAGATTGGAGTCTCCCCTCAAAGCTTTTGCTCTTGAATTCTTCCATGAGGTGACAGCATTCAGTGGATTTCTATCATTGAGTGTTGCAGTTTCACAGTTGAGCACTTGCCCTGAAGACAAGGATGAAACAAAGCGAACAATCCACACTGTTCATGGTATTCCCAGAGATTCCCCTCCTGATTCAATGAGGATGCAGTGCATGGTTTAACCTTGTAGAACGTAACAGTCTGGCATGATTAGGGTGGCATGGAAGGCTCACTATCAGATTTACACAAAATGCCTGTAAAATAGTAATACAAACTGAATGCATATTATATGTCAAAACATCTTGAAGGGCTCTTCCCCTTTTGTGTACATTTGGTTCCATTCTCTTGTTTCTGCTCTGAAGAGACCTGAAATGCATGTTGAGTGTTAATATAAACATAAAGGTAGAAGGCTTTTATGATGTCTCCTAAACACTTTATAACTTTTAGTTACTAGCAGTCAAGAGCACGAGTTGTACCTTAAAATTACTACTGGTATAGCTGGAAGCTAGTAATACTACAAAATAGAAATTAAATGTAAAAAAAGAAAACCAACTTAACCCACACCAAAACATTCTAGGTTACCTTGCAAGGACTAAACAAAGGGCAATACAGATTCAATTTCACTCCCTTCGGTCAAAATAAAATCTCACTGCCTTTGGTGTAAACAAGTTACCAAATTTTGACCCCATTGAAAGGAGTAAAAAACCAAAAATGCTCCAAATGCTCTTGACATGGGGTCTCTGTACAGCAGAAGCACTCTGCTTTCACAGCTATTAATAGGCTCTGTGTCATGTCACTAGTGCTTCAGCAGCAGATTCTCTGGGCTGCTCTGGTGGAAGTGATAGGAGGACAAGACAAAGCACATGATACTGAAGAGCCATGAAAACATTCCACAAAAACAGCAAGTGTAATCCAGATAGGCATGCTCCCAATATCCAAAATAAAATGGCTGTTACTAACATGCCCCATTGGTACTTATATTTGAGTGCTACCATGTATTAGCAGCTACTGTGGTGATTCCAATATTCTCTAGTAAAAACTGCAAGACCCCTGACTGATGTGTTTTTCAAGACTGTCAGCAGTATCACGGACTGTGTAGTCACATTAGCAGTTTTCCCACAGCAACAGAATTAGATCACTGACACCAAAGCAGTTTCATTATCTCTCCACCATGGGTTGTGTTGAGTTTTTGAGTTTTTTTTTTTTTTTTTTTTTTTGGACAATATGAGGACTAAGAAAAGGGGAGCAAATTTGTAGGCTAATACCAAATTCCCAAGCCAATTTTGCTTTAAATTGCTTACGTTGACAACTGCACTTGTAAGACTTTAGATGTCAGTGCACTGAAGAATTCTGTGTGCTCTCTCTTCTCATTTTCCACTACCCCTCCCTCATACCCAGACCCTGATACAGACCCTGTTTCTAGATACGAAAACTTAAAGAGCAGCAAGACTAAGGAGTTAGGTGGAGAAGGTTTGGCAAAGCACAAAGTACTGTTATGTAGCTGCTCTTTTGGGAAACAGCTGATTTCTGCAGGTACCAGGTTCAGTGTAACAAACTTCTGAAAAGTCTTCTTTTAGAGAACCGTTACACAATCACTGACAGAGAAAAAAGAGTCTCCTTGAGGCAGCTGACAGTTCTGGAGCACAGGGTCACTTTTAGAACGTTTCCGTAAGGGATTGAAGGCTCTCCTGTTCACTCCTTCAGGCACACAGCTTGCACTTGAAGCAGAAAGACTCACTCTGCTGGAAGGCTCCTGAATTTCTTCAGCTGAGTAATAAGAAACAGAAAAGTAAAAGCAGTCAAAATAAAGTTAATCTGTGGAAGCCATTATTAGAGACTTTTTTCCTGCCATCTGTAATGGGGAAATCTGCAAACCTGTAATGACTGAACAAAAAAGTCTAGAGGTGCATGTATGTATGCATAGACCCACACTTACTGAACAGTAACATGGGTCGAAGCCTTGTTTAAATGTTAGAAGAAACCTGTTCTGCCTTATGCAAGTGGAGTAACAAAATACTACAGTCTAGTACATCCTAGTACAAAAATCACTTTAAACTACCTGATCAGAGAGAAGTGAACTACACCTTTATTGGCTAAAAACTAAATCTCAGAGAGCCCCAAATCCTGCATATAGGCAGTTGTACCAAGATATGACAGCATACGGCTAGAGAGGTTGGCCAACTTTTGCAATTAGCTATGTTGTAAATCAGTGATCAGTCTCTAAAAGGAATTAAAATATTTACTTAAATATTTTCCTGGATTCTTGTGATATGCTATATTCTTCCCACTCCTCCTTTTCCTAAGAATGAAACTATGTGCTGCAATTTAATGAATAGGACAGGATGAAGCTGTGTGCATTTCTCACTAAGCTTAGTTCTGTAACTCCATCTAGTGGCACCTGGCATGTTGCAAAAAAACAATTTTCTTGATCATTCAGGAGTTAAAAAATCTGTAGTGGGCTGCCTCTGGCTGGATACCAGGTACCCACCACAGCCACTCTGCTGTGCAACTGGACGGGGGACAAAAAAAATACAATTAAAGGTTCATGACTTGAAATAAGGACAGGGACAGATTACTCCTCAATTAACTGTCATGGGCAAAACAGACTCAGCTCATGGATATCAGCTGATTTTATCCAAAAACGAGCAGCATACTGAGAAGTAAAAGAGATCTTAAAAACACCTTCCCCCATGCCTCCCCCGGGCTTTATCTTCTGCCCTGCAGCAGTGCAGGGAATGTGGGTTATGGTCAGTTCATGACACGTTTCTGCTGCTGCTGAGGGAGAGGAGTCCTCCTTCTGCTGCAGTGTAGGGTCCCTCCCACAGGAAACAGTTCTCCAGGAATTTCCACAGCTTGAGTCCTTTCCACAGGCAACAGTTCTACATAAAATGCAGCAGTGTGGGTCACTCTTCCATGGGGTCAGTCCTGTTCCAGCGTGGGTCCCCTAAAGGGTCACAAGTCCTGCAGGAAACCTGCTCCAGCATGGGCTCCTCTCTCCACAGGCCTGCAGGTCCCTGCCAGGAGCCTTCTTCAGCACAGGCCTCCCATGGCTTCACAGTCTTTCTGCACACACCCACCTGCTCCAACGGGGATTCTCTATGACCTACAGGTGGATCTCTGTATCCCCATGGACTTCCACTGCTGCAGAGGCACAGCTGCCTCTTCATGGGCTGCACCACAGGCTGCAGGAAATCTCTGCTCCAGCATCTGGAGCATGTCCTGCCCCTCCTTCTCCACTGGCCTGGTGTTTGCAGGGCTGTTCCTCTCACATATTCTCACTTTGCTCTTCTCTGACCACCAATACATCTGCAAAGTAACTTTTATCCCCTTCTTAAATAGGCAGTTACAGAGGTGTTACCATAATTTCTAACTGGCCCGGCCTTCTCCAGCAGCAGGTCCATCTTTGGAGCTCTGCCAGGCATAGAGGAAACTTCCAGTAGCTTCCCTGCCCCTACCAAAACTTGGTCATGCAAACCCAGTACAAAACCAAATTAACGTAAACAGTCTTTTACTCAGAACACAGCAAAAATCTGTGGTGTCACTCTTAACAGGTATGTGGCAGTGGCAGGAGCATCAAGAAAATTTAAGCTTTGATGGTATGTACTTGTTGAGCACAGCACCTTATTGTCTACACAAATGCAATTTAGAATTCCTAAAGAGAAGGGAGAGTGACAAAACCTATATGAAACAGGTACCAGCCTAGCAAATCAAAAGGTAGACAAGGTAGCGAAATCAACAGACCCAGCAACAAAATATGGCAGACCAGGAATCATGCAGGATTAAAGAATCCTTCACCAACCTAAACTTTTCAACACCAGTGGAGCTGTGTTAGTAGTAAGCCCTGAAGTACAATGCTGCTGTTTCTTTGGAGATGTTTTGTGAGTCATTTTAGTTCTAAACAGATTAATCAACAGATTTTGTGATCTTAAGATAAAAACATGTTAATGTTTCAGAGAGATAATTGTCTTATGGTGGTGTGTACTGGAAATGCATATGCTTAGTTTGTGATGATACAGAGCAGCTATGAAGCACTTCCAGCCACCAGCAAAAGGTTGTATTGCCTGCCTACAACAGTCAGCAGGGGAAGTCCCATTCTGCTGAATAGGAATGATTATGAAGTCAGTAAAACAATTTTAGCTGGCACACAGGAGCTTTAGAGCTCCTCTAGCAGTCAGGATTCCCCTCACACTGCTGGCAGAGTAGTCCACAGCTTTAACTTCCATTGGGAGCTATGCTCAGTTATCAGCCCTGATGATGCCAAGGGAACCACAGGATCATACACAAATACCCTGGCGCGACAGCCTGCCAGCATGAACTGAAAGATCAAGTTTTATTTATAGACTGCTACACTGCATCTGCTGAGACCACCCACAGACTTCCTCTGCCACAATTCCAACATAAACCCCCATTTTATATTTCCCTCCTGCAGTGGTTTAATTGCAGACAGCAGCTCAGTCCCTCACAGTCACTGTCACTCTTCCACAGTGATACGGGGAGAAGAATTGAAGGACAAAAGTGGCAGAACTCATGGGCTGAGATAAGGACAGCTGGAGTGAGGTGGGGTGGGAAAAAACTCAAGAAACCCAAAGGAAAACGATGCAAAAGCAGTCTGTCACCACTAGCAGACTGATGCTCAGCCACTCCCTGAACAGTGACAATGCCGGAACATTGTCCCCAGGTCACAAATCCAAACCAGCATCATAGGCTGCTATGAAGGAAATGAACTCCATTCCAGCCAGATGTAGTACACCTCTCCAAATTTAAATAAAGGAAGAAATACTGCTCAGTGTATTTATTTTTCCTAAATGTTAGGAAGCCTTGACATTTAGAAGAAGCAGCAATGTTAATTTTCTTTCTTAAGAGGCTTTCTTTCTTTTTTTTTTTTTATCTGAATTTAACAGACAAATGTCTCTTTACAGACATTTTTATTTAAAAAATACTGGACAAACAAGTTAGGAAACCCTTTGCTATATGTAATCAGGTAGGTCTTATTATTCCAAAGGAAATTTTTAAATACAAATGCCTCAACCAATGTCTTAGCAGAGCCTTTTTTCAATACAAAACAAAATTGTTTCCTGACTGTCCTTCACTGCAGGTGCATATTTTTTTCCTGGTTCCTGTCCTCATAACTTTTAACGTGTACATTTGTATTTGATAACCTCTTTTTGTCTGAGCTCAGGAAGCTAAGAGAAAGCAAAAGAAGTTTTACCAGTAAGAAAGCTTTGATAAAGAAATCCAGAGGAGGTGTAGCAAAAGGTTTCATTCTGAAAATCACAGCGGGCAAGACACCAGAAGCACCCAAGTCCTTGATTCCAGAGGTTTCAGGTAGAATGTCTGAGTTTAAGGGGATTTTGACAGAGTTGACATTTGGCTGAGGTATGATTTTATGCAAACTCATTTTTTTCCCGACTCCTTATATATAACAGGAAAAATTCCAACTAATGCAGTTCAAACCTAAGTTTTTTTTTTCAGTTTACACATCCCCGACAGCTGCCCCACACCGCCCCACCTGCCTTGCAGAGATGTTGTCCCCCGTGCCCTTGTGTCCCTCCGTGCCAGCTGCCCCTCACGCTGGGTCAGGATGAGGGACCTGGCCTGGCTGTCCCCCGTTGCTGGCGGTCACTTGGTACTGAGGAGTAAAGGAGGGTGGAAAGGGAACGTTTTCCTTACGCTTCCCTCTCTTAAACCTCTGGGGCACCAACGCGCCCTGCTCAAGTGGGCCTGACTGCCTACACTCGCCTTTCCATGCTACCGTGTCATTCTTCCTTCTCTAAAGGCCTACAATTGGCTGTTTGATGTGAGCTGACGTGGCAATGGGGAAAATGAGATGCTTTCAAATGGAGGCAATCCTTCTGGGTAACGACTGCAGTGTTTCAGCAACAGAATTTCAAGATAGTGCTGGGCCTTTCATCAGTTGCATTGGTTTTAAAATGTCACCCCCAGCTTCTGAAGGGTGAGGAGCCCAGGGTAAAGTTCCTTGAAAGACTGGACCGTTCTGTCCACCAGCCGAGGACTTGTCGGTACTGAGTCACCAGAAAACCGAGCTAAGTCTGGGATCCTTGTCCTACAGGTGAACCGAGTTGATTTCCAGAGGAGTTGCGTGTACTTATCCGCCTTCTGACACAGGAATTGCTTTCTGCTTTCCAGCTGGCTCCTGGGTCTACCTAAAGATTTTAACAGAGAGGGCAATGACTACAACTCCTTTGCATTGGGATGTGGCTATCCAAGTGTCTGCAAGGAATCTTACAGGGAGCTTGGAGCCTGGGCAACCATCTGTGAGACTGCGGCTTTGGCCTGTTCCAAAGGGCCCTTCCTTGGGCTCGACACCTGCAGGGCGTTGCAGAGCAGTGGGCTGCAGGCTGCTGCCAGAGCTCCAACACAACACAGCTGTGGCAGCCCAGGAATCACTGCAAACCTCCTGTGCGTGTCCTGAGGCTTTCAGTGGCCAGAGAAAGAGCAAGCAGGACAAGAGGAGCTTTGTGTCAAGAGCTAAGCCAGCATCTCCCTGCCACAAAAGGGAGATCGGGCTCTCAGTGGAGTGGGAGCAAAAATCAGCATGCGCTAGTGTGCTCCAGCAGCAGCTGCACACTGCAAGACTCCTGGAAATTTATTTTCTTTGCTTCTTTTTCCCCGTAAGTGTCATGGAAGAAGTTGGCTTTTCAGATCCAACTAAGATGGCAGGGAGAAGAAGCACACTTGCTTTTTGTTCTTGGGTGCAGGCTGGGCTGCTGT
>QUSF01000035.1:6470629-6909827 GCA_003676055.1 Chloebia gouldiae | reverse complement strand
AGATGACTGCAACAAATCCAAACATCGAAGGATGTGTCCCAGACCCAAGCTGCCCCCACCTCAAAACATGTGGTGCCCTGACAGTCCCAAGGAGCCCTACACCCTGAAATCAGGAACTTGGACTGGTGAATTTCCTTTCCCAGGGAAAAGGGCCATTGTATAGGCTCAGGGCCCAGTGGCCCAGAGCGCGCAGATGACTGCAACAAATCTTAACATCGAAGAATGTGTCCCAGACCCAAGCGGCCCCCACCTCAAACTTGTGCTGCACTGACAGTCCCAAGGGAGCCCTACAAATGACATCAGGAACCTGGACTGGTGAGTTTCCTTTCCCAGGCAAAAGGGCTGTTGTATAGGCTCAGGGCTCAGTGGCCCAGAGCGACCTGCTGACTGCAACAAATCCGAACATCGAAGGATGTGTCCCAGACCCAAGCTGCCCCCACCTCAAACTTGTGTTGCCCTAACAGTCCAAAGGGAGCCCTACAAACTGACATCAGGAACCTGGACTGGTGAGTTTCCTCTCCCAGGCAAAAGGACCGTTGTATAAGCTCAGGGCTCAGTGGCCCAGAGCGGGCGGATGACTGCAACAAATCTGAGCATCGAAGGATGTGTCCCAGACCCAAGCTGCCCCCACCTCAAACTCCTGCTGCCCTGACAGTTCCAAGGGAGCCCTACAGACTTACATCAGGAACCTGGACTGGTCTCTTCTCTTTCCCGAGAAAAAGCGCCGTTGTAAAGGCTCAGGGCCCAGTGGGCAGATGACTGCAACAAATCCAAGCCTCGAAGGATGTGTCCCAGACCCAAGCTGCCCCCACCTCAAACTCCTGCTGCCCTGACAGTCCCAAGGGAGCCCTACACACTGATATCAGGAACCTGGACTGGTAAATTTTCTTTCCCAGGGCAACGGGCCATTGTGTAGGCTTAGGGCCCAGTGGCCCAGAGCGTGCAGATGACTGCAAGAAATCCAAACATCGAAGGATGTGTCCCAGACCCACGCTACCCCCACCTCAAACTTGTGCTGCCCTGACAGTCCCAAGGGAGCCCTACACACTTACATCAGGAACCTGGACTGGTAAATTTTCTTTCCCAGGGAAAAGGGTGTTCTGGTTTGAAAGCAAAACCAGTGAGAGACTCCAAGTGAAAATTAGAATTTATTGGGAAAGGGGGAAAATGACAAAAATACATGCAACAATACAAAGGGTAAGACCATCGACAAAGTCAGAATACGACCTGGCCAGCGTGCTGGCAGCAGTCCAAATTGGAGTAGCTGCAGTCCTCTTGGGATAGCAGACGTTGTCGCTGTGGCCTCTCAGAGAACCTGTGAAAAGGCTGACTCCTATGTCTAGAAATCCCCAGTTTTATCCAGGTTGGAATGCCTAGCTCCTCCCCCCTGTGCAGAGCATCTCACAATGGGTCATTACGAGTCTCAAGGTGTGTCCTTAATCACCTGCTCCTGGACAATGTTAACTCTGAGGCATGTGGTAAGGCATTGATGAGGCTATTAACAGCAGATAAGGAAAAACTGCCCAAAGCCAACTCCTACTCAGATGGTAAATAGGAAAACGTTTTTTTTAATCTTGGACAAAGGGCCATTGTGTAGGCTTAGGGCCCAGTGGCCCAGAGCGGGCAGATGACTGCAACAAATCCAAACATCGAAGGATGTGTCCCAGACCCAAGCGGCCCCCACCTCAAACTTGTGCTGCTCTGACAGTCCCAATGGAGCCCTACAAACTGACATCAGGAACCTGGACTGGTCACTTCTCTTTCCCAGGGAAAAGGGCGATTGTATAGGCTCACGGCCCAGTGGGCAGATGACCACAACAAATCCGAACATCGAAGGATGCGTCCCAGAACCAAGCTGCCCCCACCTCAAAATTGTGCTGCTCTGACAGTCCCAAGGGAGCTCTACAAATGACATCAGGAACCTGGAATGGTCAATCCTCTTTCCCAGGTTAAAGGACCATTGTATAGGCTCACGGCCCATTGGGCAGATGACTGCAACAAATCCAAACATCGAAGGATGTGTCCCAGACCCAAGCGGCCCCCACCTCAAACTTGTGCTGCACTGACAGTCCCAAGGGAGCCCTACAAATGACATCAGGAACCTGGACTGGTGAGTTTCCTCCTCCAGGCAAAAGGGCTGTTGTATAGGCTCAGGGCTCAGTGGCCCAGAGCGACCTGCTGACTGCAACAAATCCGAACATCGGAGGATCTGTCCCAGACCCAAGCTTCCCCCCACCTCAAAATTGTGCTGCCCTGACCATCCCAAGGGAGCCCTACAAACTGACATCAGGAACCTGGACTGGTCACTTCTCTTTCCCCATGAAAAGCGCCATTGTATAGGCTCAGGGCCCAGTGGGCAGATGACTGCAACAAATCCAAACATCGAAGGATGTGTCCCAGAACCAAGGTGCCCCCACCTCAAACTTGTGCTGCTCTGACAGTCCCAAGTGAGCCCTAGAAACTGACATCAGGAACCTGGAATGGTCAATCCTCTTTGCCAGCGTAAAGGACCATTGTATAGGCTCACGGCCCAGTGGGCAGATGACTGCAACAAATCCAAACATCGAAGGATGTGTCCCAGACCCACGCTGCCCCCACCTCAAACTTGTGCTGCCCTGATAGTCTCACGGGAGCCCTACAAATGACATCAGGAACCTGGAGTGGTGAATTTTCTATCCCAGGGAAAAGAGCCGTTGTATATGTTCAGGGTCCAGTGGCCCAGAGCAGCCGGCTGACTGCAACAAATCCAAACATCGAAGGATGTGTCCCTGACCCAAGCTGCCCCCACCTCAAACTCATGCTGCCCTGACAGTCCCACAGGAGCCCTAGAAACTGACATCAGGAACCTGGACCAGTGAGTTTCCTTTCCCAGGGAGAACGGCCAGTGTGTAGGCTCAGGGCCCAATGACCCAGAGCG
Organism: Chloebia gouldiae; assembly: GCA_003676055.1. Classification (NCBI taxonomy): domain Eukaryota; kingdom Metazoa; phylum Chordata; class Aves; order Passeriformes; family Passeridae; genus Chloebia; species Chloebia gouldiae. The sequence continues at coordinate 6,906,910 of QUSF01000035.1, read as the reverse complement.
AGCAGATGACTGCAACAAATCCGAATATCGAAGGATGTGTCCCAGACCCAAGCTGCCCGCACCTCAAACTCCTGCTGCCCTGATAGTGCCAAGGGAGCTCTAGAAACTGACATCAGGAACCTGGACTGGTAACTTCTCTTTCCCAGGGAAAAGGGCCATTGTATAGACTCGCGGCCCAGTGGGCAGATGACTGCAACAAATCCAAACATCGAAGGATGTGTCCCAGACCCAAGCTGCCCCCTGTCGCGGTAGGACACGTGAAAGCACCACACGAGCACTGGTATTTGCGAGGTAAAAGAAAAGGGACGTTTATTTTCTGACTCCATCTTTTATACTTTTCCCAAGGTGGTAGAGGATTGGCCCGACACCGGGCCACCTCTCCAAAACCATTGGATATGGTACTAATACATCAAACTTTCTCCACCCCCACGAAAGAATGTAAACAATATATTGTTTACGTAAACTGTGTGGGAAAGTTCTTCCACAGAATGTAAACTCAGAAGGCTTTAGAAAAATCTTTTAAGAATCAGGGCGACATCTCACCCTTCTCAGTTTAAAAGAAAAAAGGAAAAGAAATGATTAAGGTTCATTGTCCGTTCACGGAGGAATCGTCAGAGTGATTACTCTTGTCCTCAATTGAGTCATCACTCAACGATTCATCCATTTGATGCCTCTCAGTTTGGTCACGGTCTCCATGTTGCCCGTTGGCCGGATTCTGTCTCTGCGGCTGCAGGTCAGGACGAACACACCTCGAAGGTACCCAGAGTGCTCCAGTATCTGTGGACACACAAGCATACCCGCGCCCCGAAGCTATAAGGTCATAGGGACCTTCCCATTGTTTGGTGACTAAATTCCGCACTCGAACTTTTGCCCGAGACTGATGTGCCTCATCTGCATCCTGCAACGAGAGATGATGATTTAAAATGACAGGGTTATTTGAATTCTGCTGCACCGTAAGATGATTGATGGTGTACAATGCTTTCTCCAACCTACTGTGCGGGGTCTCACCCTGCATTCCCCGTTTTTGTTTTTGAAGAACCCGCTTCAGAATACCATGAGCGCGTTCCACAATAGCCTGGCCGGTTGGAGAATGGGGGATACCAAACGTGTGACACACCCCACAACTGCAGGAACTGCCGCACCTGCTGCGATGCGTAAGCAGGACCATTGTCAGTTTTCACAGCAGAAGGTATGCCCAGAACGGCAAAGGCCTGCCTCCAGTGGGCAATGACATCGCGGGCCTTTTCTCCAGTGTGAGCGGAAGCCCACATCGCAGAGGAGAACGTGTCCACCGTGACATGCACATACTTGAGCCGGCCAAACTCGGCAATCTGGGTGACATCGGTCTGCCAAAGCTCCAAGGCCTTAAGGCCTCTAGGGTTTACCCCTGCTGGCAGAAGCGGAGCAAGTGCATGGCAGTCATCACAGGATTCAACAATGCCACGAGCCTCCGTTGGCGTCAGCTGAAACTGCTTCTGCAGAGTATGTGCATTCTGATGGAAAAACCCATGCGATGCCTTGGCCTGCGCGAGTGTATCAGGCTGAGGTGCCGCCCACACTGGGTTAGCCAACTTGTCAGCCCTCGCGTTACCTTCTGCTACAAACCCTGGCAAATTGGTGTGACTTCTCACATGTAGAATGTAAAATGGATGCACCCGGGCCTGAATTGCACACCACAAGGTCTTCAGTAAATGAAACAAGGCAGGGTTACTGACCTCCTTCAAAACTGAGTGACCCAACCGCTGCGCAATGTCAGCCACATAGGCAGAATCCGTGACCAAATTGAAAGGTTCCTGGGAAAATTTCTCAAATGCCATGACAGCAGCCCTCAGTTCAACCAATTGGGCCGACCCATTCTCATGACCTTCCAGAACCTGCCACTCAGATCCGTCCTTCCAAGTAACAATGGCCTTTCCTGTTTTCCCCGACCCGTCAGTGAAGACGGTGGGTCCTTGCACGGGTTCCTGACTATTTTTGGGCCGCAGAGAGATCTGCGTAGATTTTGCCACCTGCAGTAGCTTGTGGCTGGGCAAATGATAGGTGATTTGCCCTGAAAAATTTTCCAGAGCACACTGCAGGGACACACAGTGCGCAAAGCTCCAGTCAAAGTCCTCCCGGGATACCGGGAGTATGATCTTTGCAGGATCTGCACCCATCAATTGCAAACACCGTTGCCGGCATTTACTTATCAACCGAGCAATCAACTCAGCCAATGTCTTCTGTGGCTGATGGGGCAGGAAAACCCATTCCAAGATGTGCAAGGGATCAGACCATTTGTCACTCCATTGACCAATGATACCTGTGGGATGCGAATCTGGAGTGGTAACAAACACAGTGACATCAACGGAAAGATCAATGCGATAAACTTGACGGGCAGAAACAGCCTGCTGAATTTCCTCCAGCACCTGACATGCCTCAGGGGTCAATGTGTGAAGTGATTTTAAATCAGAGTCTCCCTTCAACAAATCATACACAGGAGACAGTTGTGCGTCGGTTAGTCCCAAGTATGGACGTAACCAGGTGATGACACCCATCAGTTTTTGAACATCATTCAGTGTCTTCACCGAGTGAGTAAATTGCACCTCCTGGTGTTGGATCGACCGTTCCAGAATTTTGACCCCCAAATACTTCCAAGGAGGTTGTTGTTGAACCTTTTCTGGAGCCACTTGCAGCCCATGAGCATGCAAAGCATCGAGCAACTGAGGCTGAATCCTCAGCAACTCATCCTGGGTAGACGCAGCCACCAAAATGTCGTCCATATAATGATACAGACGCGCATCAGGAAACTACTTGCGAACTCCAGACAAGGCACAAGCCATGTACCATTGGCATATGACTGGAGAATTTCGCATCCCCTGTGGCAGAACTTTCCATTGATATCACTGTGCGGGCTCATCATTGCCAATTACTGGCACCGTGAAGGCAAATTTTGGTCTGTCATTGGGATGCAAAGGAATTGTAAAAAAACAATCCTTCAAATCCACGATGAAGATTGGCCAGCCTGCAGGAAGCATGGTAGGCGATGGCATGCCCGCCTGCAACGTTCCCATGCCTTCCATGGCGGCATTGACCTTCCGGAGGTCCTGTAACAACCTCCATTTCCCAGATTTCTTCTTGATGCAGAAAACAGGGGTGTTCCAGGGACTGTTAGACGGCTCCAGACGACCCTGATCCAACTGTTCCTGCACTAAATTTTGAAGGGCGATCAATTTATCTTGAGGGAGGGGCCACTGGTTTTCCCAAACAGGTGTATCCACCAGCCACCGTATAGGAGGCGTAGAACACTCTGCGCCCTTCGCAACAGTGGCCCCCATCAAAAACCTGTCCGGATGCGCACCCCCCACGCAGACAGAACATCCCTCCCCCAGAGATTAGCAGAAGGAGTAACATAAGGCCTGATCCAGGCCGTCTGTCCTTCTGGGTTTGCGACCAGCACAGGCCGCTGGCTCACGTAACATCACGCTGTTCCCCCCAGACCCGCAACAGACGTTTCCGCTGGATCCAGGGGCCAGTCCGGAGGCCAGGCGGCAAGGGAGAGAACCGTGACATCAGCGCCACTGTCAAGAAGCCCACGCAGGTGGATCTCTGACAGCATCGCACCAGGGATGGACAGGGTACACAGCATCTTGGGATGGTCTTTGGTCAGGACAGCGGTCCAGTGAACCTGAGGCGGTCCAGTAGACCCAAAACCGCCATCACCTCGCGATTGGTCAGCCGTCCTGCGAACAGAAGACTTAAAGGGCACAAGTTGAGCAAGTCACATCCCCTTCAGCATCGTAACGGGGGGGTGTGTGTGGAAACCATTGCACAAATCTGGCCTGTGAAGTCTGCATCTATGAGACCCAGGTGCACCATAATGCCTTGAAGGGTGGCACTAGACTTCCCCATAAGAAGAGCACTCATGCCTTCACCCAAGGGGCCAAAGACGTCCAGGGGAACCTTGTGCACCTTGCAAGAGTCTAAAACTACTGTTGCTGCTGTGCAGACATCCACACCTGCTGACCCACAGGTGCTGGCGACAAGCTGGCTGAGCAGACCTCCATCGGCTCCGGGGTCTAGAGAGGAACTTGTGCCTGAGCGCGCCCCCCTTTCGCGCTCCGCTTCCCGTTTCCCGAGCCCGGGAGTGCTTGGCCACTAACATGAACAGTTGCCTTACAAGCATCTGCTGGATGGCCTGGCCTTCCACATCGGCCACACACATATGAGGGAAATTTTCCCTTCTGTGCTTTCTTCCCCCGTTTGGTTCTCGTCTGAGCAGTCCCCCGCAGCTGCTGCCAGCCCTGCGGCGCTGCCCAGACCGGCTGCACAGCAACAGCCCAAGCATCCATTTTCTGAGCCGAAGGGCCTAGGTCTGCACATGCCGCTGCCATCTGCGAGAGTGTTGCCTCTTCAGGAAGAGTCCGTATAACTCTTTTGCATTCTGCATTGCATTGCGTCCTAACGAGGCTCGCAATGGCTAGCTGCCTCAGCTCAGGTTCTACTATTTGTCGTTCCACAGAGGCTATCAACCTCCCTGCAAAGTCCATAAACGATTCATCATCCTTTTGAACAACAGTCAAATAGGATTCCTTCGGAGCGGCCATTTCTAGGGTCTGGATCACAGCTGCTAAGCCTAACGTCCCGCACTGTTCCAGTACAAGAGGATCGTATCCAGCCTGCCCCTGAGGATCAACACAATTGCCTGTGCTCATCAGCATGTCAATCGTGACCACACGCCTGGGATCCTGCTGCCCCTGTGTAGCATTCTTCTGCACTGCTCTGGCCGCTAAGGCAGACCACTTGTCCTGAAACACGCCAAGTTGCACAGGGTTAAAAAGAACCCGTGCCACAGAACGAATATCGGAAGGCGTTAGCAGGTCATCAACAAAGGACTGAATCATGTGCATAACCTCATCAGACCCAAGACCATGCTGTGCAACGGCGTGTCGGATGTCCCTCAAAATCTTATATGGAACAGGCTGGTGAGTGTTATGAGTAACACCCCTGAGCACAGGGAAAATTTGGGGACACCCCAGCAAGGCTGTATCACCCACCGGGTCACCTCCCGTGGACCCCGGGATAGCGGCAGCCCCTGGGCTGCGAGGCAGTGACACATCACTGGATACCACACCCCCCGCAGTATCAGCAGAGACAAAGGAGCCTTCCCCGTGATCCGGCAGGCTCCGTGGGTGGGCATAGTCACACATCTCCTCAGCCTTATCCTGGACCTCGTTCCAAAATCGCCCGTGGTCTTTTGGACGCACGGTCACCTGACAAGCAGGGAGGGTCCACAGAGTTGACGGGGAGGATCCGCGGCCACGGGGAGTGACCGGCCTCCCGCCGGCTGCGTCAGCAGTCGCGGTAAAACTGAACACAGCAGCGCCCTGCTGCGCCGCAGTCCCGGCCCCCGCGGCAGTCGGGGAAGGCGGAGCTGAGCCCACCAGCGCCCCGGTGTTGCCGTCCGCAGCGTCAGCAGAGGGCACCGCGGCGGGCGCTGCCGGCAGCGCCGACCGCAAACCCAGCGCAGCGCTCCCTTCCCCCGGGGCGGGGAAAAGACGCAGCGCAGAAGGAGACGCGGCCCGCGGAGACACACCCCCATGGGAGGACAAAGGAGAGTCTGGCATGCCTCCAAGGAGTGCCGGCGCCATGACGTGCAGCCTCCCGGCGAGTACCGCCCCCATCATGTGAGACGGGCTGGGCTGCCCGCCCGCTGGGGCGGGGCCCGATGGAACAGGAACGAACGCCCCGCCCTTGGCGGCCCCCACCGCCTGCACATGCGCAGCGGGCGGCGCAGACTGCGCAGGCTCCGGGATCGGAGCCGGGGCGTCCTCGGAGGAGGAACCCGAGACCGAACCGGGCGAACCCGCCTGCATCGTCTCCAGGGGAAATGTAACACCGCAGTTCGGACAATGCACTGTCACCGAGTCCGGCGCAATCTGAGACGGGGGCTGAACTGCGGCACCCCGTTCACCTTTGAGCGCTGGGAAGGCACAAAGAGAGATCTCTCCCCCCGCCAGCCCACTACGCCTGTGGCGCGGGGCAGGGCGAGACGGCCGAACCGGCTCCTCCGAGCCCCCAGCAATCTCTGGGGCTTCATCCACTGACCGGATGCTCGGAGCCAGTGGACTGGGGGCCCGAGCCACATCAGAGGAGGAGCCGTCTTCTGGCTCACTCCCCGGGGGGCACGGTGAATCAGGGCCACCCCAGAGACACTCGGTGTCTCCAGGATCCACATCCGAGACAGACAGGTCCCCCAGAGAAGCCCGGGAACTACAAATCTCAGACCCCTGCCAAACGGCATTCAACCTCCTCCACAGTAACACCAGCGGCCCAACATCTTCAAAACGACTATCAAGGAGGGCGTCCATGAGGCGATCTCCCACGAGAGACCAATTCTCCCAGGAAAGGGCTTCTTCCAGCCTGCGAAAAAATCCCTGCTCCCGTGCCCAGAAAAACAATCTCTCCAAATTCTCCCAAGAAAGGAGAAGGCGTTTTCGCCTCAAGAGATCGCACCAAATTCCTAACACTTCTTCCACAGTCTCCATTACCAAGACAATAGCAGGCAAAGCGCCAAACACAGAGAGAAAAAAAACTCACACGCGTTCCCAGCCTAAACTGTAATACACAACGGCGGTCACCAGATGTTGCTGTAGGACACGTGAAAGCACCACGCGAGCACTGCTATTTGCGAGGAAAAAGGGACGTTTATTTTCTGACTCCATCTTTTATACTTTTCCCAAGGTGGTAGAGGATTGGCCTGACACTGGGCCACCTCTCCAAAACCATTGGATATGGTACTAATACATCGAACTTTCTCCACCCCCATGAACGAATGTAAACAATATATTGTTTACAGAAACTGTGTGGGAAAGTTCTTCCACAGAATGTAAACTCAGAAGGCTTTAGGAAAATCTTTTAAGAATCAGGGCGACAGCCCCCACCTCAAAACTTGTGCTGCCCTGACAGTCCCAAGGGAGCCCTACACACTGACATCAGGAACCTGGACTGGTAAACTTTCTTTCACAGGGAAAAGGGCCATTGTGTACGCTTAGGGCCCAGTGGCCCAGAGCGGGCAGATGACTGCAACAAATGCAAACATCGAAGGATGTGTCCAAGACCCAAGCTGCCCCCACCTCAAACTTGTGGTGCCCTGACCGTCCCAAGGGAGCACTACAAACTGACATCAGGAACCTGGATTGGTCACTCCACTTTCCCAGGGAAAATAGCCGTTGTATAGGCTCAGGGCCCAGTGGCCCAGAGTGGGCAGCTGACTTCAAGAAATCCAAACATCAAAGGATGTGTCCCAGACCCAAGCTGCCCTCACCTGAAACTTGTGCTGCACTGACAGTCCCAAGGGAGCCCTACAATCTGACATCAGGAACCTGGACTGGTCACTTCTCTTTCCCAGGGAAAAGGGCCATTGTATAGGCTCAGGGCCCTGTGGCCCAGAGCGGCCTGTTGACTGCAAGAAAGCCGAACATTGAAGGATGTGTCCCAGACCCAAGCTGCCCCCTCCTCAATCTGGTGCTGCCTTGACAGTCCCAAGGGAGCCCTACATACTGACATCAGGAACCTGGACTGGTGAATTTTCTTACACAAGGAAAAGGGCCGTTGTATAGGTTCAGGGCCCAGTGGCCCAGAGCCACCAGCTGACTGCATCAAATCCGAACATCGAAGGATGTGTCCCAGACCCAAGCTGCACCCACCTCAAATTCCTGCTGCCCTGACAGTCCCAAGGGAGCCCTAAAAGCTGACATCAGGAACCTGGACTGGTCACTTCTCTTTCCCAGGGAAAAGGGCTGTTGTATAGGCGAAGAGCCCAGTGGCCCAGAGCGGGCAGCTGACTCCAAGAAATCCGAACATTGAAGGATGTGTCCCCGACCCAAGCTGCCCCCACCTTACACTTGTGCTACCCTGACAATCCCAAGGAGCCCTACACACTGACATCAGGAACCGGGACTGGTGAATTTTCTATCCCAGGGAAAAGGGCCGTTGTAAAGGCTCAGGGCCCAGTGGCCCAGAGCGGGCAGATGACTGCAACAAATCAAAACATCGAAGGATGTGTCCCAGACCCAAGCGACCCCCACCTAAAACTTGTGCTGCCCTGACAGTCCCAAGGGAGCCCTACATACTGACATCAGGAGCCTGGACTGGTCACTCACTCCTCTTTCCCAGGGAAAAGGGCCATTGCATAGCCTCAGGGACCAGTGGCCCAGAGCTGCCGGCTGACTGCAACAAATCTGAACATCGAAGGATGTGTCCCAGACCCAAGCTGCCCCCACCTCAAATTTGTGCTGCCCTGACTGTCCCAAGGAGCCCTACACCCTGACATCAGGAACCTCGACTGGTGCATTTTCTTTCCCAGGGAAAAGGGCCGTTGTATAGGCTCAGAGCCCAGTGGCCCAGAGCCGCCAGCTGACTGCATCAAATCCGAACATCGAAGGATGTGTCCCAGACCCAAGCTGCCCACACCTCAAACTCCTGCTGCCCTGACCGTCCCAAGTGAGCCCTAAAAACTGACATCAGGAACCTGGACTGGTCACTTTTCTTTCCCAGGGAAAAGGGCTGTTGTATAGGCGAAGAGCCCTGTGGCCCAGAGCGGCCTGCTGACTGCAACAAACCTGAACATCAAAGGATGTGTCCCAGAGACAAGCTGCCTCCACCTGAAACTTGTGCTGCACTGACAGTCCCAAGGGACCCTACAAACTGACATCAGGAACCTGGACTGGCGAGTTTGCTTTCCTAGGGAAAAGGGCCATTGTAGAGGCAGGGGAGAGAGTTGTTTTCCCTATGCGCTGTGGAGGAGATACTACCCTGCCTGAAAGGCTGTAGAAATTCAGGGAAAACATCAACAAGGGAAAGAGCCTTTTACCAAAGGTCTTTAACTAGACTTCTTTGAATGCAACAAAGAAACTCTGCTAAATATTTATTTTCATACCATATTGCCCCAGCAGCTGCTCAAGAGTTATAGGATTTCTCAATACTCATATCATGGTTTAGAGCAGCAGGACTTGTTGCAGTACCCCACAGAAAGGTGATTGATAGGGATGTATAAAAATCTCAGAGAGGACCAGCACGCATGCCCTTCCCAGACCTGTTAGACCCAGCTGTGAAGCCCTTCACACCTAACCAGGTCAAGGTGTTACGCAGAAGACTGGCAAAGGAGAAATACACTGAAGATAGGCTTCGGGGCAGATTCTGAGATATTGTTACATGCTTCTCTCTCATCATCTGTTTAAATCTCTGAGACATGAGGAAATGTTTTGTATGAGTCAAGCTACTCGTGTAGTGCGGTCATAGTTCAGAAATTTGTGAAATGCTCTGCTCCTGTTAGAATACTGAATAGGTAAAATTAGAGTTGATATGGGTTTTCTTTAAGGTATCTGAATGGATCTTACAGATTCACAGGAGAATTGTTTCAGTTGGAATGGACCTCTGGAGGTCCAGTCTTTCCAACCAAAATAGGGTCAACTAAAGCAGGTTGCTTGGAGCTGTGCCAGGCAGGCTTTTGAACATCTCCAAAGACAAGGAGTCCACAAGCTCCCTGGGCAACCTGTTCCAGTTCAATTAATGCATAGTAAAAATGGGGGGTTTCTCACATTTAAATGTAGTTTCATGCATCTCAGTTTCCACCTGTTCCCTCTTTTCCTTTCTCTATGTCCCACTGAGAAGAGTCTGGCTTCACTTTTTTTACTCCAACTGATATTTATACATATTGATACACGTTTACGCACATCAACTCCACTCTGAAAGCTGCTCTCAAAGCTAAAAAATCCCAGCTCCTGGTGTGTCAGATGTGCCAATCCCTGAATCATGTTAGTGGACTCCAGTATAACCATGTCAAATAAAGGTGGTCTCTGGTCCAGAGTGTGCTTGTAATGCAGGATACTTCCACTGTTCCATTCTCCTCTGCTTTGATCTTTTCCTGTTTCTCCTGGAACAGTGGCCAGGAGATGTTTTAGGAAGGATTTATAAGTGGTCAAGGATGTGGTCTGCCCCTGCTTTATGGCATGATCTTAGATGCACACACAGATAGGTGAGGAGCTAGGGCACTCATATGAAGCCAAGCCCAAACTGTTTCATGAAGTGGCACACAAGAAAGAGATATGATTTCAGATTCTTCATCCCTTTCTACAGCAGACTTGAGATCATTTTATGAGCCCATAAATACCTTTGATTTGTTCCAAAGTTGTCTCTCTTCTATGGAAAAAAAAGCAATCCTTATTTTGTGAATGTCACTGCTGCAGCCTCACATTCACTGGAAGCAGCAGAGAAAGGCTAGTAGATGTCCTGCACTTAGCAAGTTAATTAAATAATTATTTTCTGCTTAAGCCACCAAAACCCAAGCCTTTTTCAGACTTTACAAAAGGCAACTTCTGTCTTTCCTTAAATCTCTGCTGATTTGGTTTTTTTTTCAACAGCAACATGATTAGCATTCTCAATTCATACAGCTGCTTCAAGGGGCTGTTTCTATCCTTAGCTTTGAAGAAACACACAGGAAGATGTTACAAGTGCAAGCAGGAACATTCTCTTCCTGCCTGAAACATGAGGATCCAGACAGTTCCCGTCTTCATCACATTTTCTGAAGGGTCTATGTGCCTTCCCACCAATGCAGTACCATCTGACCAGGCCAAGATGGGTGGATGGTGCAGTCCAATATGAAATACACACACTTGCAGGAAATCCAAAATGATACAGAGAAGAGCTTTCTAGAGAAGACACTCATATGTAATTCTATTAATCCATCTACTGCATTCCTCAGGCTTGGACTTTTCACTGTGAAAAGCATGAGTTGGGCAGAAAACCAGGGAGAGATGAGGCACTTTCTGAAATGCAGACATTATCCTTTCTTAAGGAAAATCCTTTAAGGTTTTGAATCATTCTGCCTTACACTTTGATTTGCTGATCCCAGTACATGAGCAACCTGCTACTCACTGAAATCATCTGAATAAAGGTCTACATTCTCTCTTCCAGGATCATATACAGTAAAGTGGTGGGAGTTTTCACATAGCTTGACATCTATGTTACACTTTTAAGTTACCTCTCAGCTCAGAAGTTTGCTTTTCTTTTTCCTCCAGGACCTTGGCTTTACTTATTTTTAAATTAATCAATCTCCTTATCCTTATATTTTTCTATTGAACATTCTAGTGGGTCAGATTCTGCTCTGTTTGGAGATATACACATACAATATTTTTGTTAGGATACTGAGGTTGAATTCAGTGTAGATTTTTTCCATCACCTTGGAAACCATTCTTCTTTCCTCAAAACCCAGGCTCCACCTTCTCCAACACACAGTGACATACCCAGATAATTTTATGTCTCTGACAAAATTCAGTGACAAAATCACATGTCTACATATGTCCATAAAACCGGATTGATTCCTGAGCTTGGTATTGCTTTTACTACTTCCTAAATAGAAGGGAAAGATCATTCTCAAGTTACAGGCCACTAAAGAGAAAATTTGTGTGCATAATGCCCTGAGACTCAGAGGCAGTGCTTTGTCAAGAAACATAAGCATGAGCTGAGCCAGCACAAGTATAAATGTCACTCTGAATTACAGCCTGCTTTTATATAGCATCAGCTGGAGCCTCCAGCATGGGGTGCTAAGTTTTTTCCTGAGACTGGATATCCCTTCATAGGTCCTATCTGATGAAACTGCTCATACAGCCAATCTGAGCTGTGCATGATTGAGCTCTCAGCTGCTGACCTCACTCCAGCACCTTACATCAAAAGTTTAAGTAAACATGCAATGATAGAAATGCACAAGGTGTCACTTTTCAGCTCTTATGCTGCAAAAAATCTTGTTTGGAAGAAAAGAGAGAGAGAGAGGGCAGAGGGACATGACTACAAAAGAACGCCTTTCTTCCCTTTTGGGCTGGTTGCTATTTGGAAAGGGAAAATGCATAGTACTGTGCAGCTGAAGAAACAGCATGATAATTTGTTTTGTATAGCAACTTGTATAAAAGCTGCTGAGCCTTTTATGGAATTAATTATCTGAAATACATGATTTCTGCCCAAATAAAGTGAAATGGTGGTGGGTAGCAACAGTAGAAAAACTTGACTTGGGTGAGTTTCTTCAAAAGCCAATTCAGGATTCAGCTGAAATCTCACTTTTATTTCAGAGCAGACAGAGGTAGAGCTTTTCTTTGGGTTCAGCAGATTTAAAGAATACTAGAGATTATTGTTAAAAAAAAAAAAAAAAGCAAAAAACACATAACAAAGCCTTCACACTCCAGAAGCATTTCCTAAGTATATTTAAAGGGAACAAAATAAGGTAGATTTCATCTGTACAGTTGAAAAGGACCAGAGAGGACAAGAACCTGATTTATTTCCTTGCCCCTGAGTTAGAGGGCTATAATCTCTTACATACCATGCATTTTCCTCTGTGTTACAGGTACCTCTCAGCTCCATGTGGACCTTAAGGGGTAAGGGACATTAACAGTCAGCACTCCTCTCCCTTGTAACTCTAGGCAATCATAGCAGGGTAGGGGGCACAGGACAGAGGCTGAAACAAAGGAAGGCATGAGGCCTCAAAAAAGAATGGCTGGCCATAGTGGGGGCAGACACACTACTTCAGTCTGTTCTGGGGGACCCAGCCACAGGACAAATCCTCTGTTCATGTGCAGCTGGTGGCTAGAGAACCCTTAGGTGTGTGTGAAGCTGAGGAACAAGGCTGCACGCACTGGAATACTTGGGAACTAAGGCTTTTAACAAAGGGCAATAAACATGCAGGAAAAAGAAGAGGTGGAAGAACAGAACCTTGAGTCTGCAGACTGAAATTATGTGTTCAGTCAAGCTGCCAAAGAAAAAAAAACATAATTGGTGTTTTAATTCTGGGAAAGAGGGAGCGTTTCTTCCAGGCTGGAGAAGCACTGTGAGCTGCTGCAGCTGATTAACAGTGCCACCAGCTGGCCTGCTGGAAGAGGGCCAGTTCGAGAGACTGGGGAAAACAAGGTACATCCACTCACCACCTCTCACTTCTCCAAGCCCTCACAGTCGGACTCTGATCCTGCAGGCACTTTGCCAAATGCAGAGGGGGCTGCTCCTGGGAACAGCTGCAAGAAAGGTCTTACCCACAGAGGTGCTGTGCAGCGCTGGGTGCCCTTAGCTCCAGCAGGGTTAAAGGAGGTAACAAATCCCATGGGCTTGTTTGGTACAACCAAGAGTGAAGGACAGAGTATCCAGCTCAGGGAGGCTTCTCCTCGTGTGGAGCACACCAGTCAGCATGATGAGCCATGGCAGGCCTGGAATTATTAAATAACCAGATGGTGCCACAGGGGCAGTGTAAACGCAGCCAGTGAGATGTATGTTGGCAATAAGATATTTAGGGACATACTTTCCACTGCTTGTTGGGTGATTGCCTATTGGAAGATGAACTTCAAATTCAATTAAGTTTGCCACCTCATAGTATCCCTGGTCACAGCACTTATTAGGAGAGCTACTAATTGCCTGGTTGTACAAAAACAAGCTAAAAGTATGCTGGCTAATAATAGTGTCAACAGTGTGAAAAACAGGAAAGTTCTCTTGTAGTAGAGCAAAGCCAACATCAAAAACTCTGCCCTAAAAAGTGAATCAAAGGGTCATGGAACCTTTCACACAATTTTTTAGACAGCAGTAAGGAACCAGTTTTGCCCTACAGCTGCAACAAAAAGCTGTGTAATGAAATAAGAGTTGTGAGAGAAGGGAAGGTATCATTTATAGTCAGTCTCAAATTTTGGCAGCCTTACACACCTTCAACCATGGATTCTGGTCAGCATTTTGCTAGACTATAACCACATGATTAGGTAGCTAAATTTTATATTTGAACAAATGCAAGTCAAATGGATTTCTGAGAAATAAAAAGAGTATAAACAATTTATCCTGTGTGGTTATCATACAGCTGACAGGTTCCTTTCTGCTGAGCTATATGTGGACATGTAGACTAAATGCCAGGTAACCACTAAAAAGATGATTGAAAAGAGGCATAGTGAGATAAGGTATGAAATTCGAGAGGGAGTGAGGGGGCAGGGAAATACAGCTAAACAATACTGTATTCCAAGCTCTAACAATAACTAAATGTAAAGGATAACAATGGACTGCCAGTTAAAAGTTTAATTTTCCATCTCCGAAAGCGATCTGGGATTGAACCAAGATCCTTCCTCTTTGGACTCTGAAGCCACAGAGAGTCTCATTCCATTCCATTGGCACTGACAACATGCAAATGTTGGGGCCAGTCACAGCAGAGAGGTACATGTGTGAATAATGGCTGTGCAACCCATGTTTATGACATGAATGCACATGGACTGCCTGAGTGATGGTCATTTTTGTGCATGTTCTTGGTGAAATTACTTCATCTTCATGGCTTTGAGACTACTGTTGAAGATGAATATGGCTGGGAAGCAGAGGAAGAACCTTTATTCCCAGAGAAGTAGTATCTAATAGAATGTCAAGGAAATGCTGTCAAGTGTCAACAAGTACCAGACAACGTGTCCACTAACAGATTTACCAAGGAAGAGAGCCAAAATGCTCTGAATACTTTTGCCTTTGTTTCAGGATTTTGGTTTCACAGAATTGCTGACAGTGTCAGTATAGAAAATGCATGTCTTCCAATAGAAGGGACAAAACAGAGCCTCCTTGCAAACTTGCTTCCTTTAGTGGAAGGTGAAAGCCTTCCTAAGCCTGTCCTAACACACCAACTTTCATCATGTTCAGCAAAGGAAGCAGGCTATCACCTGTTTGGAACATTGTAATGTTTTTTTATATTCTCACTTTTGCTGCTTTCTGAGTCACTTCCATTAATCTGAAATTCCAGTTGTGTCCCCCACAGATGTGGCATATACAGCTAAGTCCATGCTGTCAACAGAAGACTAGCACCTGGCTCTAACAAATCCTGACAGGCACGCTGAATCACACTCATCTGTCATTATCACCCAAAATGCTAAGTCTTCAGTGTGAAATGAGTACCTGGATGCTGTCAGAAATTCTGGATGCTGACAGTTTTTTTAGCTGGACTGTGGCATCTGTGCTTTGCCTTATTTCCTTTCTTTGCACTTACCAAGATATTTACAGGATCATTTCAGTACTAGATGGTGAACAGAATGAGACACACTCCAAAAGGATACATAAGAGTGGGCACACCCCGAGCTGCCAGGTGCTTTTGGATGAGCCGCTCGGTGCCATACCAGTTGAAGTCTTTTGTTGCATACTCAATCCGTGGAAGATGCACTGTTGCTGAGGAGGAGGGAACAGAGAGTGCACACTCTTCAGCAGAAGATACACATACAGAAAGCAATCTAGAAAAAGACTTCAAGCTACCCAGCAAAGAACAGAAGAAATACTTTTGAGCAGCCTATCTGAAATGGAGATCTCAATTCACTTCAGAAAAAAACAACAGAGAGGTACAAATTGGTCATCATCTTTGGGTGCAACCACACACGTATGGACTCGCTGTTCTACTGCACTGACACTTACCATTCCTTTTCTTGGCCACTAAATAAATCTTCTTCAGGCCTTTTTCCAAAGCTGACAGTTTAATGCCAGACAAGTTGTTGGACCGATCCCGGTGCTGAGCTACAATCAAGGCCAGCTAAGGAGAAAACACAAAAAACTGAAATAGAACCTATATATAGTCCTAAGAGACACAGTGACAGTGTTGGAAAACTGCATTACTTTTACCTGTAATAAATGAAGACAAGAACTCACTCATTATCTCTGATATTTAACTGCAACTTAGCCATGTTCAGTAATCAGTGCCATTATTGTGAAAAAGACATAAGTTTCATTTCACACAGCTTCAAAAACATACGGATAGAGCAAAACACAAAAGAGCTTCTCATTCTCACCAAATCTTGTCCTTTCTTCCTGGATTTTTTATCATTAATAGGGAATAACAGGGTTCCTCCTAACTCCACGTCTGTCCAAAAAAAGAACAGGACAACAATAAAAAATCAGTCCTGCAGAGTAAACAAGCAGTCAATGAAGCAGTCAAATTCTTCACTGTCAAATTCTGTATTATTCTCTGAGACTGTATCTCCTTATGATGGTTTCAGCAGTCAGATCCTTTGCCCATGGAAGCAAGACAAACATTTTCCCCTGAGCCACACAATCACACACACACATCCCAGCTAAAGATAACAAATAGAAAGAGAGACACCAAAATGACAAGAAAGCAACTCCCAGGAAATTAGAAAGATCTAGCAAGATGTTCATTCCTAGCCAGCTGCAGGTATCTCAAAACTGGTAATATATGATCAGGAAAAGATTAGTGCTTCAAGGGAAGCAAAGGCTCAGCTGAATGGTGCCTGAGGTGGCTTTCATCCTTCCTGAAAGCACTTTCCAAGAAGATTAAATGCTCTGTCTTATTTAGTGAAAAACATTCTGTGAATAATGTAGAAGTTTGGAGTTTTTTCCCCTTTTTTAATGACTTGCAGGATGAATTGGAATGGTCAACCCTTATTCAAAGTTCTAACACTCCAAACAAGCCAAGTCAAAGCACCTGCTGAAGTACTACTTTCAGATCTAGGGATGCACATATCCAGAGAAAAAGTAAAACATGAGTATCGAGGTATCCAGGCACTTCACTCCTGCAGTGTCAGTGGGGTTTTACCTCTTTCAAGTATCTTGGCCTCAGGTCATATTTCCATCTCTTACCTTTCATTTTTCCTGCCATCTCATATATTTTCCTTGGCTGATCAGAACAAGCCTCCAGAGCAGTGAATAAACCACCCCTTCCCCAGCAGCCAGAGTCATCTAGAATGAAATAACAAGTCAGATTCCTTTCAGAAGTGAGACTGAGACCACTCCTGCAGGAAAGGCACCTGCTCTGTACACAGGCAATGAATGACTATCAAAACCAGATATGGGAACTACATACAAACTTAAGTCAACCACTATTCAAGGGACTATCCTAAAGGATAAACATCAGCACTGGATCAAAACAATGATGAAAAATTCCTTACTGTTCACCAAGAATGCTGTAACAAGTACTAACCATACCACTGAGCATATAAACCTGACAGTATCCTCACATACATACACAGAGCATGCATGTAGTATGTGGTGCCTTGGGCTTCCCACACCAGGTGTTTGATATTTGCAGTCTTTCACTTCTACCTGGCACTTGCACTTCAAACATGAGCTTTCATGCACAGTGTAGCATAAGCTAAAGCAGATGATGATGATTTGCTGTAGCTCTGGACAGAGAGCAACTCCAACACTGCTTCAGGAGGAGTTTCATAATGTGACTTTATCTCCCTCAGCTTTAATGTATTAAAAGAGGGCCTTAAGAGACTAGCCTAGAGCCTCTGTACTGTCAGTGTTGAGAGACAACCACCAAGAGACTCTGACCTCAGCCTCTGGAAGTGTCCGTCTCTCTCTGCTGATTGGAAAAAGAAGATGAATTTCAGTATCTCAGTTTGATTCCTACAGCTTCCACAGGATAAACAAAAGGCCCTACTCTCAGGAACTGTCATAATCTAGCCAGAGATATAAAATTTCAAGCCCTACAGGCACCTTTGAAGAGGGTTACCCATAAATCCAGAGCAGGCATGCAAAGACCCTTGCACTCCTTGCTAGTACTTATGTGGGTTATACATGCTGGAGGCTGTATTGCCTCTGCACCACTTGAGAGTAAGTCAGACTCAAATCCAAATTATTTCAGAATTAGAAACTATTGAACCATTAGAGACAATTCAGCTCCTTGTTCACCCCACCCAAAAATACGCCTGTTGTTCACAAGTCCCACCTAGGCAATGGACAATGATGGCATCTTCCTCTTCTGCTTGGGGGTGGGTTACATCTCCCATGACGTATTTAATGTAGTTCTGGCCTCCATCTTTGGAATCTAAATCCACATTCCACCCCAACTCATCCTCCTCAAACTCTTCCTCAGAGCCACTTTCCTCTGAAGGAAGGCAGGTAGATGTGTAATGATTGGCCTCCCACCAGGCCATCCTGAAACCAAGAGAAGAGGATGTTCAATGAAAATCAAAGGTGGGGGTTTCAAACACAGCTTGGTTTAAATCATTGCAGTAAATCACAGGAGACCTAGACCTGCATTCCCTCTGCTCCCTCCCCATTTAAGGCCAGAACAACAGTTACCAAAGTTCTTATTTATAACATTAACAGCCACGTGCCAATGTGATAAGCCAATTGCAGGCATGGAAAAAGTGAGCACATTGCAAAGGGCAAGGAACTACTTGGAGTGGTGAAAAGGAAGAATATCTGGGAAACAAGATGGAGAAAGTTAAGATGTGCCAGAGAGTCACAGATGTCAGACCAATTTGTAGGTGCCAACTGCGACACTTCAGAAAGCTTCTCCCAAACACTCATTAATTGTACAGTCAGACATGGGGCTCTTATTCAGGCCATCCTCTATGAATTAAAGTAGAGGTAAAATCAGGCAAGGTATGCAGGAGGAAAGAACCCTTGCTAGGGACTCAAGCCATTTTTCCACCTTCACATCCCCATGTTATGCAGTTTGAGCATATTACTTCCATCAATCAGACAGATTCCAAGAGTACAGTGCAACAGACATCAATTTATAAGTAGTAGATGCAATACAAACCATACTTTTTCTTGTGTTCTGCCTCTGCTTTTGCAGCCTTCTTTTCCTCCATGAACCTTGCTCTCTTTGCTGCTGCTTCTTGGCGCTTCTTCCTCTGAGTCTCCAGCTCCTCTTCACTCAGCAAGTGCTTCCTCCTGGCTGACTGTTCCCGAAGGCCTGTGAGAAGGGCCTGAAGAAAGAGGTATCACAGAAACAAACTGCTCATCTTAATGCCATGCCTGATGCCTTCCTTAACCTACATTCCGTTTCCATTTGTTGACTTGCCCACAAGTCTTAATCATCACAACACAATTGTCACATAACATGTGGTTTTGTGACCTGAGTTTATAGAAGTGCCCTCTACAGCATATCTCAGATCTGTTAGCTGAACTGCTGAATTGTCAAGCCCTGATTCCAGAGCCAGCTTTAGTACACTGACATCCAAATCTTTTAACATGCCTTCTGCAAGCTGTAGGTAAAGAGAGAGAACTGCCAAGTTTCATTTTCCACATGCAAATGAAAGAACATCATGTTACTTGTCACATCTGCCTTACGTTTGCTTTGTTCCGGAGAGCTCTCCCTTCGTTACTGGTCTCTTCAATCAATGCCTTCTGAAGGTCCAAAAGCTGATCAAATGCTTTTTTGTCTTCTCTGCTGGGTTCTTTTGAATAATCTTTGCCTTCATACATGTACATGTGATCTTTAAAAAATAATTTACAAGTGTGAAAAGGAACTGAAACCTACTAACACCCAAAATGTACAGTGAGATCAAAAAAAATCTGGCTCTTCTGTGACATTGTTCTACCCTCAGCAGAGAAAGATCTTCACTCTCACAACTTTTTGGTATGACCAGAGTCAGTATCATGCAGAAATGGGAGAATCAAGATTTCCTTCCTCTGACAAAAGCTTTTAATTTAAGATAATTTAACATGTTTAGACTGGTAAGGAAGCTTTCTTCCTATTTCATTTAATTAATTATTTTAAATTGTGGTTCCATCACTGTTCTCTTATCATTCCATCTCTGCCAGTAGAGAGTTCATTCAGCTCTGCTATGTAGTTACAGGCAGCTCTTGAAGGGACAGCAAATTTTGCTTTTGACTTCCCAAATGAAATGAAAGTACAGAACTCTGGCAGCCCAGGGGTGCTGCTCACCACGTGAGTTATTTTCCCTATACCTATTACACAGTGTGGTACCACTGCCCCTCTTTTAAGTCACCACCAGAAAATACCACTCTTTGCTAACTCTCAGCAAATAATTACTCATTGCTGGCAACTGCTGCTAGACAGACAATAACTATCCTGCAGAGCCATATTTCAGCTTCAGTCACAAATCTATATGTAAGTGCTACTGTGTACCCAGACAAAAACTTGTCTTTCTCTGGGAAAGAAGGCACTGGAAGAGGGAAGTAATTTTAGAATTTATTTTCATGTAGTACAGGGCTATGAAGAGCTAACCACAACTGGGTGACATTTGGACCGTAAGGCAGAGTCTTGAAGACAGAGTAAGTTTATTTTAGTTCTATAGACACCATGACTCTGCATTTCTTACCTCACCTTTTGGATTTTCATAGCCAATAATCCTTTATTTGGAGATAAAAAAATTAAATACCTGCTACACAGCCTTTCCTTAACTTACTCTAACATCTCCAAAACTGTAGATCTATCTTAATGGTTTTCTGTGGGAAAAGCAATAACTACAATATGACTGTTTCCCCATTTCTCAGAATTTCCATCTGAGGTATTAAACATGAAAAGGAATTCAACTGCTAATCAGCAAAACTGAGCAAGTATTATTAACATTATCTTACAAACAGGCAAATAAGGACAGAAAAAAAAAGAATAAAAATACCAATAAAGACTCAGAAATAAAGTTTGTAGATAGGCCACAAACAAAATCTAAGTAATTTCATTATAATTCTGCTTTTCTTCTTCTTTCCTGAGAAATGCCACCCCTGCCTGGGAAGCCTTCTTGACCAGCACTCAAGTGACACAGCTATTTAGATTCTTGACTTACTCTCTGTATCCTCCTCTTCATTTTCTTCCTTTTGTGGCAGCACAGTCTCCATTATCCACTGCCCTCCTTTTGTCTCTCCAAGGATGTTTTCCAGCTCCATATCCTGTACACTACTTCCCTCAGAGGAGAGCAATTTATCCAGGCCAAATTTCAAGATTTCACTCAGCTTTAACAAAGAGAAGGGGAAGTTCAGTATTATTATCTCTAATTCCATGTCAATCCCAGTGTATCAAACTTCTCAAGCTTAAATGCAAAGGATGTATGAGTGGTGGAACCTAAGCTTTAAGGCTGCCTGTCAAAATAATTATTCTTTAACATGGCCCATTCTCCCAACACCTGATGGGACAAGCCCCAACAACATTTCTCCTATAATCATAACTCATCCAGACTTGAACAGTCGTTTTTCTTCAGGGCTAAATGACAAAATTGCACTATACTGACTGCATTCAAGCAGCTTTCTTCATAGTCAGAAAGGCCAGGCTTGCTTTTGCCCTCAACTCGTTTAAAACAAAAGCCTAAATACCATAAAAATCCAGGGGGAGAAAAGTATCAGCATGGAATTTCCTATGGGCTCAGTTCCACTTCTCCCACAGAAACTTTAATTGCTGACAGACATACAAATGGGGCAAGGAGGGCAGGCAGAGGGGAAAGGATACACTAAATCCAAACCTCTCCTAGGTTTAGCTGCACACAGGGAATATATTCCCTTAAATGTCACTTCACTTGATGCTTTGAAGCCAAGTTCTCAACACAAACCTCAGCTTTCAGGTCAGAATTATAAATGATGCCCTGACTCCTGAGACACTGTATTTGCCAAGAGGCCAAAAGAAGGCTGACCAAGTTTCAGACTAACAACCAAAAGCTGACTAGGTTATCACCTGACTTCTTATCAGCTCTGCTTGTGAGAGAAAAGCACCAGAGACAGATCAGTTTGAGAAACAATGAGTCCAGCTTCCACTTTTTATAATTTCCACTAATTAGAATTAAAAAACAAGTAAGACAAAGAAAGGTTCTGTCTTCCCCTCTTCTCCAAGACAACACACCCTTTTTCCACAATGAATGCATTTCAAAATTGCAAAAACTGTCTTCAAACATCAGATGCTGTCTGGACCTAGGATGTCGTTTTTGTTCCTCCATACAAAAGCTGTCATGTCAATGCACAACTGCTTGCAGAGGTTGAAATCTAATGTAAACACAGAAACATTCTGGGACATTTCTAAGGTGGTTACTGGAGTTAAATTGAGGATACAACTCTGGTTTACCTGTAACTCTGCTGTTCCCTGAGGCTTGGGTGCTCCCAGAGCAAACTGCCCCCCTTCAACAATGGCATTGGTCAGCCAGAGCTTCGAGGCAGCTCTTCGGTAAATTATTTCTTCAACTGTATCTTGCCCAATCAAACGGATAATTTTTACAGGCCTTGGAAAGTTTGAGAAAATTATTATTACTTACTTAATTTAGAGGTGCACTAAGGTATTTATTATTCCCTCACCCACTCCTTTGGTAAGTAAAGAAGGTAAGAACAAAATGAGCAAAAATAATCAGCAGAAATGTGATGCTGATACAATTCTGCTTGACACAGGAGAAATGCTCACTGCAAACCTCCACCCTCCATCTCCTACTCCAAATTTACAAAGTTCCCACCCTAGATACATAACAAGGACAAGATTGTATGAGGTTGCAGTTGGAAAATGAAGACAAAAAATCCTCTCTGCTCCCCTTTGATCTTCAATCTATCTTCATATTTTAACCTTCCATTGCCTATGCAAGGGGAAAGTAATACTGAGAGGCCAAGAGAGTCAGCAACCAAACCATTTCTCACTTGTGCTGCCCAATCCGGTGAGCCCTTGCTATTGCTTGCAAGTCATTTTGTGGGTTAAAATCACTATCAGTAAAAATAACTGTATCTGCTGCTGTCAGATTCATGCCAACTCCACCTACAAACAAAAGAAGAAGGTCATAAAATATGTCACCAACAGAAAATAAAGGAGAAGCTAGAGAATTTATGCTGTGCAAAGTTCTGTCAGATCTGATAAGCTGTATCTAATCCAATCCATCTCTCAAACCCAAATCTAAATCTCATAAGGATCTAGACAGGTGGGTAAGCCTTCCATTTCCAGTTTCCAGCTGTCTGAAACAGTCCAAAAAAGAAGCTGTACAATGCAATGTAATCAAAAAACATAGGGTGTAAGTGAACCAATGCAAAAGGGACTGATTGTCAAGACTGATGAACATAGACATAATTCTTCTGCTGGCAGGCAGATTATCCGTGCAAGGACTGGCTTCCCTGAAGCTGCAAGGGACTGCCCAAGTCATGCCTTGGCTGCAGCACACAGCCAGATGTAAATACAGCACTGAAACAGTGGAAAACACCAAGCCAAACTATACAATAAACAGAGCCCAGGCATTTATGAGACTTAAAGGCATTGAGGTTAGAACTTGGGCTCTCATGAAATAAAAAGATTAAAAAAAAACAATTTAATTTTACATTTTATAATATCTCTACTGTGACCACATTGTGTAGTTGAAGAGGGGACAGCCTGCTGCCTTACATTTCCCCCAGATCATGACAAGACACCTTCCTTGTAATCAGAATATCCCTGCAAGTGGAGACAGTCATGCACTTGAATATCTGTCCATAATATAACAACAATAGCAACACTGTTAGCACACCTGCACCCAGCTGAGTACAAGATGCTTTAGGCCACACATAGCAGTGTGCAGTAAAAAACAACCCTAAGTCTGGCTGGCATGGGAGGGAGAGCTCAGGCACCATGGTGACAGACATACATACTCCTGACACACATCCAGCATTAGGGTCTTCCCTTCACTATCCCTGTGTGCTCCTCCCTGTACACTGTGGTGCAGGCTCATCAAAACAAGTGTAACCAGAAGGCCAGAGGAAGACCTGGTTCCAGTTTGATGTTTGAGACCAAGCAGTGTGGATTCCTCCTCTGGAGACAAGCAGAAGCCTGGCTCTGTGCTTGTTTGAACAGAGAGACAGGGAGGTTTGAAACTGTGTAGAAGACACAGATCTGCCCAGAGAGAAAAGAGGGGATGCAGCACAGATGGCAGTCCCATGGAGTTCTCTGCAGCCTCGGGACAATAAAAGACTCTCATTTCAGTCTGTCTGCCAGCTAAAGAGCACGTCCATGTTCAGCAATTCCACCAGTTTACTTAAAGGAAGTCTGTTCCTGCCTAAAGTCTGATGCTTGCAGAAATAAAATGGTAGTGAGATTCCTTAAGCTCAAAGTGGCACAGAGACAGGCATTATGGAACTTGGAATAAAATAAACTCAAGAGGCTGCAATATGAAAAGGATCTTGGCATCAGCTGCCAAAAGGAAAGCACAGAAACCAGATGTCCTAGATGAGAGACCCAAGTTTAGGATGTGTCCTGTCTCCCTCAAAAAGCCCCCACACAAGCAGGCTCTGCAGGATTCAGAATTCCCTGAAACCTTGCCAGAGGGAATAAAATAAGAGTGCAGAAGCAAGATGGTTTGTTTGTCTCTCCTTACTTACCTGCTCTGGTGCTCAACAGGAAGATAAAGATGGGCTGTTGACCAAAGTTCTTGATGGCAAGGTGTCTCTCCTCACCCCTAACAGAGCCATCCAGCCGCTCATAGCTGTAGCCTTTCCAAACAAAGAGCGTGAATGTTTCTGAAATTTTGCCTTTACTCTTACCCTCTTACCTCATTCTCTATTGTCTCACTGCTGTCCTGAATCTTTTTTTGCCAAATTCTCCTGACTTGGTTCTCATTTAATTGCCTTCAATTCCTTCATTTTTTCCTAGTTAAACCTCATATAAACTGAGGTAATGACCCTGACTTCCAGATTGACTGTTGGTAAAGAGCAATTTAGCTGACTCTGAAGCAGAGACTCTAAGCATTTAATTTACTGCTTGGAAACACAGCAGGAAAATTCAGAGACCAAGTAAAAGAACATTAGCACACAGCCCATTTCAGACTATGCTGTGCTGGCTGTTGGCCCCACAAAGCAGACCAAGAACCATCAGATCTTCCTTATCCAAGTCCCACGGCCTTCAGTGTGCTTTGCTGTGAGCATGCAGTATGGGATATGGCACTACATTTGGCTTTATCCTATATTATTAGTCATCCAATACCATAAACACCAAACAAAAGCCTCTTTCATGGGAAATCCTAAGTAGGCATGGAGCCACGTGGATTGAAACAAAAGAAAACATCCCAAGAACACATTGCTAACCTAGCCAAAAATGGTCTGATCCAACCTGCCCTCAGACATGTTGGGGCCCCACTGTCAACAACTGTTTTAATCAAAAATTAATTTCCTGGTATAACTGTGGCTCAGTTTGTGTTTTGTGCTGGGCAAAGTGAATCTAGAGCAAGCCTACTGCCTTTACTGCAATTACTTCAGGACACAGGTACACAGCTGAACACAGGTATATAATGAAACATTGCTACCCTGCCATTTGTTAGGTCCATTTCATCAAAGCACAAAACATGAAGCTACTTTGAAGAACACTTAACTGCCAGCTCATTTCAGGAAGTTGGTTAGAGCAAAGAGCTGAACTCAAGACCCTCCAACTCACAGAACTGCTGCAGGAATATGGTCCCTGCCTACTAAGAACTGAAAAATCTTAATCACATTCCTTTATCCATTCCAGGTGGATCAAACATGATCACAGGAACAATATCTGACAGAGATCATTAGGATAAGCCCTCTCCTATCAAAGTGTGCAGAACATACCTCGATAGTCCATGTAGTCCTGCAGGATATCGAGCAGTTGAGTCATCTGAGAAAAGAGCAACACACGGTGGCCACTGCAAGAAGAACATGAAACCCTGTGATCCTCAGCATGCTGTGACAGCACTTCACAGTGTGCTGGTGGGTCACAATAGCTTAACCAGTCATTATTACTCCCTGGTATGCAGCAAGGCTGTGTCCCAGAATCACAGCCCATTCCCTCACATTTTCAGCTCCATATCTA
Organism: Chloebia gouldiae; assembly: GCA_003676055.1. Taxonomy (NCBI): domain Eukaryota; kingdom Metazoa; phylum Chordata; class Aves; order Passeriformes; family Passeridae; genus Chloebia; species Chloebia gouldiae. The sequence continues at coordinate 6,881,430 of QUSF01000035.1, read as the reverse complement.
AAGGAAATCAGTTAAGCTTTATCTGCCATTAGCATTTGCCCTGTCCAGAGTGTAGAGTCTCAGTAACAGAGCTCTGGCACAGCTCTGCTGCTGGCTAGATACAGGCTGGTGAGGAGACTGTCTAAAAGGACCCCGAGCTTCAGCCTAGCATGATGAGATCTTCACCACATGACTGCTCTCAAATCACACACTACAATGCATTTGAAGTACTGGGAAAATGTAGTATCATCTCTGTGACAGCAAAACATCTCCTTCTCCAGCAAATGACCTTCAAAGATCAAGCTCTATCTACAAAGGTGTGTTAGAAATCAACTCTCCTCCCTTCCAGCCCTAGGCTTCAGACAGTGCTCTGTTTAAATCAGATTTCACCCTAGAGCAGAACAAAGGCATTTTCAAGTCCAGAATTTGCACAGGGTTGGTCCTGCAGCAAAGACCTTCAGTGAAGATGTAGCCACTCACAAGGTGCTACACAGCAGGATAAACACAACAAAATCACATCAGAACTTCACAAGGGCTGTTGAAGCTCTGTCCTTTGGTCTTTGGATTCCAGGACCTGAACTCACCAGAGCACAACACAAGGGGTTCTGAACTTCAATCCCAAAACTTCTGAAGTTTCAGCCTAGTCTTGGGTTTTTCTTTTCCACATTTAGCATGGATTGTGCCTCCCAGGCTAACACAGGCATGCTAGCACAAAGGAACTCAACTGAGGCATTAGAAACCACTCTCAGGAAACTCACAATCAAAGCAGATATGCTAAATACCAAGTCACATGGTTATTTTGCCAGGTTCTCAAATATGGCAAATATGAGAGCATGTGAGAGAGTTAGTCAAATGCTTTGAGAAATGCTGGTGCAAATGCACCTGAAAATCTCTGTCCATAATATAACAATACTGTTAGCACACCTGCTCCCAGCTGAATACAAGATGCTTTGGCCAGACATAGCAGTGTGCATAATCTTCAAGGTTCCTCTACCATCTCCAATACAGATTTTTTTACTTCTTTCAGGTAGTGAGTAATGTGGAATAAATAGGTCTGTGCTTGTGTTGTGAGGAATAACTGCTCAGTCTATGGCTAAATAATGTAGTTTGCTTTCCCAGTTAACTTTTTCTCCCTGTGTCAACCCCATCCCAACATGACATACCCAGCATACAAGAATGAAAGGAGTTTATCCAACAAACACATCTTCCCACTAGCTTCAAGAATATGGTCTCCAATCTCAAAGGGTTCTGGCTCAACACCTGGAACAGAAAGGAGTTTCAAAAGAAGAGTTAATACCACAGAAATAACAGTTCTGTAGTAAACCTCAGTGGGTCTGCACTGTTGCTTTTGCTAAGCGGAGCCACATGATGCTTGCTTGAGAAGTGATGGTCCTTCTCTATCTCCAAATGACACCCACAGTAGTTCACAAAGCATTGTGATTTCTTTGTTTAGATGATAGAGGACATAGAAATAGAAAGCTGCAGTCAGAAACTCAGACTTCACACAGTCCCCTACTTTATTTGTCATTATTGATGAACTGTCATGTGTTGGAACCGGTCACAAACTCACAGCTGCTACTGATTCAAGTACAAGAGTGTTTATTACTTGCTTCTTTTAAGCATTACACTAATAATAGAAAACTGTCACTGTAGGACACGTGAAAGCACTACGCGAGCACTGCTATTTGCGAGGTAAAAGAAAAGGGATGTTTATTTTCTGACTCCATCTTTTATACTTTTCCCAAGGTGGTAGAGGATTGGCCCGACACCGGGCCACCTCTCCAAAGCTAGTGGATATAGTACCAATACATGAAATTTTCTCCACCCCCACGAAAGAATGTAAACAATATATTGTTTACAGAAACTGTGTGGGAAAATTCTCCCACAGAATGTAAACTCAGAAGGCTTTAGAAAAATCTTTTAAGAATCAGGGCGACAGAAAACCACTGTATAAATCAAGAAAGTTATTGTTTCTGTTCCAAAAGAGAACAGTGCTTTCCTACCATTGAAGAGGTATGGGTGGGCAACACACTTCCGAAGCTGAATTATGACATTCTGGAGTGTAACCTTCCTTCCCATTTCATTTTCAAATGCATCTGGAACAAAGAGCAGAGATAAAAACAGAGCAGAGAAGCCCATGCTCCATTAATGGCTGTGACTGGGAATGTCTTGGTACTAAGCCCTGCTCTAAAGTGCTTCAGCACTGGAGTACTTCTCTCTGTGACTCACATTTGAATTTGAATCTCCTATCGCAAGATTAATACATCTGTTTTCATGGGCCAAAAAAAAATTTCCCTCACACTTTTTGGACAAGCTTTTAGAAATAAGACCCTGATTAGCACTACTTTGCCCTGTCAGACTCACTGAACTTTCTGGACTCTCTGGAACAGGTCACCGTAATTTTTCTGAGTGAAATTATCAAAATAAGCAAAAGAAATTTGGTGCAGTTCATTTGCATTTTCGAAAAAAAATATACAGCACAGTCAAGATCTCCTGGGCAACAAGACCTCCTTGTTGCATTTTTGTGAAGAACAAAAAAAAAATGCATGTATATATGCTGATTAGAGTAGAAGATTAAGTTTCGTATCTCTGGGTGATGTTCATGCAAAGTGCTAGAAAACCCTAGAAGAACAAGGCATCTGCAACTCTCCAGTTTTAATTTCCCTACAAAAAATAAGCACTCACAAACCACATGATGGTAGTGGTTGCATCGTCTAGATAACCCTGCAGTTTCCCAAAAAACTTCTATCTGCACCCAGTAGGTTGAAATTTGCTTTATGATATCTGTGCTACTATTAGAAAATTTGTAGAGAACCACAGATCCAAAATTTCTTGTACAACTCTTTTGTTTGAATACAAAAACATGAAACAGGACCGGGCTTACCTTGTGGTAGGTATTTTTAATTACTTTAATTACTTTGAGACCGCCCAAAGCAGATCCTCAAGCTGACCCTTCCTAGCTCGCAATACCTGATCAATAGATCAATACATGTCTCTTATTTTGCCCCAAGCTAAAATCAAAAATTAAGCAACCCAAATTTGGCATATTTATTCTGTACATATTCTGCACACCAAAGTAACTTCTGCTTCTTTACAACAGAGCATGCATGTACAACAGGAATTAGTTTGCATGTACAACACGAATTAGTTTTGTTTTTAAAAATAATTTATAGACCTCAAAATGCCCAGTTACCTAGTTCTTTTGTCAAAATGGCCTTGTAATACTTCTTCTGCAGAGCTGACATTCCATGGTACAGAACCACTTCCACCTTCTTTGGCAGCTCTTCAGCCACCTCAGATTTGACTCTCCGAAGCAGAAATGGCTGCAGAAGACAGTGCAATTCTTTGGCTATGGAGAGGCAGGGAAAAATTAAAAAAAAGCAAACAAACAAACAAACAAAAAAACCCAAAAAAACCCAAAACCCCAAAAAATCCACCCAAAACCAACAAAAACAGAGGAGAATACTGTGCTATATGTAAGGAATTTATACAATACCTTCAATAGTACACTTTCAAAATCAAACCACATTTTACAGAGAAACCAAAATATAGCTGCACACCTGCAATATTTGGGAGCTACATTAAGAAAACTCTTCCCTTAAAAGTAATCACTGGTTTTTGTAGCTTTATTTTAAAGCTTGTCACCATTAAAACAAAGCAAATAAAGAGGACACAACATGGTTGTTTATTAGTCAAGATAAAAGCTGGTTCTGACTGAAGTACAATGTTGCTTATTACTGACCTGGCTCAGTCTCCTTTTCAATACCTTGGTAATACTCAGCAAACTCTTTCACGTGTTCCTGGGGAAAGATGTCAGGCTCAATAAGGCTGAGTAAGGAGTACAGTTCCTGCAGGCTGTTCTGGATTGGAGTGCCTGTGAGTAGCAGGCTGAAGCCTATTGAGAACTGAAAAAAAAGCAATAAAACAAAATTATTAGGAAAAAGTATCTCTAAAGAAAAGTTAGTTAATATACAAGTTCACCCACACTACTCTTAGGCTTAACTTAGAAGATGAGTGGCAGCACAAAACTGCTTGCAGAATGCTGCAGATTTGCCAAAACTATTCAAACATGAAGTATGGTGTGACAGTCAAACAGCTCCAAACTGACTAGGCTGGCACCAGTGCAAGGAAATCAGTGTAAGCAAAATAAGAACAAAGTACAAAACTGACTCCATTAAAATGCTCAGGTCCATGAAGTCTACAGTCTAATACTGCACACTAGATGTTAGATAAGGAGGGATAACTGGAAAATGCAGTTGGAATAGGACAGTGAAATGAAACTGCATCAGACTAAGTTCCATTTCTGTTTGCTGGGTAACTGACAAACACAGGAACATTATCAAGTCCATGATGCCCACAGTAATCCCCATAAAGAGACTTGGGAAACACATTTACCTTTGGAAAGATACAAATTTCCCTCAAGTTTGGTAACAGAAAATAGGTTAGGAGTTTTTTGTGATTATAACCAAAGCTCCTGAATTATAGACATCATGGACAATATATTCAGAATATGTAAGACTTTTAGGAATTCAATAAAACCACCTATTTTCCAAGGTGTGTTGTATGCATTGCTGCTGATGCCAGCCCACAACAAATGCTGATGTTTCACTGCCATTACAAGAAGTGCAGCCTTCACTTAGGCATTTGTGCTGCTCTGGCAGGGTGCTTTGGAAACTGGAGGAATTCTAATCTCTGTAAACAAGGGTGGCTCCATTAAATGAGACAGTGGAAGTCAGTAGTTCAAGACTTGAGCTCTCATGACCTAGGCAAGGGCTCCATCACCCTACCAGAGCTGGAGATGGCCTCTTGTTGCTTAGGTCAGTCAGACATCTACTTCTGCAGTAGCATAGCTGTGGTTCAGCACCATGTCTGGCTGTTTTACTTTTTCAAGTCTTTCAAATTGCTCCAGCATGGCAAGCCCAAACATAAAGCAGAATGAGAGGGAAGCTCCAAATACTGCCCACTGCCATGCAAAGCCAACAAGGTCTTTATCTCTCTGCCACTAAATATGGGATTCTTTTCAGCAGCCCTGATGGAAACGAGTGATGATTCAGAGTTTAATGCTCTGGGAACAGAGAATATGAAAAGAGAAAAGTCTTAAGACACTAGAGGATAGATGAGTTACTTTACCTCAGAAAGTGTCTTGTAAAGCAGAGAATTTTGATTTTTCAGTCTATGAGCTTCATCTACAACCAAGGCAGCCCAGTTAAAGCTGAACAAGCAAAAAAAAGCATCTTCAGTTAGGGGCTGACAATTCATTCTTGTAAGTACAAAAAGACCAAAGCAAGTGGCTTGGCTCAACTTGAGGTGGGGTCCCATCCCATGAACAACCAGCAAACACCAAAAGTGAGGTGGAATTCACAGGTCATGTTTTTGAAGAGCTGACACAGGTTTTTAACTATAGTCTGAGTGAGTTTTTTCTGAAATCAAGACTAACAAAATCCACTTGAATTTCTTGCTTCTCTCTCCACCCCTGCTACTATCAGGAAAATGACATAAACACAGGTTTGTTGAACATTCAAGGATGTCTCTTATTTGGAAAAAGGCATATGAAACTAGGCCCTAGCACCTGTGCAAAAACCTAGCAATGATCATGAGGCAGTGATGGAAGAGTGATCCCAAGGCTTTTGCAAATCACCCAAGACAGGAGCTTCAACTTATTCTGTGTTCATACAGCTCTATGCAGAGAGTCCTCTAGCAGGCTGCAGTATCACTGGTGATCCAATAGATCCACTAGGCTTAATTGAAACTCCACATCTTCTCAAGCCTCCTCATCACCAGGGTTTCAACTTCCACATCAGGGGTGGGAAAGCATGAACCTCCATCTTCTCTCACCCATACACTTCTCCTCCCAGTGGAATACAACATCTGAAACCACAGTGACCTACATTCTTCCTAAAAAGCCTTTTTGTTTGCCTTGATTTCCCTCTCTGCTATATCAGAGAGGTTCTCCATCGCAAGAACAATCAAGTGTGTCATTACTCTTATTCTACAAGCTCAGGAGCTGAATTGCAGAAGGACTCTGCACTGTGAAGCACTGCAGAACCTCATGTGCAGAGCAGAGTCTGATCCCTCATCTATTCCATTAGAACATGGCTTTTGCTCAACTCATTTGTGCTGTTACACTGCTTGTAAGGAGTAGTGGTGGGGAGACATCTGATAACTCTGACCCTCCTTTACAAAGTGCTCCAAATGCTCCCACACAGAACAAGGTACAAATGATTAGCAATCACTTTTTTTCAGAAGAAAGACTAAAGGGCAAAACTCTGAATTTGAGTGACATGGCTTTGAGATTATTTGTTAGCTTTAGAAGTAGGAAATTACTCTGGAGCTGACATTTCTGTGATACTAGGGCTGGCTACGTGCTCTCCCTGGGTGCTACATACCTGGCCTACACTTTAAAATAAACAGAATAATATGCAGCAATGCAGAACATGATATGAAACTGTAAGGACAATACAGTCATGGCCATCTTTCATTAGACCTGGTTTCTACTATGATGTGCAGACAGTCTGCTATTTCCAACAGTGGCCAAGGACAGGTGCTTTGCTGAAAGACAGGAGGGTGCCCATTGTAGGCCTGACTACTCCTGACAGACACAAAATTGTGCCAGCAGGGGCCACTGAATTTGTGCTTCTACAAAGATACGGAGCCATTCAACATGTACAGCTGCCCCCAGCATTTGTCATAGCACCATTGTGAGGTGCTGGCACCTCTGCTAAGAAAAAAAGGAAAATTCCTCCCCATTTCAAGTGCAGATGCCTGTGGAATTCTGCATAACCATGACAGTACCTCCTACAGGCTGAATTTCAGCTGAATAATCAGGCTTTGTAGAAGGCGTAATGCTTCACAAGCCCTCCACAGCTCTGACTGTGAGGCAATAAACCTCAGGACATGGTATTAGCACATTATCACTATTACATAATGCAGTTCAGTTTCAGTGAATTTTGCAACTAATACCTTTATAACCTGAAGCTCTTGAGGATATCCTCTGCTGGACTGATACTTAATGTACTGCTGTAAGTCACTATGTGTCACATTGCTTTGAGTTAACTGGCTTCAAAACTGTCCTTGGGGGAAGTTCACATATACTTTAGCTGACATTAAAAACTGAAAGTTGGAAAAGGCAAAGTTCTGATCACAAGCCAAGAACATCCCTGTCTCTTGTGAAACAACACAGAATCTTACACATACAAATATCCTCTTAAGAAATCATTGACAGATATCCAGAATTAAATTTGAAGAAATTAAAACCAGACTCACGACTTTAGAAATGCTGCATCTTTTAGGCAAATCTGCAATGAAAGAAAATGAACTGTGATTTGTGATTTAAGTGAATACATCAGTTACGAAACAGAGCATTTTTCTGTCTGCCTGCAAACTATGGTGAAATGGAGCAGAGTGGAATGAAGGCACTTACTACCCGAGTAAGAAAAATGACAGCTCCATGACACCTTCAGCATGTCATGGTTTAACACCACACACCTCCTCACTCACACCCCACCCATGAAGAGGGGGGAAAAGAATTGAAAGTGTAAAAGCGAGAAAACTTGTGGGCTGATAAGGCATGAACTGGATGGTACAGAGGAATCAAAAAGGTGAGGAAAACTTGAGCCCCCCTTTCAAGTGACAAAGGCATCACGTACCTCATATGTTGTCAGGAGTGCATGGAAGTGAGAGTCCTCTTTCAGATTCTCCTGCAGTTTGGGTCGCTCTTCCTTGCTGCCTACATAGGTTATGAAAGAAAGACCAGGAGCAAACCTGTTGTTAAGAGAAAGACAGAAAAAACAGTGAGCCAAGTCTTTTCATGTGTTTATGACCCTGGACCTCATTATCAAACACAGCCACTGCACAGATGATGAGAATTCCTATCCCAACACCCTACACTCCTGTGAGATGTGTCTGGCTCTCAGCTTTTGAATCTCACTCCTTCATAATTTTCACCTCAGGTTGGTACTTCCACTGTTGGCTCTGGTTTCAACAAGTCCTAAATAAACCTGCTTTCTTTTAGGTGTAAGAGTCCAAGGCAGATGATTGAAAACCAGTCTCATTACCTAACTGCTATTCTGAACTGAAAAAAAGTTCATAAGAAGCAGGTGAATGAATACAGTTGGCCCAGATAAGGCCACAGAATTGGCCTGAATCATTCTAAACTAAAGACAAAAATGTCTGCAGCAAAGAGGTCCAAGTCAGGGTCTCAAAAATATATTCTCTCAGTCAAAAAGCAGATAAAACCGGTTCCAATTGTAGGGACCATAAAATTCCTCCTCATTTAATCCCATCACTATTATTTACCTAATACTCCTTCTGGAAAGCTGCACTGTTGATCTATGAAGGAGTACAGTTTCTTCCAGCTATTCCAACCCAAAATCTATCCAAATCAGGCCAGCTAACTTCAGAATGTAACCTGCATGACTTCAGATGTGGAGAGACAGCGTCAGCTGACAGCCACACAGACTTCTGTTCTAACCTTTAACTTCTAGCCCTTCCTCTTAAAAGGAGTCTGTGGGCTACAGACCAGAAATGTGCATATTTCAGGCACAGCAGATACACATCAGCACTGTCACCCCAATGTGGATGGGCTGCATGCACTGGTGTGATGTATTTTGATGTATTGTGTGTGATGTATTTTGTGTGTATATGTAAGCATGCCCCCCAACTTGGGTCTTACTTTTTATTATGAAGATTCCTAGCTGTCTTCAGCAGATTTTGCCTAAGAGAGGCTGAGCAGGGAGGGGTGCAAATCAATAAAAAGCAAGGAGCTAGTGGAGGCATTTAGACTGAAAGTCAGCCAATAATATAGGATGGATGGGTTCATGTATAACACAGCATTGTAAAGACTGTGCATTAACTGCATAGTCTGCATTGATTTGCTGGTTTAGTAGCAGCTTCCCTTTTTACTTTCTATCCCTTTGAAAGGATGAAAAGGAAGTATTGGAGCGGGCTCATTTGAAAACAATCTCTGGAATCTTGCAGCTTGCAAACTTTGCAATTGCAAGTCTGAGCAATGATATAGTAAGCCAGACAACTGTTGAAACTTACCTCTCCAGCTCTTCCTTCCAGTTGCTCAGAACTGACAGAGGACAAAGTATCAGAAATCTCTCTTTGTTGGATAACTTTTTTGTCAAATAAAGAAGTAGAGAAATGGTCTAAAAGGCAAAGAAAGTATTTTTTTATAACAAGGGAAGGGTTCAACCTTCCTACAAGCCTAATCCTACATAAGCTGTCTCCTTGTTGAGCTTTGCAGCTAGTTTCCATAGGTTCATTATCACAAATCAGAGTTAACAGAATATCAAGTGGGATACAGACAAAAAGGCTTAGATCCTAAAACATGACCTCCATATATGAAGCCCCTTTCTTGCACAGTCACAAACCAGGTCTACCATTTATCACTTTCTAAAACTATTTGTAATTTAAAACCTATTGAATAAAATCAGTTGATCCAAAGCACAACCATTTTCCAACAGAACTTAAACCCACTGAAAAACTTTTTAAAAATCCAACAAACCTCTGAAAAATTTAGACCTATAAATTTTAATCCATTTGTTGACAAACACAAAAATCCCCTTGGTGCAAGTGCATCAAAAGGACATTATTTTCCCTGTACTGGCTGTGTATTGTGCCTTCAACTCTGCACACAATGAATTATGCATTAAGGTGTTTGGATAAAATGGCCGCTCATCGTTTTACAAAACCCTGAAACCTATTTAGAGTTACACAGGACTTAACTCAGAACTTGTTTTAAGTGGTTAAGGACTGGAAGAGACAATGAGCTCTGAGTATGGAATTCTGAAGGGGTGGGAGAGAATCATTAGGGTACTTCTTCAATCTGCAGAAACACTAAGCTAAAACCCCAAAAATTTAAGCAAAGATCATTTTCCAGAAGAAGAAGACACACCTGACAAGTCTTCCCAAGGCCTATCTCATCAGCCAAGATACAGCCATGCTGGACTTCATAGCATTGCATCAGCCAGTTTACACCTTCTAATTGATAGGGACGAAGTTTAATGCCTGGGAATAAAAGTGATTTGTTACACTTACAGTCACCTAATGCACTCCATACACACACTAGGAACAGGTCCTGCCCAGAATACGCCTTCCCAAACATCTGCCCTACAGGAAAAGCACAGCAGCCTTCAGAAGCTGGTTTACCCTCCTGGACAGCAAAGATCCCAATGTTATAGCAATTAAATTAAAGCATATTCAGAAACTTACACAAAAATGCCCTGAGCCATGGCAGTCAAGGAGCCATCCTTGACTGTGCAAGAAACCTGATCTAATAATTAGGCTGGTACTTTGCATTCCTAAAAGACAGCTTGATTTTCAGCCTGAATCAATTTCTAAAATATTAAAACAAGTATTAGAGCCAGGGATATGCTTTAGTCTACCAGAAATGCTTCTCACAATCTATTATTGTATAATAATAATTTCTCAACAAGATGTTTTCCATTTTTCTGTACTAAAAGCTAAGGCAGACCTCCACTATAGGCCACTATGACTACTACCATCATTGCAATCCTTATTATGGGGCATGATATGTCAAAATAAATACAAGTCACATAGGAGTTGGCAAGACCTTTCCTTGTGCTTGGACTCAAGTGCTGTGTACTCTGGCATTGCTGCCCCCTCCTCCCTGGGAAAATGTGCACACTAAGTGCATGAAGTAACTCAACAGCCCACAGGATACACAAACCCAAACCAGCCCAGGGACTGATGCGAGGACTTCCAGCAGCTAAGGAAAATGTGTGGGCAAGATGCATTGCCCTGGCGTTCCTCTTTAACACCACCCTCCAGGCAGCGGAAAGCACTTTAATTCACGCCCACTTCGAGGGCACTGAACAGGCCAACTCTTGCTCACGTTGTCCCGAAGCACAGAGCTGCCTGAGGCTGTTCGGAGGCACTAGGAAGGTTAAAGCTAGGCTCAGCCCTGGCCCAAATACCCACCTAGCCACAAAGCCAAGCAGAGGGACTGCAGCACCAGGGGAAGGCTGGCACAAAGTATGGCAGCAATGCCATCTCTGCAGCAACTGCAGCTCACTTTGACACGCTTGGGAGCCACGTTATTTTCGCCTTTATTTATTTCCGGCCTGGGGGGTGTTAGTACAGAGCTCAGACAACTACAGCTGAGAGAACTGGGGTTGTCCAGGCTGGAAGAGGGAAGGCTTCCTGGTAACATAATTGAGGCCTTTCAGGAACTTTCAGGAAAGATGGGACAAGACTGTTTACAGGAGCCTGCAGTGACAGGACAAGAGGGAATCTGTCCAAATTGAAACAGAATATATTTAGAATAGACGTTAGGAAAAAAATCTTTACTGTGAGGATGGTGAGCCACTGGAACAGGGAAGTTGTGGATGTCCCATCCCTGGAGGCGTTCCAGGCCAAGTCAGACGGGGCTTTGGGCAAGGTGGTCTAGATGGAGGCATCCCTGTCCGTGGCAGGGGGATTGGAACTGGATAATTTCCAAGGTCCCTTTCCGAAGCCAGCCATTCTATGAGCTGGGCAGCCCCAGGCAGCGCGGGGACCCTCCGCCGCTTCCCGCTGTCTCTGACAGCACGGCTCCCCTAACGCTCCCTGCCGACCCTTTCCCCGGCTCCCCGCTGACCTGCCAGCCCCCACCGCCGCACGTCCGCCTCCTGCACGCCCGGCCCCCCGGCCCGGGCGCCGCCGGCGCGGCGGAGAGCCTGGGAGAAACGGGACATGGCGGGACACGAATCCCCGCACCGCCGCGCCGCGCCGCTCCCGCCGCCCGAGGCCGCCTGCGGGCGGGGCCGGCCCTAGCCCCGCCCCGACAGCGGGAGGGCTCGTTGGGAGGAAGCGCCGAGATGGCGCCGGTTCTGCCGCTGCTGCTACTGTCACTGCTGTCCGCCGCCGCCGCCGCCTACCTGTGCTGCGGGCGGCGGCACACGGGCAGCGCGGCGGCCGTGCTGCACCGCCGGGGGCCGGGCCAGGCCGGGCCGCCGGGCCCGCCCCGGGACACCGTGAGCGCCGGGCCGGGCGGGGGGCGGCGGGCGGGAGGCGGCGGGGCCGGTGCTCACCTCGCTTCTCGCCTTCTCTCCGCAGTGGGCTCCGAGGCTGTGCGGCGCCGGGCTGCGCCTCTTCGTCCACGTGGCTAACACGGTGAGTGCGGGGCGGCGAAACCCGAGGCTGCGCGGGGAAAAGCGGGCGGGGGGTCCGGGGCAGCGGGGCTCGGCGGGGTGGTGTGGCTCTCTGCGAACTCTCGGGCTCCCCGGGCCCTACAGGTGTGGTGCCGCGGCATTGAGAGCGCCGGCCTCTGGCTGAGAGGGTGTGTCTTCGGGTGTGGAGAGCCCAAAGCTGACTCCAAACTCCAAACAGAGCTGCCAGCCGCTCTCCTTGGACGCCGAAGGACTCGGTCCCTCAGCCCTGTGAGGGGGCTGAAGGCAGCCGGTGCTGCCCTTGGCCGGGCTCGGGAGTGTTCGGGAGCCTGCGGGCTGATCCCGCTATGGCGCTGGGACCGCTCGGTGTCGGGGTACGGGGGGACAAAAGTCTGCGTCCCCTGGGCACTGCCCACCTCGCACCTGCTGCTGCTGGGAGCAGCTGGCTCTCAATGGCTGCTGCTGTTGCTTGGCCTTTCCTTTTGAGCGAAGTAGGCACAAAAGTTTCTTTTCAGCCGTGGCACCTGTTAGAAAGCTTGGTGTCCGTCTGGGCCCGGCGTGAAATGCTCGATGGGCTGTGTTTATTTGTGAGAATACCTTAGGAGTGGCTTTCTGTCAAGTTGTAATAAGCAGAGTACTTTGTTGTCTTTTGTTTTGTAGCTGCTTCTGGTGCATGGCTGAGGGCTTCTTTCCCAATTACTCACTTGAAGGGGGATGTGAGATTCTCAATCTCCTACTGGATTGTGCTGTGCTAGGTTAGATGTAGATTAGGAGCCATGTGTTTTCAAAAAGGTGCTGTAATTCTTACTCAGTGTATGAAGCAACATGCTGCTTTGTGGGACTGGTGGTGTGAGCCTTGCCTCAGACTTGTACTGTATTTGTACATCTCACAACGTGTATCTGAAGTCCATTGTTAAGATATTAAGACAGGCCAGAACAAGGCTGGTCTATACAGGACTATTGATGCTGCTACTCTGGGAGCCACGGTATTGAAAGACTTTTTCTGCTGTCTGCTACCATAGAGTCTCTAAATTTATCACACTTTTCCAAGTTGACTGATGTTACTGTGGGAGCTGGTTGAGAGATAGGCAAGGTCCTAATAGTAAATAAAAGAATAAGCTCCTGCCTTATCCAGTATTTGGATAATCTGTGGAACATGATGAAAATAACGGATGGGAGCTATATAGATGCTTTTTAACAGCGTTGCAGATGCAAGCTTTCTGTGTGAGTCAGGGAAAGACAAAGGCAAGAGGAATCAGAAGAATACTCTTTTTATAATTATATAAATATGAGAGGTGGAGGGAAAGCGTTTCAGGCCATTTTTGTGGTGTAAAATACAAAAGTTTGTGCTGTTCCTCTACTGCATAGCATTGTATATTCTTTAGTGTACTCTGAGCCTGAAGCAATCGTGAGCATATTCAGCATTCCTTGTCTAGTGAAAGAAGGTGTTCAGGTCAAAGTTGCTGCAAATCAACATTTTTGCTTCCTTTTTTCCTAGGCTTTTGGGCAGATCTGCTTACTGCCGTTCTTAATGAGGTAAGCTTGGGGACTTTTCTCCCACTCTGAGTTTATTTCTTTTTTTAGGTTTAGGGTACTTGCATTGCACACTGCTTGTAGGTTATCTGAAATTGTATTTTTTAAAGAGAAGAGCTGCATAATTTGATTGGAGAATAATATTACTTCATAGATGTTTGCTAGATTATTTTTTAACTACTGTCATTTGAGTGGGTCTCTATGAGAAGAAATTAGCTTTTTTTCACACTCATGCAGGTGCATAGAAACTCTATTCATCAGCTTTTCTTTTTGCCTTTTGTTTGACTTCATGTCTCTTTGTCTTTGCTATTTTGTTAAAGGACAGTCTTTTGTTCAAGGCTGGTGAATGTGCAAATATGCTGTTCTAATCACCGATAAGGTTAAAAGAATAGTAGTAGTGAGAAAGTGAGGCCAGACATAAAGTTCAGAGGTTTTGGTAAGTTCTTTTTAATTATGTTCTCTATTTTAGGTCAGCTTTTCTTCTTTCTTTCATATGTATTTTTGTTCAGAAACTGATTTTAAGAACACATTCCATGAGGAAACACTTGTGTAAGAGGTTCAGGAACCTCTTCATGCTTTGTTCATATAGTTTGCCCATCATTTGAAGGGTCATCTGTGCAGATCCCAGGACACTGAGAACTGTGTCACCCCTGAATTTGACTTGGGATGTGGGCTTTTTGAGCAAATCAAATCCAGGCAAGTGTCACTGATATTATAGTGCAGATCGTTTCTGGATATCTGTGACAGGGTTTTGATCTCCTTGCTTTGTGTGGTCTAAGCTATGGATTTATGCTGCAATCCCTGTTGTATTTGATTGCAAACAAACTATGTTGATGGAGGTCATGGAAGATTCTGAAGAAGTGCTTGTTTTAACAGGATTAGTGGTTGTGAATGTATGGCTTACACTACATTCTCCTCTTATTTTCCTTTCCATTCCTGTCTTGTTTGGTCTGTGTATGAGAGGTCTAATTAAAGTGAATCAAGAACTTCCACCGTTTTTTTCCCAGCTCAAGTTTACAGAGGCTGGCCTTACATCAAGAGGTAGGAGGCTTTGTTAAACAGAACAGATTTGATGCTGCCTTTAGGAAATATGCGAGAGAGATTAGCTTGTAGCTGTTGCAACTCCCTGCTGTGAAAGCAGACTGCTAAGACAAAATGTTCTTGGGTAAGGTTCCTTCTGAACAGTCTAAAAAATTAGTCATAGTCCAGGTTGAAAACTCCAGCAGTGACTCTCTCTTTTTCAGAATGAACAACTTCTCTCTTCTGCGTTCCCTTGACATTCATGAAGATCCCACGTTTATCCCGGAGGTTGCTGCGGGGGTTACAGAAGACAAGTCTGAGGTTAAAAGCCCTTCAGATGTTATCAAGGAGTTGACAGATGCAAGGTCAGTATGTGATGTGTAAGAGAGAAGTGGAAGAATACACATGCTGGCACTGGTACGTTAGTGGGAAGCTGTCATTGTCAGCAATTTAGATTGAATTCTTGTTTCCATGCCCAGCCACTTCACAAAACAAATAGTGCTGTCAGTAATCTTGCCTTTTGTAACTTACAAATCACCAGTAATTACAGCAATGTGAAAGAGAAAAGTCTGCCTGTTGGGGAGAGACCACATTCTGCCCTTACCAGGGCTCTGGTTGCGCTATTACAGCAGGTACACTTAGTGTTTGGCTAGTCAGTAAATAGATTTCTCTAAGTGACTTTACAGGAGTGCTGTTTCTAGCCTCCAGGGAATCTCCAAGGGAGCACCAGGTTTACTTGGAGGAGAGAAGGAGCACAGGTTCTAAAGAAAATAATGCACAAGAAATTAGCTTTATTAGTGATGAGAAGTGGCCTACTGCTTATGTGCTAGAGCCATGATTTGGTGTTGAAGCAGTTTGCTTTTGTGTGCTGCATGGTGCCTTTTCCCACTCCTGCACTACACACCCAGATGTGCTGCTGGCTGTCTTGGGATTGAATATTTGACAGAGGTCTGGGAGTAGGTTCAAAAGTATATTCCAGCTAGGCTATAATGTTGTAGTGGTGAGTAGGAAGTGTAAATCTGGAATACATTTTGAACAGTTTAATGACTGCTGTATTTCAGTAGGAATATGAAGAAACTAGAACATTCTGGCAAAATTGGTCCCTTATTTCTGTGGCATCCATAGTGTGCCTGTTGCCTGGCTTGTGTGCAAGGAGTCTGACAGAGTGTGAGGTGCAATGCAGGGGCTGGCCATTCACATGGTTTACTGTGAATGATGCCCAAATCTGCATTGGACAGTGATGCTGAAGTCTACAGGTCTGAACAAACGTGGCTTTGGCGGCTCACAGTTACATCTTTTAATCCTTTCTTTTGCAGGTCTGATTCTGCTAGGAACGGGTTTAGCTTCAAAGGGATCAAAGACTATCTGGAATGCTACCGGTAGGTGAAATTGCGGTCTGGAAACAACCTGTCCCACATGTTCCTCTGCTGTGGGCTGCCACTGTTCCACGGGCTCTCAGGAATCTCTTTGTTAGCATTGTCCTTGAGGTGCCATTGTTTATCATCACTTCCTGCTGGTCTTTCCCTTTAGTAGAATAACAAAGGAAAGTCATCTGGGAGAGCTGGCACAACTTTATAAGCCCTGCAAGAATATTTAAATGCCATTTTCTTTGGCTTACTCTCTGTCAGTCTTGTTTGAGAGAGATTTCTATATGTCTTGTTTACTCAAACATGAGTGAGAAGTAGATGAGGGTTGATCTGAATTATGCCAGTTGTGCATACTGTGGGTTTTTGATGAATCCCTTGGTTCCCCAGCTCCCTGTGCTTCTCTGAGCATGACACCTGCTTTCACCCAGTAAACATGTCCAGCTTGGAAAGAGCTGAAAACACCCCCATGACTCTGGGGTTCTGTTATCTGTTGGCTGCCTGGTAATCCTAGTTGCCTCTGGGGCATGTGTCAGAAGTGGAGCCCCTGGAAAAACATTCTTGCACCCCTAGAACTTTTTCCTCAAGAGCCACCTCTGCCTTCAGGCTGTGGCATTGGAGCAAAGTGCTGACACTGCAGTCTGCTGCTACAGGTGCATCTTGGCTGCGAGGCTTTTGTGTCGACCAGGGATGGTGTGTTTGTGGTGTAGCACAGTCTTTGCCCGGAAGGAAAGAAGGTTTATTAAAGGTGGGTTATGACAGTACTGCTGGCAGCCCCTTCTCTGTAATGGGAGGCCTGCATAAAGGGGTCTGACCTCTTGGTCTTGGCTCATTTTACTGGGAGTTTCATAGCTTCCAAGCTTTCAGGAGCTTGAGGACTCTCAAGCTGTTTGTCCCTGTTTATCTGTCTGGTGGGTCAGGAACATTTGGGTAACTCTCCTAGCTTTTGCCCCTCTTCTAAGGAGCATTCTGTGTGGGCAAATTATCCCCTTAAGGAAAGGAACCTTCTGTCTTGATGGTGTCAAAAGTGTTCAGATCATCACCACACAAAGACTCTTACCTAATTCTTGCTTAAAGCTGTGACAGCTGCCATCTTGCTGCATGGGAGACAAAAATGGCAAGTGGATGTGTGAGGGGAGGTCTTGTAACAAGCTCCCAACTTCTCCTGTCCTGTAGGAGTGGGAAGCTGACGCCATCCCAGGTAGCCAAGAACATCATTGCCATGTTGGAGGATTGTGACAAATCCACGCCACCGCTCAGAGCCATAGTGCAATGGGACCAGGAGCAAATAATGCTGGTAATGTCTTCCTCTGGTAGGAAAGGGGCCTCTGCCACCCCAAGGGCAGTAGCTTCCATTAGAAGGGCCAATATGCACAGAAAAATACATAAATTTTTCCTTCCTCTGTGTTTAGAGGACTACAATAAGTTTGCTTTGCTTCCTGCAAGGAGAAGTAGCATTAAAGCAATCTGTTTCCTCCTGGATGACTGTTTATAATAGGACTTCTGTGCTTATGTGGCATCCATTAGTGTAGATGGTTCCAAGTTATAGTTTCCCACCAGCATATGGTGGAAGAAGGAAACTTTGATAGGCTGGCCAAGAAAGCCATTTTTAATTTCCATTCCAATACTGGTGATGACCTTCAGCTCAGCTAAATATATATATATATACCATATGCTTTAAGCTTTTTCTTTTTCTCTGTGCAGATGGCTGAGGCCTCCACTACTCGTTACAGAAATAAGTGTACCCTGTCTTGTCTGGATGGCATCCCAGTGTGCCTGAAAGAAGAGTTCAAAGTGGTGAGTTTCCTTGTCTAACTGTCAGCTCCTGCTGCAGGTGGTTAACCTGGACAACTCACTGTGACAAGGTTTTGAGACCAACTTCTCAGCAGAAGCCTGCGAATATGTTTGTAATGAGGGGTTGTATGTGGGTTTGTAGTGAGTAGGATTAACAAGTTTTGCAGGGTGAGGACAGATTTTGCATACAGCAGATGTGTTCCATATCTTGTACTGATCTCTTTAATCCATAAGGAACAGAGGGTGGGTGTGGGAAACAGTCTCTTATGATGAAATGAGAATGTATAAAAGCATCTGTACAGTGGGTGTAACTGTATTTCTCAGGCTCTGACTCCACTCCACTGGCAAAGCATCCCTCTCACCTTAAAATACACGTGCCAGAAATACACAAGTTCCTTTGAAAATTCCTATTGACAAAGATTTTTACCTGTGGCCTAACAACAGCTAGCAGTAACTACTTGTGGCAGTGCCATCAGGCTGTTGTAGGCTCTGCAGAGACCTACCCCTATGATGTGAGTCCTGTTTATGTACAGATTCATCTGTTGCTGCCTTGAAGTAAAGAGTACTTAGCACATCCTGAAAATAAGCCCATCTTTTGTTTTGGCATTCGACTTATCTTGATGCCAGGCTTCAAAGCATGCAGATCTGAAATGTAGCTCTGTCCATAGAAAGATGGAGCACAGAGTTGTGTGCTGTGGGGCCAAGTTTATTTTCAGCCTCTGGGCATTACAAAAAGCTGCAGGGAGGCAGCTTTGATCATCCACATCTTTCTGCTCTGCTGTATCATGGTATGAAAAGGACTCCTCTGCATGGGAGAATGACCAAATATTGAAGGGTTAAGTGTCCCTTCTGACAGAGACCATCACAGGACAAGCTGAAGAGTGGTGCTCCCTAGCCCTTGCTTACCTCCATGGGTCCTAATGTCTGGGATCTGTTGTGATGTTGGAGTGTGCCTGTGCTCCTTTGCCAGGGTTTTAGAATGAATAATTAGGTGTCTTCTTGCTAAGGTGCCTTACCATCACCGAGTGGGAACAGTGTATCTTGGGACACAGCCAGAAACAGAAGATGCTACTGTGGCCAAGAAGCTGCGAGAGGCTGGGGCTATCATTATTGGGGTCTCAAACATGCATGAACTAGGGACTGGAACAACTGGATGCAACCCTAATAGGTAAAAATCCCTGTCTTCTCTCTTCTCCCAGTCTAGAAATACCTATGACTATCCAGAACTCCCAGGGAAGGGTACAAAAATAAGGGGAAGCCTGACAGAACCCTGAGGGTATGAAAACCCAGTACTGTAGATTTGAGGGTTAGAGTAGCTGTGGAAGCCCGAAGGCTCTTGAAACCAAAGGAGGGAGAGGCTCCAAGTGTTGTCTGCTGAGTAAGGAACTTCGTTTGTCAATCTTTACGAGCCTGGAGGTGTGAATGTTTATAGTATGAGTGGTACACAAAAGCTGTGACAGAAAACAAATAAATACTCCTGTAATGCTCAGCCTCAGTGATGGCTGAAGGCCTAGAACATTGAGAAAAAGGTACAATCATCTCAGGAGAACATAGTGGTTTTACTTCCTACCTAAAACAGGCTCACTGGATTTGCTTTACTTTGGTGAATTCTCCAGCTATAGCCAAGCTGAGAACTCGGCTCCAGAGCAATGGTGCTCATGGCTTTGGTAAGCCTTGCCTAGAGCCACACTTGGTGCGTGTGCAGCTGGGTGGAGCTAGGGCTCCCCCTGGGCTGCAACAGTGTGCCAGCATTTCCAGCGTTTCCTCACCGTGGGAGGGCAGCTGGATGCCCAGAGGCTTGGCAGGGCTCTGCTGGCTGGGGCTGTGGTCAGGCTGGAGACGTGTGGAGCTGCTGCTTGGGGATATAGGGCAGAGCTGACTTGATTGTCTGTAAGGTTGCTGGCCACCAGCTGCTCCACGTTTTGGAATTGCATCATGCACGGTGCCATTGCCAGCAGAAGAGCTGAAGCAGCATCTTTTCTCATGCTTTGGTCATCTTTTGGATGGGCTGCTTATGCTCACAGGAGATTGGATTCTGAGGCAAAAGTCTTTTTGCATCCTGTTTTCTAGGGACATGGCACTTTCTGAGATTAAATGGCATCTCTTTACCAAGAGATCAGAATCCCTGAGCTGTGTTTCTGGATCTTTTCCTGCCCTGTAATGCACACAGTCCTCCTAAGAAAACGTTAAACCATTTTTGTCTGCTTCAGGTACCACAAAATCCCTAGGAATCCCTACAATCCTAACCACTTCACAGGTGGGAGCTCCAGTGGGTCAGCAGCAGCTGTAGCAGCAGGTAGGTGGTCCTAAATGGAGTTGGTGGGAGGAATGTCCTGAGCCAGAGTACCTCAGGAGTTTAGTTTTTATGGGGGGGTTGGGTTTAGCAGCTGGAGGGAACTTGCAGCTAAACAGAGAGCTCTGTGTGCTGTCTTGGATACAGCTGCTGTTAGAATGGACAGGACAACATGTTGTGTCTCTGATCACAGGCCAATCTCTGGGTATTTTTGTAGGTCTCTGCCCTGTGGCTATTGGCACAGACGGAGGAGGCTCTGTGAGGATTCCTGCTTCGTTCTGTGGTGTGGTGGGGCTGAAAGGTAGAGCCCTTTAATCATGGAGCAGTGTGTGTTTGTCTTGTTTGCTGTTCCAGATAGAATGCCACAAACAAGTTAGACACTTACTAATCCCTGTGAAGTAAAACTTGACCAGAGAAACTGAAACATAACACCCTGAGAGTCATGAGAGTGGAAAGCATGGAAATATTCTCTACTCTCTGTTGAACACGTATTAAAAAAACCTAACTTATTTACCTCAAATACGAAACAAAATATGCATGCTGCTTTTTCTTCCTACCCTTTCCTTTCTATCTTTCATCTGAGACCAGATAGTCAGCCATTACTCTCTTTCCATCCTTCACTTATGGTCAACTCGACAAATCTTGATTCATATGAGGAAGATGATGATGATAACAAAATGCAACTGGTCAGAAAGTTGATATGAGTATTTGCAGAAGAGAGCTGGTGTTAGGCATGAAGTCTCACCAGTGAAGTGGGTGTGACATTCAATGGGGTGCTGTCTCCTGCTGTTGATAATCCTTCTCCTGCCTCCCCATCCTCCACACCACAAATGCTGCTTCTGCACATTTAAATACAAATATTCCAGAATGTCCCTGCACATATTTCCCATCAACTAAATAATTTCTACGGGGGCAAACCAGTTTTGCTATTCACATGCTTCACTGATGAGACAGATTGGGGTCAGCAGAACAGGGTACTGAAGGATGAGAGACTGGGCTCTGAAACAGCAGACATAAAAGTGACTGCTGGTATCCAGCTAAGTCCCATTTCTTGTTCTCCAGGTACATTTGGGCGCATCAGTTGTCATGGAAGCTTGCCACTCTCCTATTCCACAGTCAGTGTAGGTAAGAGGACTTGTGCTCCACTTCAGGGACCTTGCTGTGTGCTGCTCTCTCTCACAGGGGAGGAAGGTACTATTTACCTCTTGTCACTTTTTTATAACTGGTCTCTTTTACAGGCCCTATCTGTACATCAGTGGCAGATGCAGCCATTGTTTACAGTATCCTTGCTGAGCCAGATCTGCTCTATCCATATGGTAGGTGAGCCCTCTGCCTCCCTGAGCCCAGATGCTCTCCCTTCCTAGAGGCATCCTAGAATAAAAGGAGGAACTCTTCTTTGTTCCCTGCAGGACTAAAACAGCCTAAAGCAACCCTATCTGATATGTGTGCTCCTGACCTGAAAGGCTTAAAACTGGGAGTGGATTGGACATTTTTTAAGGTGCCTGGTTTATCTCTTATCTTTCTGCTACTTTGCAAAATAAGATTTTAAAGGAGCCCAGTGCGTTCATTGTTATTTGCCTGTCATCATTAAAGCTTTTCATATTTAGTCCTGTAATTGGAAGATAATACAGCCTGTGTGAAAACATCACCATGGAGATATTTTTTTCTAAGGCAGCGTTTTGAGTAAGAGTCTGTTGGAGGCATGAGGAAAGGTAATGACTACTGCTGATTCTATTGGATGAGATGCTTCTGAACTGATTACAAAAAAGCAGTTAGTTTAAAATCAAATGAGGAAAAGGAGTGTATCCACTTGGTGACAGTGCTGTAGCTGCTGAATTCATTATTCCAATGTAGAAATGGGGCTTGCAAGCTAGTACTGCTTAGAAACTGTAATACAGCCCCAGAAATGTACTCAGGATTTCTTCTGAAGATACAAAAAAAGACTCTTACTGGCTCTGGCACAGTGCAGACAGGAATATTCTCTGCTCTGGAAAAGGTGACCTTTCCTTTTCATTAGGGGTATGACCTGCACGCTGTTCTCTTGCAGCATGTGACCTAAGTCCTGTAGGACTGTGTTTCACTGCTGTTAGGGACAGGAACAAGGAAGGCACCATGAGGACTGACATCCTGGTGAGTGTGCTCACCAAGACAAGGAGAGCAGTTACTAAAGTTCTTTCCTCTTATTCTTTAGGCGTGTGATGCTGAAGTCCTGTCTGCCTGTGAGAAAGGTAAAGAGGGAAAGTCTGTAAGTCTCTTGTTGTGCCTGATGTTATGGTGTCATTTGGTGCTCCTCTTATGTATGCATTAAATAGCTCTTGCCTGAAGTCCTTAAAGGCAGTTGCTTAAAGGAGTCTGTCTGAATAAACAGCAGTAACTTTGTATTGGGGAAGCCCCCCTCACTGCTGGGGGTTAAAAAGCTCAGCAGTTACGGGCTTGTCAGATTACAATGGAAGAATGCAGTTCAGTGTCCTCAGCCTCTGTGTGTATAATGACAGATCTGTGCTTGGTAATACTTACCCTGCAAGCCTTAATGGTGAAAGACTTTTAAGGGAAGGCCTTGTTTCACAACATAATGCTCAGTAGTAATACAGTGCTGGGTCTTTGTGATATATCCAGTCTACTGGTATTTCCTTGAAATCCACCAAGTGGTGCCTTTAAGGTGCCTTTGTCAGAGTTTAGACTAAGCAAAATTGACCCTGGTGTGTACTTGGGGGCAGGGGAGAAAGCCTCTACAATGCCTGGTATAGTAGTTGCATTGGAGCTGAGTATTCAGGCTTTGCCTGGATTTTCTTCACCCTCATTATTTCCACAAACACACTTCTACATTTATAGAGTTTTGTTAGGAGAGATAGATCATAGGCAAGCTTGGATTTTTATGAAGAAGCTGGGGTCACAGAAGTAAGAGGATTCTTTTCAGACTGCAGAAAATTCACTTTTCCCAGAGTCTTGGTGTTCAGCCTTGTTAAAGTGCATCAAGATTTAGGGGCTCTGTATTGTTTACCTCTCTTGAGTATTCCCTGGTTCCTTTACCATTATGGTTCAGAAGAGGCTTTGAATAGGACTCTCTTGATGTTAAATAATCACTTCATGCTGATAGAACACTGGTCATGTGAAGTGCTCAGGGAAACACTGTCAGTCCTTTTACTCTTTAGCTTAAATGGGAGGCTAGAGGGGTAAGGTGAATTTGCCTGAAATACAGCAGGCAAGTTAGGAACCTGTCTGCAGCCCCTGCCCTGCTGGAATACTGATATGTATTAGGTTGAAAGCATTTCCCTAGGGGAAGCAGCTGCAGCCGTGCATGCCACAGAGTGCACTGAAGATGCTTGCCCTGCCATGGTGTCTGGGGTCTCTCACTCTGCAGGAGTTGGGGAATTGCAGCCTTTCTGTGAAGTCTGGAGAACTCAGGGATGCTGTCTGTGCTTTACCTGTCCCGTACACAGCGGTGAAGCACCTGCAGAGTTTGGGAGCCAGCGTGGTTGAAGTCTCTCTTCCAGAGATGGAAGAAGCCCGAGTGGCACATGTGATCTGCATTCTCAGTGAGATGAGGGACTTCCTGCAACCTGACTTCAATAAACATTTCCATGAAATGGTAAGTAGCAGCGGCTTGGAGCAGTGTCAGTAGTTGTTCTGGCTGATACAGATCAAGTGTCATGTCAGTGAGAAACCTGAGGTGCTCCTGCTTCTTCTATGACAAACTACCTGTTGGATTGCTACTGGTATAGAAGAACAGACCTGGAAGAGAACTCCTGGGCTGTCATAATTCAGTTTCCTGCAAGCAGAGCCTTGATCAGTTTTTTCTATTTCAGAATTTGGAAACTCGGGCTAGCCTGGCCTTGGCTTCCCAGTTCACAGCTCTGGATTATATTAAGGTAAGGAACATACTGGGGTGAAAGCTGAAGGGAGGCAGTTAGTGAAACTGTAAAGGTGGCGTAGGGGCTTCTCTTAGCCTCCCCACACCCATAGGAAGATGTCACCCAGCTTTTGTTGTCCTCAGCTGTGAAAGCATGCTGGATGGTAGGGCACTACAGAGGACATGCCACTTCTCCTGTACCCTGATTCCAAATTACAGGAATGGTGTCTTCTTTTGCAAAGGCAGAGATGCTGATGGGCAGAGTCTGCCAACATCAAACATTAATTTTGTGAGCCAGGAGGGCCCATTAGACAGTATTCTCTCTGCTTGCAGGCAAATCGACAGAGAACTCGGAGCATGAGATTTTTGCAAGAGATCTTCAGCACTGTCAACTGTATCCTTACACCAGGTACTGGCACTCTTGGCTAAAGAGCCAGTCCTCAACAGCTGTGTGGTGCCTTTTAAGAGCAGTCACTTCATCAACTCTTCCTCCTCAGTTTTGAGAGTATGACTTTTGTGCACTTTGCTATGCCTTGCACCCTTAGAGGATAATGCAGCCTGATTAGAATGATTGCTATGTATTTCTAGACTTATTATATCCATGGCACTGCATCAGGTTGCCCAGAGAGCCTGTGGGATCTTCATCCCTGGGACTATTCAGAAGCTATTTGGACATGGTCATGAGCACCCTGCATTTGCTGACCATTCCTGAGCCAGAAGGTTAGACAAGATGCCTTCCTGAAGTCCCTTTCAAGTTCAGTCATTTTGTGATTCCTCCGCAGCTGTTCCTTGCACTGCTCCAAGAATTTATGAATCTGACCTCTTGACTGGGAGCAGTGATATGTCCTTCACAGTCCGGTCCATGAGGTAAGGAAAGTGCTCCTTGCACTACAGAAACAAATGTTTGGGACAGCTGGAAAAGAACCTCAGACTGTAAGATGGGAGAGATTAATCATAGCTGCCTCTGCCAAAAAAGGATGAATTTGCTGCTGTCCCCGGGAATACCAATGACAGTTTTTTTCCCCCTAGGTTCATGCAGGTTGGTAACTTCATTGGGATTCCAGGCCTTGTGGTCCCCATTGGATATTCTACTGCTGGGCTTCCAATTAGCCTCCAGGTAAGTATTTGCTCTTTGTGAATGCTGGGGCACAAAATCCCCAGTTGGCTTTGTCCTAAAAGATCACAATCAGGTCTCTGGTGTTCCACACAGCTGAGTTGAGGAGCTAGTAGGTACTGGAAATAAAAGCTTTAATTTGGGGGTGATTTGCCTCACTCCTAAATGGTAGACGTCTCTTTGGGTATCTTTGAGAAAGACATCTGTGTCTCTGCTTGCATCAATACACAGTATTGGTCACTACCCTTTCCTCTCTTATTTCTCATTTCTGTAACTTCTTTTAAATCCTTTCCCCTTTAAACAGGTCTCATGTAAAGGAAATATCCATGTCTTGCAATCTAAAGTCACACAGCTTCCTTCCCAAATACAGTGATGCCATATTTACTGGGGTAAAAGGAGAAAACATATTTTGAGGATGTTGAGGCAGGGGGAAATTGTTTCCAAGACTTTCAAGAGCATCTATATAATGCTACTTTTTTCATTCATCCTTCTCCTTCTGCCTCTCATCTTCTCCCAGGTCATGGCAAAATGGTGGGATGAAGCTGTTCTTCTGAGGATCGGTCTAAAGCTAGAGCAGTTCCGTGACCAGACCAAAAAACCATCCATTTATTATGACATCCTCGCATGATGGAACAACCAAGATGGGAAACAAGTCTGGCTTTTTCCTAGTCTGACCTGACCAAGTATTAGAGTAAACTTGTTTTCAGTGATCATCAGAATAAGGCATAGTAGCCGGCCCATCTGAGCAATGAGGACAAACCACTGATTTAATCAGGCACTGAGGCTGAACAGACATAATTTCTGCTTCCTGCTTGGTGGATGGTCCAGTTTATACTAGGGAGACTAACTGTGCTAGCTAGTTGGGTTTTTGCCAACAGGGGGAAGCTGCAACTATCTTCTTTAATTTCTTCTCAGGTAGGAGTTCTGTGTATGGGTGGAATGCAGTTGCATCTGCAGGACTGCATGCAGGCAGTTCATACTAGTGTTCATGGCAAGGTACAACCTTAACCTTGTCATGGAACTCCTCCAGGGCAGAACAAAGGTATTGTTTCTGAAGGGGAAAGGCAGCAAACACTGCCTAGCACCACTGGAATGAGGAGGATCGTACCCACCTGCACTTATGCAGTGTTTGTTTTGGCCCTGTACTTGGGCACTGGGAGCAAACCATAAAGCCTGTAGCTAAGGAGGTGCTGCCAGCAGTACAAGGACAACCCAGTGGCTGCACAGTGTCTGGGTGTGCTCACTGCCCCAGTCCTGCCTCCCTTCAGCCTGGCATGCAAGGGGAGGAAAAGCCACACCGTAAACCCTCCCTGACTCCACCCCAAAGCCCTGGTGCAATATTCTGGCTTTCTTTTGCACATCTCCATTTCCCAAGCTAAGCCTTGAAGACCCTCTTTTCTCCTGCTGGTTACTTATATTTAAGCCTACTATCATCTAGGTGTCCAAATGGTAGAAACCACTGGATAATGCTTTGAAATACTGTTCAAGGGGTGCTGAACCAGTTGTTAGAAACAGGTGGAATTTGTAGGAAATGCTATTGAGCTACTGCAAAATTGAAGCTGGATGCAAGAAAGGTGTTGCACAAAGAGCAAAAGAGCATATGCAGGAAAGAGCCTGCTGTAGATAAGAAGCCAGCCTTCTCTCATCTTTGAATTACTTCCTAGAGTAATCAAGGTAGACATGGATTACTACATACAGCATGACATGGCTGTAAGCCACCATGTTGTTTTATTGAAAGGCTCCACACTGTAAATACCCTAGTACCTTTGTCCTGCCAGCAACATTAAGACCATGTGAAAGGAAAGGCTTAGGAGTAACTAAACCTAAGCATTTGTGTTCATTTTGGGGTGAATGCTCAGAGGCACTCCTGTTGCCTACCTTATCAGGCATCCTGGAATTGTGATCAGGCTGCTAGAGCAGCTGTCCTACAGACAGCAGAGATCACTGAATTCTTACATAGCTTGGAAGGAAAGAAGAAACAGAAAGTAGTTGCAGTTTCTCCCAAACTCAGTGCAGTTTTGGGATTCCTTTTTCCATACCTAGATACTCTTTAACCAGAGCTAGCACTTCACTAATGGCTGAAGTTGTCAGATGGCATCTGAATGCAAGAACATTGCATTGCTGTCCCCTGCTTTATTACCTGAGTTAAAACATCAACTTCTACCATCAGCTGTCACCAGCATGCACAGTTTATTGTATGGTTTAAATGCCTTTTATCTTGAATGGGATACTGCCACAACTGTTTTTTCACTGGAGTCTAGTATAGCTCAGCTTTAGGAAGAACAGTCTCAAAGCAAAGTATTTCCTATATTATTACTGATAAGTTATTAACACTACCAAGGTCAATTACAATGAAACTACTGAAATGTACTGCTTAGCAATAAGGGAGTTGGTTGGTAAGAGTTTCACAAGAATAAATTTCAGTTAGGAACATTTCTGCTTGAAGGAAATAGCTGAGTATTTCCTAATTCAATGGTGTTACTCAAGGAATTAAGAGATTAGTGTCTAAAATATTCAATTACAATCCTGCTAGATAAAGCTATTTATTTCAAATCCCTTTCTAAATGATATGCTACGCTAAAATTCTAATTTCAGTATTTAGTTCATTCTGTGGGCATGGTGAGGGAGGCTGAGGTTGCTAGGAGGAGAGAGGCCAAAGTAAACATTTTTTTTTTTAAATACCTGCATCCTTCTAACAGTGGGAAGAAGAAATAACTGAGTTTTTACTGGCTGACACTAACACTGCTTCCTCCCTTTGCCTAAACATATCTCATCAATGCACATTTCCAGTGCAAGAATTTCCTAGTACTGAGGTCACTAAAATAAACTGTACTCATCCTGGTGAAAACCCTCTGTTTCCTTTTCCCCCCCGTGGCTGTTAGTTTATCCAAATTCTACAGCAGACCTGTTCCTAGTTACCAGCAGTTCTGTGAGCAAAGCAGAAAACAGTGACCACATACACAATCCTGTTGCTTCACACAAATATATGTATGGGTATAAATATACGGTATATACACATGGATTTTTTTAATATATATATATATATATATATATATATATATATATATAATAACACCTTGTTTATAAAGTGACATTTAATTGCCACTGGATCCCTTCCCGCCCCACAAAAACAATAGTATACAAAATATAAAATATTTTAAATATTTATAAACGTCGCAAGAAAAAAATAGAACTGTACGAAAATATTTTTTTTCTGAGGTTCCCTCCCTGCCCTGTGGGATGAGGAAGAGAAGGGGTACACGTCTGGCCAGCCTAGTGTGCCTTGAGTCCATAGTTGTTAAGTGGGTAGGAGTATGCCCTGCCTAATACTATCCGGTCCCGGAGGAGCTTAAATAAGACATAATAGTTGCAGAAAAGGATGAGGGCCATGGAGAGGGTGTGGTTCCACTTCTCTGAGCGTAGCAGGGAGTAGAGCTGGTAGCAGACCACACTGCCTTCGATGAGAATCAGCAGGTTGAGCAGCCGTAAGGGACGGTGAAAGAGGAACTGCAGGGAAAGAGTTAAGAAGAAGAGGTTTCTGTCATTTGTTGCTGGGTTTTAGTGATGAGGAATATGGACATAAAACTGGGCAGAAGCAATGCTTGTACTCCAGCCACCATTATCTGCTATTTAGGGAAAACAGTAAGAAAAAAGCCATGTAGAAATGGCATTTTGCTTGAGAAGGGGAAGCGGGTGAAATAAACCTATTGGCCTGCTGACACACTTTCCCATTTCCCTGAAAGGGAAATTCCCATTCCTCTCAGGGGAATGCCACTGCCTGATGGGAGAGCTGTGTCACCTCAGCCATGGTTCCCATCTTGCCCAGAGGTCACTGTAAGACAGACCAGGAAAGCACCACTGCTGCCAACATGTATTTTGCTCAGCAGCACCAGCCTGTCATGGAACACTGAACTCTCTCCTGCACAGTCTGCTCTGCTGCAGCTGGGTTTGAGCCTCTCCTCCCTCCCACAGTCGTAAGGCACTAAGCAAGAGAAGAGATACTTGCATAAAAGCGGGCATGGGACACGTCTGAAGGCACTGCTACGTTATAAGGTCCAACTGCTTTATACAGGCACCGGCTCCGTCGCACCAGAACTCCCTGTGGCCATATTGTGTTTTCTGACCAGCTGTGGGGAAACAATGCCAGAATGTTATCATCTGTGCTCCCAACCCCTGGAATGAAGGTTCCCAGGAACTGACTGCATCTTGAAAAATACAAAAGCCTTTGCCATGAGGTCACGGCCTAGCTCCCACTGGAAAAGCACAGAGCGTTGATCACAAGCCCATTCAATGGACTCTAAGTAATATGAACAAATGGCTCGCAGTGCAATAACCTTGTCCACTGCAGTGGAGGGGGCCACCCCCTGCCTCTGCTCAAGATACTCTCCAGTGGCCAAGAAGAATCTCAGCATTTTTTTCTGTGAAGGAACCAGCAGTGACTGGAGAACTCAGACAGCTCTCTAGAGCAGCCATTTCTATTTAGAGTGAACGAGGCCAGTAGTTGTAGGGGAGAGGAGACACATCCTCAATAGATAAACCCTGCTGGTATTTGCTCATCCACTAGAGCATCTCAGCCCCTTGCTAGGCATGCCAAGCCCTGCCCATCCCCACACTCACATGTGCTGTGGAGCATTGCTGTAGGAGCCGTGTTCTAGTTTCTGCCACTTGCCGAGGTGGGCGGCAGACCTGTGGAGCAGGTCACAGTACTTGGGAGGCAGCAGCTGTGTGGTGAGCATGACAAAAGCATTGATCCACACCATGATGAGGTGCTCGCAGGACCAGCGCATGTCATAGTACTGGGTGCTCTGCAAAGAGACCAGACGAGAACTTGGCACCACTGTCACAAAGGAGAAGGAGGAATGACAAGGGACATACTGCATGTGCATCCAGCAGACCCACACCACACATTACAGGCATGCTCTTTTGGACCGGTGATTTCAGAGGGTTACAGCTTAGGAGGCACTCAAGGCTCCCTTCTCCTTGAACTGCAGGAGAAAGGGCAGGGGATGATGCTGCAGCTGGTGCATCTCCTCCTCCAGCAGCAGGTAACAAGGCAGTTTGCTTGCCACAGAACTGCCCCAGGAGCACCAATTGCACCAAGACTGCTACATGGATTGTGGAGCCCTGCCCATTTCTCTGCACAAACTGGAGCTTATTCAAGTTAGAGAAATGACAGATGAAAAAATATAACCCCCACACTGACAAGAGGTTCTTGGATTTAGTTTGCCAAGCATCCTAGTTGGCTCTGCCAGGCTGACCACCAAGCCTCTGATCCAAGCACTCAAAAGCCGCGATGTTGGATCTGAGACAGGTAACAACAGGTTCTCTTTTCTAGGAAGAACACAGCTATCCATCTGCCTAGGACAGGGGGTGGGAGAAGGGGAGTTAGTAAGTGGGGTGATGGGACTAGAGGTGCATCACATTTATGGCAATACCTATCTGCCAACCAGGAGCAGTACTAGTGCACTCCGGATGCAGCCATGCTCCACTATCCGGGCTGCCAAAGGGGAGACAGAGAAAAGGGGAATTAGCCAGGAATCTGGCCTGGCAGCAGTTCACACAACATTCAGAAGGAGACAGTGGGCAGGGGCACAGAGACAGCCAAACAACAGCTACCTTCACAAAGCACAGTGGCAGGAATGCCACGTAGTAGGCACTGAAGAGAGAGTTGAAAAGCACTTCCTTGATCCTGCGGTTGAAGTCTGCTTTTAGGCACTCCACCTCATTGCGGATAAGATCTGGGGAAAGGGGGCAGCTGTGGGTGGGGATAGATGTAGGATTATTGAACTGTTCTCTCAGGGATTCCCACAGAAGTGAGAAGAAGTCTTTGACCAGGCTGCTGACAGCTGAAGCCCCATCATCTGCCACCTGGTCCTGTACCAAGTAACCACAGTCTGCAGGTAGAGGCTGTGCTCTGCTGTCCTGGTGGAAGCAGCACAGAGGGACGTAGACACCAAACCTGCCATGAAGGAAAGAAAAAAATGGCTGTAATAATAGCCATCCCAACAGGGATCAGGGGATACCTCCCCAACAGATACTGGCCCTGACAAGAGTGACAGCACATAGGAACCCTTACTCCAGAAGCTAACAGCCTCTCCACTAAAAGGCCAGAGGCTGCAGTTTCATCACCTGTGCGGAGAACTTTTTTAAAATCCCATTTGTAGAACCAACAATCCCAAAGGCTCAGCTTTCAAGTGGCAGTAAAGGCCCCTCACACAGACAGCAGCTGAGGCAATTCACTTCATCAGCTCGGTGCCACCTCCTCACACCATCCCCCAGTCACTCCTGCTTCCTTTTTTATCCTAAATCGAGGAGACATTACAGCCAGCACTCTGCTTCCCATGGTGGCTCATGGCACCCCCAAGCATCTGTGCCCCCCCTTGCCCAGAAGGTTCAAAGTGGTATCACTCACGGGTAGCCCAGGAAGAGAAGGTTGAGAACAGAATGGCTGCGGAAGAGGTTGACCAGGGTCCAGCAGAGCACCCATCCACAGAGGGTGAGCAGCACCAGGCGCACCATGTAGCGCATCAGGGATGTTGCACCCACCTGAGAGGCCTGTAAACGGAGAGGGAACACTCAGCAGTGCTGAACAATCAGTGCTAGAAGATCAGCACAAGGGATGCCTGTGGACGAGGAGCAGGGAGAGGAGTGCCATGAGGTACTGGAAGAGGGATAGCTGCCCTCTTCCTCTCAGAAGCAGAAAACTGATTCTCTTACAAACACAAATGCCTTCAATTTTATTAATGATAGACAGGATCCAAAAGAGTCAAATAATTACAACTTGTGGGGCATGACTAAAATAGGGCCTCTGAAGAAAAAAATTCAGAGCTGCAAAGCAGAAAAATATTTTTGCTCAAGTCCCTTATTGCTCTGATCATAGTCCAGGATGGCCTGAAACCCATTTTCTCTCTTTCTTTTCTTTAGAAGGATCAGGTCTCAGCATTGTGAAAGGTCACAGTTCACAGCTGAGGAAAGAAAAGATGTGCACCTTGTCAATCCCAAACCCTGATTTCCATAATTTAGCTCTATTGGATGTGCAGACTGCGGTGTAGTGAGGAGGAAAGAAAAAAAGCCTGATGTAATCTCTAGAGGAGAGAAGAAAACTGAATTATGAAAAGATTCTTAAGGGTTAGAGCCAATACATGGGATGCTCAAGAACCTGCATGGAAGATTTCAATGAAGAAATTTCAGTTTATGGCAAGTCTTATGGAGGATGTGACCATAAATGAAAATGGAAGGAATCAGTTGAAAATAGACCTTCAGAGTTCCCACCTTCTCCACTTATCTATTCAACAGGACATAACTGTTCCTTTATTTAATTTACTTATTTTTAAACACTTGCTTAGCCTAGAGTTGTATTAACCATTTCAGTGGACAAAGCTTCTATTTTCCTGAAAATGACCTTTTACAGAGACCTAATTTGGCCTGGTTCTGCTCCCACAGACATAAAGACATAAAGAAGGTCTCAAAATCTGTGGTGACATGACCAGAGTCTGAGTTACTGAGTAACCAGGACTGGAAAAGCAGTTCTACCAGTATTCCGATTTCACTTCAGTGTGTAGTCAGACATCCTCCTCCTGACCCTTCCCCCTCTGAGCTTCTGTTCATTCTTCTTGTCTTGGCCAACCTCCCTGTTTGCCTTTTTGCTACCTGCCTTGCAAGTCTCCTGGCCACTTC
The DNA here is from genome assembly GCA_003676055.1 of Chloebia gouldiae. Lineage (NCBI taxonomy): Eukaryota > Metazoa > Chordata > Aves > Passeriformes > Passeridae > Chloebia > Chloebia gouldiae. Next base: position 6,848,693 of record QUSF01000035.1, on the reverse strand, counting down.
TCCATCATGAGATAGTGGGGTACAGTATTGTACCTGCAGAGATAAATAATCAAGTGGGACCATTTAATCTCCTAGATGCAGAGCCAACAGAGCTGCCCAATACTACAGGACATGACTGGTCTCAAGGAGAAAACTCCCAAGGCAGAAGGGCATCCTCAAAATCTTAGTCCTTCACACCCACATTCTTCTGAGGGAAGAAACATTCCAACCTCCAGATTTTTTTTAGGCCATGGATGACCATGTTCTACAGCAAGTTCTACAGGCAGGAGAGGGAACAGTGGGAATGTTACCTCAGAGATAATGGCCCACACCAGCCTCCGTGCCAGCATCACTGTGATGAACGCCGCCAGGTGGTAGTCAATGAGGTGGAAATTCTGAAGGAGGAAAGAAGAAAGGTCTTCACCAGGAAAAGGGACTCTGAAGCCACCCAGATGGGGTGGGACTAGAAAGCTGGCTGCTGGAGAGTACATTAGGGCCTCACGTAAGCATTCTCCAAATCTCTCTATTAGGGATGAAGGAAAAGCAATAAACATTAGCAACACAGGAACACATCCAGAAACAAGATCTCCTCCACAGGGAGATTCCTTCCCATGGAGAGGTTTCCACAGAAAAAAAAAACAAACCCACCATTCAGGCAGGCATTTTTGGGGTCAAAGGGACACCTAGAACCAGAATCCTACCGTGAAGAACAGGTTGCAGGTTCTCCACAGAATAGCCCCTAAACAACCAGACAAAGGGCAGACAAACCAGAGTCCAGAGTGAGCACAGCAGCTCACTTTCCCTCTTGGTCTCAAAAATGGTCTGTAGCAACCAGTGCTTCCTGATGAAACCAAGCTGATCTGAGAAACCGCATCTTCATTGCCCATTAAGTTCTCTAGCTGCATCAAGTTAGACATAGCTCTTACAGCTTTTCAGTGAAGCCATCCAATATATTCTGGCCAGAAGAGTTAGTGGACTCTGAATACTGCTGGTTTTGGTACTTCAAGGACATTTTGGGTAAAAAAGAATGCTTGAGTTGTGATGGGAATAACCAAACGACCATTAAATCCTGCCTGGTAGGGAGCCCCAAACAGAATGCTTTTACTTCTAAGCCAGCCGTGTCCAGCAGGGCAGAGCTGAGCAGGAGACTGGTGACTGGAACACCAGCACCACCTGTCGATGCAGGTAACTGAGGGACCACCTCGTGCTTCCAAGCAGCCTTCAGGACATGGTTCCAGCTGCACAGGCTGGCTTTGCTCACGTGATAGGCTCAAAGGCAGCCTATCGGGACAGCAAGAACACTGAAACTGGGGATGTTGAGAACTTTACATAAGCTGAGGATCTGACTCCCTTACCAACTGTGCTGCTGACCTGCTGTGGGATCCTAAGAAAAATCTGCACATCTTCCTTCTCTCAGGCTCTGTTGTTTCAACTGGCAAGGGGCACTCACAGCACGAGACAGTTCCTGGAGTCTCAACTCTGTGTCAAACCCTAGGGGCTAGCTAGACCATGCAAACATGTGCCAGAAATTTCCCCTGAAGTAGTCCTGCTGACTCCTCTCTCCTGCTATGTCTTTTCTGCTCTGTAAAATGGGGGATGACATGGCCCTGAGTGATGGGGGTGCATGTGAACTCTCATTCACTCCCTTAATGTCAAATGCTTGGTGATTCCTGGACTGAAGAAGCATGAAAAGAAGCTGTGCAATGAAAAAGCCCAAGTGATGACACTGGCTGGGGAACTCACCAATGAGGTGCAGGAAGCGGGGTGATTGTATGGGTACCACCAGACAGTCTTGTAGATGTTGATGTACTGAATGAAGAGGGCTACCAAAAGGTAGATGAAGAACAGGAATTCAAAGAGAACGCTCCCATCCAATGGCAGTTCAGGGATCCGACAGTGACGCACAGGCTCTGGAGTAATCAGTGCTGTGATCGGAGGCGCCGACAGGCTGATGGCACTACCATTCCTGAAGCAGATGGACATCACTTACTTGGTAAACATTGTACATCATCTCTGATATTTTCCAGGATAGTGTGCTTGAGTTTGTGAATTTGAGACTGGGCATTACTAAGGGAGAGGTGACAGCAGTCTTGCATTCCTATTTCTGACATGAGGCTGGTGGTAAACTCCATCATCTTAGCTCAGACAAAACCCTTATCCAGAATTTTTCTGGATGAGCTGTATCTGTCAGAAGTGCTGTGGCATGCCCAGCAATATTTCAGTAAACTTGCAGACTGAGGAACAGATATACAGAACAAAAATCATTAAGGACTCTGTACTACACCCAACACAATATGGGCTCTTTCCACCCATCACAAGGACATTACAGAAACACCCATCCTCCTTCTCCAGCATGGCAAAGTACCCGTTGTCTTTCTTGTTCATAGTTCCTCTTTTAAAAAGAGGAGTAACTAAAAGTGGAATGGAGTAGTTGAGACACTTCCTAGAGGCTAACCTCTCAAGTGTTCTTATACTTCCTTCTTTTCTAGCTTTCGGAGGAGGCTACGAAAACTAAAAGCTCTGGCATACCGAACTATGCTATATCTGACTGAAACCAGATAAGCAACACTCTCCCAGGACCCTGGGGCCCTGACTCCACAGTCTCAACAGTCATTTCCTTCTCAAGAAGCTCAAAATGTGCTATCTGTCCTTCTCCCCCTGACAGAGAAGTCTTTAAAGGCCAAAGCTAAGTGGCTTGGATTGCTCTACTCTGTCAGAATAAACCTATACCAGGGCCCCAGCATGCAGCAAATAGCTTCTCTAGTCTGCCAAGTTTTTATGGAAAGAAGTAATGCTGGGCCCTTTCAGTTTTTATACCAAATGTGGTAATCTCAACGTTACTTGCATGTATGTGTTCCTGTTACAGCCCCCAACTTCCCCAGAAAATGCATGTCATCTTTACCATGAGAATTAGTTTCATCTGCAACCAGCACGTCTAAAACAGAATATGGGCATCTTCCTGCCCTGCCTTTCTATTGTGTAGGAGGAGGAGTCACAGCTGTGCTCTAATGTGTCACACTAATTCCCCAGGGCAGTGAAGGTTAGTGAGCGGGAAAAGGACTCCTGCTAGGACTCACTGCTCTGGAAACTGCTGCAGGAAAGACAAATGGAGTACTGTGTGATTTCCACCCCTGGCTCTTGTGACCACAGTGAGTGGTGAAGGGGGGCTGAGACCACTGCCACAATCCCCTCCATGGGGCTGGTTTTAATGCATGAAGTCAAAAGAGGGGCTGTAGAGAGAAGCACGTACCACAGCAGAGCTGAGAAGAGAAGCTGGAAGAGGTTTGTCACGTAAGACTTGTTCCCTCTTGGATAAGCCATCTCATAATGCCACAGTGGAGGGCTCAAGGTTCCCCTCTCCCAGTCCCTCACCTTTGCCACAAAGCCGTGCCCCACACAGGGTTCAAGGTGGATCAAGGATCCTTGCTTTCAGCACTGTCTTAGCCACAGATGTCTCGACAACCCTGCCTTTGTCCTCACCTGTTTCTCAAACCAGTACCGTTTCCACAGCTCCCACCAACCAGAGTCTGGAGAGAAGGCAAAGCTGAACGGCTTAGCTGCTGCCGGCTGGGTCCCCTCCTTCCACCGGGCATGACCAGGAACCAGTCCACTTCCAGTGCCTCCAGCAGGCTGTGCCCTGACACCCAGACAACGATTCAAAAGCCTTCCCAAATCTGCAAAGGAGGCAGAAACATCACTTAAGCTTTAAACTGCTGGTCATACTCACCCAGTTCATGCTCCAGCCAAGCAAATTAATGCAGAAGGAAGCCACTCTCATACACTCAGAGCCCTGTGGGACAGCCATCACCACTCTAAATCACTGTGCCACTTCAATGGCAGCAAATCAGTGTCTTCTTGCACACCCAGAATGAACACCACAGTAGTAGTACTACACACTACTGACACTGTGTCTCTAAACACCAGCCATCAATGACTGAGAGCACTTATTGCTGGCTGGAAAGCACCACTGAGCATCTCCAGAGCTGGAGATGACACAAATGTGTGCTTCATTTCAAAGGCAAACCTGGGAAGAGCCCTCTCCGTGTTGTGGTTGAGCTACTAGAGCTTCACAGCTCTTTTTAGGCACCCAGTACATTACTTGCCAGGCTCTGATGCTGGTAGGTAATTTGGACGCTCTCTGGCAGAGCTATGAACAGACAGACTTGTGTCCTTGAAGGAAAATGCATTGTTCAGCTCCCTTCTATGCTAAGAATGCTCAGATGACACCAAGGTAGTACATCCATTTAAAAGTGGTTTAATTAGCAGAAAATGCAGCAAAACACACATGTTGTATGCATGTACTTCAAATGCACATATGGGCAATCGCATAGCCCAGCCCTGAAAAGAAACGTAATTCAGAAGCAAACCTGTACCTATTTATTTACCTATTTATTTTTAATGACACACTTAAATCTATCGAGTCCTTAAAATGAACTATTATGAGAGAGGCTGGGCAACTCAGAATATCAGAAACAATAGTGTATTTTCTGGTACAGATTTTATCACTTCCCATACAATTTTTCTTCTACTTCACTGGTCTCTCATGTGACACTGCAAGGATTTTGGCAGTCAGGAAAGTTTCCAATGGAAATACAGCAGACACAAGGGAGTGAAAGATTGAATTGGAGTGCACGTGTGCTGTACAGGAACAAGACACCAAGTGAGCATCTCACTACAAGGACTTTGGTGTGTCTGTGTGCCTGGAGTCTAAATCAGTTGCCCTTTTGGAAAAATATAATAGCCAGAACAAACCCAGGGGCCAAAAAAGCATACGCACCTTCTGTGGGGAAGGGAAACTCTAGATGTAGCTTTGAAATGTACAGATGGAATCTATGGTCTATTTATAATGCAGTCATCAAATCCTGAGAAATCACAATTGGCAGAAATGCCAGAAGTTTTCTCAGTGAGTCACAGGACTGTCACCATGAACATAGTGTGCATGAGTACTTCTCTAAAAAATTCCCTCAGAGAATTGCCCTTTGTATTAAAATTTCCCATCCTTCATCTCTTCTCCAATAAACAATTGTCATGATTGAAACCAGGATACCAATTCTCAAACTTTCAACAAAAATCAAGATGTTTCAAAGGATGAACGCTTTCTGCATACCCACATGAAAGTCACTTGGAATAATCAAACCAAACCTAAAAAAACTACACTGAAAAACAGAGATCCAGGAGAGAGAGAAAAAAAAATTAATAGGACATATGAAAATGCATGAAAGGTGAGCAAACATTGGAGAATTTTGGCTTTGAGGTAAATAGTATGTTTTGGCCGACTTTAATACTCTCATATCTCCAACAGCAACACAACAGAGACTGAAGCCTTCCTTACTTTTCTTGTCAAGGAAGACTTTTCAGATAATTTTCCCTAGGATATTCTAGAGTTTTATTTGGAAATATTTATATTTCAGGAATATAAACAAGAACATTCTCCTGCATGTGTAAGATGAGCAGGGGCAATAACAAACAATGCAGAATTCACTTAAGGCATTCAGACACTTTTGATAAACAGCTAAAGTGAGGGAAAAAAAGGAGGAAAAACCCCCAAAAATAATAAACTTGAAAGCTGTTTTAAGCCAAATTCAGCTACAACAGTGCCTGTGGTAGCTGAAACAATTGGTTTGATTTGACCTATAGGATATTTATGATAATGGATTCAATATGTTGGTGGTCTAATTAGTGCTATTAACAATGGAAGGTATTTTATACCACATTCAATAATTCATGTAAATAATTTAACAGGTCTCATTAGTATCACCACATTAGTATGGCTCACACACTCACCAACACAGACACTTGGACACGAAGTAATTGCAATTCCAGCCCCTGGCTTTACAAATCAGTAAAATGCAGGTTTCTACCAGTAAAAACAACTGCCCATGGAAAGAAGCCATCCTTAACGTCAGTGCACATACTTTAAGTGCACTTCAATAAGCCCTTTCACGGTGATTCATGAACATATAGACTGGGCAGTTCCTCAAGCCAAGCTTTAAATAACTTTACTGGAGTTAGATCAAATTAGGTAGGCATTTTTTGGAGAAAAATCTATCCAAGAACCATTCCTTTTTTTGTTTGCTTTTATTTTTTAAAACTAGCCACAGAAATCTGAAGCTCCACAGATAAAGCTAAACAAAGCAGTGAGATTACAGATCAGATTGTCTCTAAGTCTGCTTTTCTTGGCCTTGAACCAGTCAACAGCCCTCTTTTTGAGGAGAAAGACATGGGGAAAAGCGTTTTTATAGCTTTCAATTAATAAACAAAGGCACGATTCTACTTTGAAAACAAGAAAAAAAGGTGTCCATAAACCCCTTATGCCAACAGATAATATTCCAAGTCATATTAAGTATTAATGAAGAATCCATTCTATTCTGTTTGCATTCCCCACCCCATCAGTGATCTTATTTTATAGTCATGCCGAAAAAGTGAGTAATGAAAGATAAAAGCTTTTCCTGACAAGACTCTTCATTCCATTAATGTGATTCCACACTGTTCTTTCCTACAGTTCACCTACAATTTCCCTCAAAAAATAAGTGACATGCTTGTAGTCCCTTCATCCTCAAATCCTCAGAACCAATATTACCTAGTCTCCAAGATCTCTTCTCTGAGGCAGATGTGGGCATCATAAAAATACACAGGCAGAATCTGGAAAGCAGCTACACAAGAGCAGACAGTGGTCCTGCCCATGCACAGGGAATAGATGTAGGTATGGACAGCTCTTGGGTCTTAGGGCAGACCATGTTACAGGACAGAGACAAAACTTTAATTTGTGACACAGTAACAAGAAAATCCAGAAACAGAAAGCATAAGATGCTCTGATTTCCAGTTCCTGCTTTTAGGACCACAGAAAGCACTTGGTAATTTTTTTTTTTTCTGTGCCATGATACCCTTCCTGCCCATCAGCTCCACAGCTATCCTGACAAAGCAGGACTGTGGCAGAATCAAAGCAGGCAAGAACCACAGCTGTGTGCAAGACTTTACTGATAAAAAGCTAGGCAGATGAATTACTCACCAATTCAGAGGTGAAACAGTGTGCAGCCCTGTCCTGCTCACCAAGGCCCATCACTCAGAATCATGTTTCTGCAGCAGCAGCCGCCCAAACAGCTCTTTCAAGAGGCAAATCAGCAGAGTCAGTGAGTCATCAGAATGGAAAGTGTGCCTGCTCCCCATCTCTTTGCTGGAAATGCTACAAAGCTCAGTCAGTTATTTTGATGGTGTTAACATTTTTTAATTGAAGAAAACTCCGAGCCTCTCCAGTCCTGTTGGGAACCTTGCTGCACAGAGACATGAGAACTCTGAGAGGCTGGAAAACATTCAAGTGGCTCTCCTTGGCTCCACAAGTCCTACCACCAGTTACTCACAAGAGCAGAAAAGGAAACGTGGCCATCCTCACTTGGTGCAATGTGGCACAAGAAAACCACAGGTCTCTCCCTGCAACTCATCATCTCAAAGAGACCTTCTTCCTGCTGAGGAAGCATATGACAGCTGGGGGTGAAGCAACACATGGCCTCTGTGGTGAGGGACTCTCTCTGCCTCCTCCACAGAACACAGACACTCCTGGCAAGACTTTCCATGCAGGATGTCCGTGCTTTATGGAAACACACCTGCCACGTTTACAGCACTCCCTGGCAGGGAAGTGCAGCCAGCCACCCCCATGACATGGCTGCAGAACACTAACACAAAGCACAATTCGTTTCGGAAAGTGAAAATGCTCTCTTGGTTGCTAATGTCCTCAACTCAACTCACTGCAGCTGGTCAGCCTAACCCTAAACTTGCAGTTGTCCAGCAATCTTAATATCTGCAAATTATCACTCAAGTTTTCTTTGAACTTTGAGAGTCCTAGTTACTATAGGTTATTTTTACTTCCTTTTAGTGTGAATCTCTAATTTATTGATTTAAATTAAAATAAAAACCAACCAAAACAAAACCAAAAGCCCATTTTGACAGCTGGAAAAAGAGACACAAAGCTAGTAATTGACTCACCCAAAATAACACCAAAAAGAAACAAAATCACCAGAGAGCCAAAGAACAATGATGGCTGCACCCAAGCCTTGGTCACAAGGCCACCTTGTCAGCACCCTCACATCTGTCACACTGGAAGTCACAAAGACACAAAACTTCTGTGAAAGCCCCAACTGCTCTGGGAATAAAATAAGCATTTGGTTGTTGCAAGGGAGGAAACAACCAACAGGTTATCAGATGGAAAGCTAAATATTTGGCTTGCACAGAGCTGCCCCAGTGCTAAGTCAACACAACCTTTCAACTCTGGCTAGATCCAAAGGCAAACATCTGCCACCTGGCCCAGAGCTGGGAGGTAAAACCGGTAAGGAGGGAGGTCTCCAAGTCAGCACATTTTCCAAGCCCTCATGCTATTCAGAGTGATGGATTAATATGGGGATTTGGCACAGAGACAGACAGAAGGCCCCCTGAAGTGCAGCCCAAATATCTAACAGGAGAGCTGGGTGGGGAATCATCACTGTCAAGTGGTGAACCAGCAAGACTAATTTTTGCTCAGTGACTAATAACATCCTCTGTAAAAACAAAACCAACCCATCAAGACCATGTCAGTGTAGGCTTTTCTGATATAGCACAACTCTGGCTGGAGAGACTCCATCTATCAGTCCTCTACACAGATGCCAAAACCAAAGTGTCAAAGTAGCAAGATTATGGCAAGCATTAACAAACAGCATATGTATTGTATGACTTACTTCTAGTGTTTTCAGCAAGGAAGACTAGAGCTAAGCAGAAAGCTAAGTGGGAAAAGTAGAAATTTTAAGTAGAAAGCTTAAGACAAAGGGAAAGCAGCACCTGCCATTTGTAGCTGCCACAGTACTTCAAATACACCCACACAAAAATGGGAACAGGAAAGAAAAGTTTTTCAGGAAAAGCCCCTCAAAGTTAAAGTGCAGTAAGCTCAGTCAGCTCATTTTGCAGCCATGTTAAGGTATAAAACATAGATTTAAGTTCTTAATACTCCAGATAAACAAAATCATCCATGATACTGAAAAAGCCATTTTTAAAAACAGAGAAATCCTATCAATTCCCTAAAAATCCTCTCAAAGACCTTACTTTAGAGGGTGCAAGGAAGAAGGTATGTAGGCAACAGTATCCTCTTCAGAATATAGGTGAGAATATAGGCGAGTTCAGGTGTTTGTGAGTTGGAGGAAAGTTGAGACACACACTAAGTGCTCGAAACAAACCTCTAGCAAATACAAGAACAAAGCCACAATTCCTGATGTAATAAAACAGTATTACCTTATACTACCATATAATTATCTTGTGCAACTAACTGCTGCAGCAGGTCAAAACAAACTGCTCGGGAAAACTTTAATGAATGACCGTAGTAATTTTATGAATGAAGACAAGAGAATTTATATTCCAAAAGGAAGTAAAAAACAAACAAACAAACAAACCAAAACAAAGCCACAATGCAAGACCCTCAAGGCTCAGCAGCTCCAAGTGGCCAGTAACACTCCTCACTAAGTCAACAAGTATTACACAGCTAGCAGCAAGACATTTTCTTTGGCTTCTTCTGATGTATACAGCAACACTCACAGCCAAATATTGGATCTGGGAATAAAGAAAGCGTTGGCTTGTTCTTGTGTGAGAACAAGACCGAATTGCAAAGCTGAGCTTTTCCAGCAGCAGAGGGAAATGCAGGCCTGACCAGTTGGGTCACAGTTTATTTTTTTCCTAGAGTTCCCATGCTTCTGAATTGTCTGGGGGACATCAAGCCCAGCCTCATCCAGAGTGAGAGGCCCAGACTAAAGAGCTGTACAGACAGTACAGCTGTCTGAGCCAGACAGTACTCTGAGTATGTAACAACACAGAAGTTTTAACTCCAACTCCACATTACTGAAAGAAACTGAAGTTCTGTTTAGAAGGGGACAGTGGTTGGGAAGTGAAACACAAGGGCAGTGTTTCAGCAGACACAACACAGGCAAAGCTATCAAAGCTGGCCAGTAATACAATTTATCAACACACACTCACTCCTAAGTACATCTTGCACCAGAGCTCTTCAGTAAACATTACACACAGCCACAGCTCTGCTAAAACACAACTACAGATCACTCTCCATTATACCATGCCATGTGCAGTAACTGGGAATTTTAGGTATGGCCACTGAAATTTTTTTCCCCAGATATCAAGGCAAATGCACAACAAAATAGATCACTACTGATGGAGGAAAAAGAAGGAAAAAAAAATAAGATGCTCATGCTTTTTAAGAGCCCATCTTAAAATTTTCCATCAAGTATGCAACCAAAATAGGCATTATCCCCTCCAACCTTGAACACAAACCTGCAGTATAATGGCTGGGGCACAGGCCAGGATATCTTTTGCTTTTTAATCTTTCCTCTTCAACTGACTTCCAGGGAACTTGTTTTACCAACACAGACCTCAGTTTCCTTATCCAAAACAGGATAAACTGTTCAGCAAGTACTTCTCCTCCCAAGGGTCTCTGTATGTAGTAGTGGATATTTTTTACAGTATTATTTTAGAGCTTTAGACAAGGTTTTTTTAAAACAAACAGAAGCAGCTTTCCTGATGGTTTTGTTCCTCTGACAATCCCTATGTTTAATTTAATGGAGATCAGCCATGACGACAAACCATGGGGAGTCACTAGATTTTTCTATTTTGTCCTCAAATAGCTAAAAATAAGGCAGGCATCTGCCATCTGTAGCAATGAGCTTGAACACATGAAGAAGAACACAAGTTAAAAACCACTTCCTTGAGCCTTACACCAAGTCATCACACTGGGATTCACAGCAGAAAGTATCAGTGAGACAATGCTTTGCACATCCCTGGCACTGCAGAAAAGCAACAATATTGCAGGAAATTTTAAACAAATTGTAATTTCTATAAATCATAAATTTGCATTAAAATATCAACCACATATGAGAATGCATCGATTCTCCTCTATTTGCCTCTTGAACAACAAGTTCAGGTGATATAAATATTCCCCACAAAACAATAAGTCTTCAACCTCCATGACTTTGGTAGGCAGGACTCAGAACTTTGTATGACTGTTTACAATGCAAGTAACCCAGCAGATTGAGAAAATGCAATAGGATACATTAATCCCTTGTATAATTAATTATAGTGAGACTAATCCAGCTGTCTGAATCTGCATCCATGCCCCCTTATATGTATTTCTGGGCTGCAGATGTCTACTGATAAGTTTGCTTTAAACCAACAATTCCAAACCCCCCAAAGGATGCTACTGCACCCTGTCTTCCAAAACAGCTCTCCTGACCAGGTTGCATAATACCCACTTCTCACCAGGAGTCTCATTTTTGCTTGCAATACCCAAAAAAGTCAAGAAAAAAGTTGAAAATAACTCACCAATGACAACAGCCCCCCAAAAATGGCATGAAATCTTCCAGGATAGTTTGTGGAAGCTAATGAGATATTTTCCCAAGTCACACAGCTACTAGAGATTTACCTCTGATTTTAAAAATCCACCTGCTAACAGCTATGCCACTTACCTAACTGTGGTAGGGTTAGTAACAAGTGGACTAAGTTCCAATTTTAACTGCCACAAGAAAACTTCATGATTTCACAGCATTTCATGGTTCTGTGGCACAGGGAAAACACTAAGGAGCAGGGTGGTCTCAGAATTGGCACTATCTTGTTGCTTTCCACCACATCCATCTTTAGCAACTGTAACTCTGAGGAGTACTGAGTGGCCCAACTGGTTTCTGAACTGAATGCTCATGGAAACTAGAAGCCACCTTAACAAACGTTTCTAGCACATTTGCTCTTGGCTGTTTTCTCAAACATCCAGATTTGGTGCCTATAGAAAGAAAGAAGGTGTTAAGTTTTATGACAAACAGGTTTGAGTTAATCTGCATTACATATCCTTTCAGAGAAAGATTTGCATTCAGTGGTACTCAGTTTCAAAACCAGCAGAAAGGTGTGGGGCTTCCCCTTCAAACACTACATACAGGAGTTAACTTTTTTTCATCTAAAATTTCAGAACAAAGAGGAATGTCTGAATAATGCATAGGCAAGAAAAAATGATGAGGCCTGTCTGCTTTTGAGTACTATATAACAGTACACCTATATTGGCAATGTTACATCAGCACAAATGTTGCTGATACAGAGTGGCCAGCAAGATGATAACTGCTTTATTTCCTTAGCTACCACTGAATCTACTGTGGTAAATGCCATTAGTGTCTCTGAAAAACAAGCAATTCAGCAAGGTGCTAATCTGTATAATGTAACAAGTTTTTATAAGAATTTATCATCTTACAAGCAGAATAGAAACATGCACTGCGAAGTAGGAAGCAAAATGTTTTATCCCCATTTTACAATCACAAAGACTAAAGTAAGAAATAAAATCCCTGCATTTTCAAAATTATTAATGATTTTGAATGCTCTGGTTGAGGCAGCATAGATGCCTCTATTAGTAGGAATGTGAACACCCAGAGCTTCTGAAAGTCAGGTCTCAAATGCTGGCAAGTCTGCAAAGAGCAAGCCAGGAGGCATGCAGGTGTTCTATGGTCTTGAGATCAGGAGTACACACTGAGCACAGGTCACTGTGTCACTGATATCACTTGAGCTTCTCTGTTGTTCCAAATAAATCAAACCTGGAAAACATTACCAACCGCTCTGCTGGTTTGTACACTAAAACCCAAGGCAAAGAAGCTCAAGAACAGAAACAAGGAGTAGCTGCATCTGAAGGACTTCCAGTCAGGGGACACAACAAGGAGCAGGTGAAGTTTCAACCCAAACCCCAGAGGGGTCAGTATTGCCTGGCTCACACACCAGTGAGCCCAGATTTTACCAGCAGAGTATCACCCAAGTACCTCGGCTGAAGGAGACTGCACTCCAAAAGCTGCAGCTGGAAGGAGAAATGAATGTCAGAAACAGTCCAACAGCAGGAGTGCCAGGAGGTGAGCCACGGAGCAGACTGTGTGTTAAAAAGGGCTGATGTTCTCTGCCTTCAGCATCCTGTGAAACTGGAGCTGAGCCATTCCAGTCCCACCCCTGTACTACTGTATCCCTCTCCCAGAAAATCTGTTCTGATTACAGTGAGGTAACAGACAAAAGGGATGGTTACAGAAGAGATGCCTTGTCTCCAAAAATTTTTTAACTCACCCCTTTGTAACACAGACCTCTCATTTCTCCATTTACAGTCATAACAGATGACAGGGACATGAGGGGCCCCTTACTCACAATGGAAAGCATGCATGAGAGCAATCAGAGATTGCAAACAAAGCTGCCTCTGTTTCTGCTGCACGTTCACATGTTAAAATGATGCTGGAGTAGCGAAGGAGCTGCCTCATGTTATAGGGAAAATCATGTGCTCAACTGCTACCCTATATAAGGGAAAATGACTGATACACTGTTTTCACGGCGGTACAAAAAAGAACAGCGACAGAAATGTGCACCCACATCCATTCTGGAAACGGTACTTTATGGCGGGTTGGATTTGCCTGGACTTACAGAAGATTGCCTCAGCTGTTCATCTTCCACAGGACAGTGCCCTTGCAGGACTGGTTACGTAGGGACGGCGCTTTAAAAGCCCAAAGCGCACATTCCCGCGACCCCAGCCGAACTTCCGCGCCTTTAATCCTCAACCCTCCTACCACAGAGCACCCGGCTCCCGGCAGCGTGTGTGGACCTCCTGCTTTAACCCGAACACAGCAGGAAACGTCTCAAAGGAGAAGCCCAGGACCACATGCCGTAATTTACCAGCAGGACGGAACAAGCCCGGCAGAAGCCTCCCCACCACTCACTCCCACACAGACACACAGCAGGTTCCGGAGGGGGCCGGGCGCTCTCAGCCCGCCGCCCGCCTGGGTCGCCGCGGCTTGGCGGCGCTGCCCGCGGGAGCGGCGGGGCCGGTACTCACACATCCAAGCGCGGGCGGCGGCGCGGCTCGGACATCAGCCGGCAGCGGGGTCACTCCGGCGGCAGCGGCCCGGCGGCGAGCCCCGGCAATGCCCGGACGGCCCAGGGGGAAGGAGGCTGCGGCGGCGGCGGAGGGAGGCCCGCGGAGCGTCCCCCTGCCGCCGGGCAGACCCACCTCGCCGCTGCCCCGCGGCGGGGCAGGAGCAGGGGAACGGATAGGAGGAGAAGAGGAGGCAGGCAGGCGGGTCCGGCCTCGGCGCCCCGGCGCGGCCCTGCACAGCGCCGGCTACCCGGGAGACGTGGCAGTGAGGCCTGATGCTCTCATCACACGGCGACAGCGGCGGCCCCCAGCGGCCGGGCCGGCCCAGGGAGGGCAGGAGGCGCGGGGCGGGGCGGCGGCCGCGCCGCGCCGCCATCTTGGTGGTGGCAGCGGCTCACCCTGCCCCCGGCGCTCTTCAGGCGGGTGCTCCGTCTTCTTGTTTGGTCCGGAATCAGGTTAAAGTAGATACAGAATGATCCACACCGAATCACATAACTAGTCAGGTTGGAAAAGACTTTTGAGATCGTGGAGACCAACCTATGAGTAATCACCACCGTGACAGCCAGACCAATGCACTGAGAGCCGCGTCCAGTCTTTTCTGTAAACACCTCCAGGGTCCCTGACTCCACCCCCTCCCTGGACAGCCCATTCCTATGTCTAATCATCCTTGTAGTCAAAAAATTTCCTCTTAAAGTCCAATCCAAACCTCCTCTGGCACAGCTTAAAACTGTGTTCTCTTATTCTGTCGCTTGTTGTCTGGAAGAAAAGACCAAGAGAGTGATACAAGGTCCCCTCAAGCTTTCTCTTCTCCAGGCTAAACCCCAGCTCCCTCAGCTGCTCCTCAGAGAACTCATGCTCCAGACTGTTCACCAGCTCCATTGCCCTTCTCTGGACTCACTCCATCATCTCAAAGCCTTTCTTGTAGTGGGGGGCCCAGAATTGGATACAGGACTCGAGATGTAGCCATGTTTTCTTTTCCATCATGAGGTGCCATTTAAAACAAAATCATAAAATCATAATTAACTGATTCATTACAGCCAGCACATTTATGCCATGGCTGAACATCAACAGCTGAAAAGCCCTGCTGCCATTGCCACCCTCAGCCAAGGTGGAGAAGGCCCATGTTCCCATTTGAAACCAGCCCAGTATCCACCCCTTATTCTACATCATTTACATCATGCCAGCTCCCATACTTTCAAATATCCCATCACCCTTCCTGTCCTTTGGTGTATACACACAGCTTCCATTCCCTAAGTCTGTCTCTATAAAATCTCAGTTGAGTTCATTTTGACCATGGCCTTGAGCTTAATTTGCCATTATAGTCTTTCAGGGCAAAGAAGATGGTGTGTGTTGTTGGACTGTTGCGTGGTGAAGCCAGTTCTGATTACATCACCATTGCACTTGCTCATATTTTTCAAAGTTCATTCTCTATTAATGTTGTAATCAAAAGAGAGTTGGGTTCATATCCCCAAATCTGGACTTGGTGGAGATGGGTGCTGTAAAGTGCCCAGTGCACTGAAGAGCGTGTGACCACCATATACATGATAGCACACAGTCTTACAAACAATTACATCAAGCAGTTTAATGAATTGTAATTCCCACCCATAATCAAATCCCCCTGAGGCACACACCACACTTCTCCATCCTTCTGAATTACCCATCAAAGTGCACCCAACTCCTTGAACAAAAGCAATCCCATGGATTGCTTTTGCCTTTGCCTGAGGCAGGAATAACCCAGAGTTTTTACCCCAGCATATTTCTAATGTGCACTAGTGGAATTTTACCCCATTCTCCAGTGTGTAAAAGTTTTGATTGAGCAGTGCCAACCTGACAGATTCCCTAGTGCTGACTAACCAGGTGGCTACTGCTAAATTTTGAAGATTCCACCACCCATTGCTCTCAGTGCAGTCTTTAATAGTTCATTGCACTGCTGAATTTTTCCTGGAGGCTGGTGTGCAATAGGGTATGTCATATCCACTCAATACTCTGTTTTTGGCCCAGTTGTCTACGAGGTTGTTTTGGAAGCGTCCCATTGTGTAACACAGTTGTTTATAGCCTACCACGTCCCCACAAGACTTGCATTTCAAGGCCCAGGATAGTTTCCTGGGTTGTGGTATGAGGCCCAGAATATGTTTCCAGCCCTCCAGTAAGCCAATGGAGGATTTGTGGGAGTTTGATGTATTCACTCTGCCAGGCCTCCTTGTATTTATATTTCAGCCACTGTCCTTCATACTACAGAGTCTTTAACCACTTGACTTGCTTAATTGCAGCATGCTGCACATTCATGGATAATCTGTGTGACAGTGTCCATGGTCAAATCTACCCCTCAATCACTATCCTGTCTATAGCTGCATCTCTTTCTTGATGGCCTGAGGTGCCATGGGCCCACTGAGCTATAAATAATTCACCTTTATGTTGCCAATTCAGATCCACCTGAGCCACCTATTGGTTGTTTTGATGTTCTGCAGTGGCCTGACTCACGAGCACATGAGCATTTATGTGATGCTCTTTCCCATCCAGGTTCTCCACCCAGGCAGCAATATCCTGCCACAGTGCAGGAGCCCAGGTGGGTTTACCTCTGCATTGCTAGTTAGTCTGTTTCCATCACTGCAAACCCCTCCACAGAGCATTGGCCATCATCCCTGAGTCAGTAGAGAGGTAAAGTATTGGCCATTTTTCCCATTCAACAATGTCTAAAGCCAGCTGGATGGCTTTCATCTTTGCAAAGTGGACTCACTGGACTCACCTTCTCCTTCAGCAGTTTTTGCAACTTGTCATAGGGGACCCCATACAGCTGCCTTCCACCTCCAATGCTTTCCTACAACACATCAGGATCCATCAATAAACAGGGCATATTGCTTCTCTTTTCCTGATAATTTGTCATACAGTGCAACCTCTTTGGCACACGTCACCTCCTCCTCTGACCATATTCTGAAATCTTTGCCTTCTGGCCAGTTCATGATCACTTTCAAGATTCCTGGGTGCCTGAGTTTTTCTATTTGATCTTGTTGTGTGATCAGTGGTATCCCACTTATTCCATGTAGCATCAGTTGTCTGAAGTGCAGAGGAAACTCTCCCTTTGAACATCTAGTCCAGCAGAGCTAACTGGGGTGCCAGGAGCAGCTCTGCTCCAGTACCAATCACTTGTGAAGCAGCTCAAACCCCTTCATAAGGTGCAATCATCTCTTTTTCAGCTGGAATGTAGCAAGCCTTAGATCCTCTGTATCCCTGGCTCCAAAAGCCATGGGGTTGACCTCGAGTCTCCCGTGGTGCTTTCTGCCAGAGGTTCCATGTCGGGTCAGTCTCCCTGGCTGCAGCAAAGAGCACATTTCTAACATCTTGCCCTGCCCAGACTGGCCCAAGGGCTATTGCATTAACTATCTCCTGTGTAATTTGTTCAAAGACTTGTTCCTGCTCCAGGTCCCATTTGGTACCACTCTTCTGCTGGGTCACTTGATAGAGAGGACTGTAATTTGTAATGTGCATTCTCCAAAAATCCACAGCAGCTAAGAAATCTTGTGTTTCTTTCTTGCTAAATGCTGGACATGTGGCTGTTGTTTTGCTGACCACACCTGTGGGGATCTAATGATGTGCATCTTGCCTGGGTGACTTATAACATCTTCCTTGAAGGGTTAATTTTCCTTCATGCTTGACAGGAGTCACTTGCAAAGGCTGAGGTGTTACAGAATTTCTGAGAGAGAGGGCATGATTTATGTGTGGAGTGAGAATTGAGCTACCCCTCAGACTAGGCCCCTAATAAGCGGCCTTGGTGAGGCCTTTCAAGCCTTTGACGCAGTAAGAAATTAGTTGTGGCGCAGTTAGAAATTATGTTAAGGTAACTACAAAGTAATGAGCTATCTGAGTGTGAATTAGAGTACAGCTGCAGTGTGAAAAGCCTGACCGCCTTAAGGCAAAGGTAAACAATGTTAGCTTGCCAATCAGAGTGCCTTTGTAAACTGTAAACTATATAGAAGTGTATATAAACTGCCATCTTCTCTGGAATGAATGAAGAACGTAGCATTGATCATATTGGTTGGATGTACGTTCTGTCCTGTCCAGCTCTTCTGATTTATGAGGTCCCTGACTTTGAGTGGCGCCCTCGAACAGGGACCCAGGATGCTCCGAAAAGCTCCCAACTTATTTTAAGGGTAACGGGGAGCAGGGTTTGAGTCGCGCGACAAGAATTAGGTCCAGATCGCTTTGTAGCGATGGGACTGGGATCGTGGATTCGCTTTTTGTGAACGAGGATCAGGTGAACGGAGCAGAAGTCTTCAGTACTCCAAATCGTGCCGTTCACGACGGGAGCTGAAGCAGCGAAGACCCCGGTGTTCACGAGAAGCCCGAACGGCGGGTGTGGACGTGGTCGGGGCTGGGAGCTGGAGCGGGAGCTGCTGCCGCGCTGAGTAAAGCCAACGGAGCACCCCGCGGAGATGGAGGTAAGCCGCGAAGAGAGAGAAAGGGAACAGAGAGCGTCCGAGAACGAGCACCGCGGCTCCTTTCATATATCCTCTCCGAGAGAGGGAAAAAAGAAAAAAAAAAAAAAGGGTCCGATCTGAGAGCAATTGACTCTGTGGGCAAAAGATAAAGAAAAGTTACAGAAAGCCCTCCCTCATCCCTAGCGAGACGGGGTGGCAGAACTCAGGCAGCGGGCTGCGGCGGCGAGCACCGGCCAGCCGCCCGGGCGGAGCGCGGAGGCGGCGGGCGCGGGGCCAGGCGGAGCGGGGCCGGCCGGCATCGAGCCTGAGGCGGGCTCGGCTCGGTGCGGGCATCGGCAGAGAGACAGAAGGTGCCACGCTGGAGCCGGGGCAGGCGGGGTGCAGCCACGGCGGGGGAGTCTCTTCCCACATCCCCACGGTGACGCAGCAAGGACGGGAGTGAGGCGGTGCCGCCCCCTCATCTCCCTGCAAACGCAGCCATGGCGGCGGCGCGCCCGCGCGGGGGGCCCGCGGCACCCAGCCATGGCGGCGGAGACGTCTGCGGGACACCGAGGTTGCCATGGCAGCGACAGCGCCGAGGGCAGCAGCGCCACCGACGGCGGGAGTGCAACACTACAGCAGAAACTTCAACAGCACTTCTCCGATTCCTTACAAGAGTCAGAAAACGTAAAAAAAAGTGTAGCAGTATCAAGTCATTCGCCAAGATGCAAGAAAGGATGAACGCTCTGCAAATCAATGTTATTTCAAATATGATATAGATGGAAATCACTGTATAAAGATAGAAGTATTAGTAATGATTTAACTACCAAAAATGTCTCTAAAAACAAAGTATTGGAGAAATGTCAGTCAGAGGGAATGTTGGTATTGAGTTTGTAATTTTGTTTTTGGATTTTATAAATAATGGTATGGATGGTGATGATTGTTGGTTTTTATAGATAATATAAATAGTGATTGTTATTAATGTTATTTGAATGCTTTAAAAAGATTGTTCTAAACTATTTTAAATATTTCTTGTTAAGTTGATCATATAATGTGAGTTTTCTGATTTTTGTGATAAAAATTATTATTAAGGTATTAAGATATTAAGGTATTGGTATGGTATTTACAGTCAGTTTTTATATGTTTTATTGTCTCTTTAGGTGATTGATTACGAGATGTGTTTCTTCAGGATCCTGTGTTTTTGATTTTTTAACTACTCATGTGTTTTCTTTGTCCAATCTTTTATGCAGCTGCAACTCATCTCCCTTTACAAAATGTACATTGTGCAGATTTTAGTTCAAGTTTTAAGACTTCAAATTTTCAGATTTCTGAATAAAGGGTTTGTTGTATTTAGAGAATTTTTGTCTTGAAAAAAAAATTAGACAGGTTCAATTATTTGATGGTTTGATAAATTTTAATCATAAGGTTTTTATTCATAACTGTTATTTCTAAGACTTCTGTTTCATAATGTGTTAAAAGATGTCCTCCAATTAGAGTTCGAGTTCTGGCCAAGCTCTGGCTCTACTTGGATGGTGTGATAGACCCAGGTGTTTTCTGCATCAAAAAGTGTTCAAGTCCTTTTGGCTTGACAATTTGACCATATAGGACAGCTGAACCTCAAAGGGAGTTTTGGAAGAGCATGATCCGGACATGTTTCATCCAAATTGTTTTAAGGTTTGTCAGCTGCTGCAGACTCTGGGATGACAATTTGATATTATAGCACTTGGTAATTGTGATTTTATATATAATGTTAATTGTGTACTATCTAATTGATTTTTATTTGTTGTTAGTTTTTTCTTTACTACATGTATTATTCTGTTCTTGAGGTTTTTTCATGTTTATAACAAAGGTGTTGATATCTCCATTTCTTCATGCAATTTTAAGGAACAGAATTGAGAAAGAACCCTCCAGTCCCTGTGGGGATGTTGGGTTTGTTTGTGTTTAACAGGTACAGAATCTGGATGGATTTCAATGAAGAATGTGGAACTTATCAACTGCAAGAAAGCACTAATCTCTTCACAAGTGGGAGCAGAAGATGCACAGAAAATGTACATGGTGCAAAGATTTGTGTTTCACCCACAGAAGATCGTGGACTTTGGTTTTTTTCAAAAATGTGTGTTTTTAGTGTTGTTATAGAATTTAGTTACTAAGTTTTGATTTAATAAGGCCTGTGATTCTTCTGTTCATTTTGCCATTGTTTTTCAATGGCAAAAGAAAAAGAGGGAAAGTAAGTTAGATAATCATAAGCATAACATTAAGTTTATCCTAAGTTATAGTTTGTATTTAGAAGTAAGTTTGTTTCTTTCATGTTAAACAGGACATTCAAGAACCTGAGAAATATGTGGTGGGTCTGAATGTTTCTATTAAGTAATGTTTTAGTTATTGAAGTATCTGGAATCCTTGACATTGACAAGAGAGAAAATATGTGGATCACTTGAGCCAAACAAACTAGGCAAGATTCATTCTGCCTGTCGTTAGGCACACCATCTAACCCTTTCTGTACTTGTTTGATTGGAGTCTCGTTGGGTCCCATGGCAGAGTTCAAAACTTGAACCCGAGCTCAAATCAATCTAAAAAGCATATTGGGAGTGCAAGCTGTTGCATTTGTGCAAAATCTTAATTTACTGATGCCAATCTTCAAGAATTTGATCTTTTGGGTTCTGTCCCAGGAAATTACTGTTTGATATTTGGACCTTATGCTGCCAAACCAAATAAAGAAAAAAGACAGTTAACAGATGACAGCACTTGGTTGTCTCCCAGACCACAATTGTATTATAATTATTCAGAATATTGTAGCAATTGGACTCAATCTGTGACACCATCAAGAGGTGGTGCAGGAAAACTGCCCCAGGACCTTCCTCATCTGCGGGGACCGAGCCTGGTCAGCAGTTCCCCAGAATGCTAAGGGAGGCCCATGTCATATTGGTAGGTTAACGCTTTTTGCTCCCACCATACAGCAAGTTCTCAAATTGCCTCAGAAGACTCAACGAGCCGAACGCAGTGTTCTCCAAATGGACCCCGATTGTAAAGCTCTAGTGTCATTATGGGGGCGTGCTTCAGTAGTACTAGCCTCATTTTTCACCCCACGAGTTACTTCAGCGCAAGCTCTCACACAATTGAAAACCCTGGCCTGCTGGACAGGAAAGTAAATTAGTATTACATCTAAAATATTAACTGAGCTTGCCACTGATATAGGTAGTACCTGTCATGCAGTTCTTTAAAACAGAGCTGCCATTGACTTCCTTCTTTTAGCACACAGACTTGGGTGTGAAAAATTTGAAGAAACTTGTTGCAAACCCTCTGTTTAGTAATTGATTCAATTCTTTAGGTTTTGTTAGTTAAGTCAAAGATTTAGTTCATTCTGGTATTGTATTTTTTCTTATTACTATAATTAGTTAAGTCTCTATACCGTGTTTATAACAGTGTATGTAGAAGATAGTGTACCACGCCTTCAAGTCAGCCTGGGTAGCTCAAAAGGAGGGAATTGTTACAGAATTTCTGAGAGAGAGGGCATGATTTATGTGTGGAGTGAGAATTGAGCTACCCCTCAGACTAGGCCCCTAATAAGCGGCCTTGGTGAGGCCTTTCAAGCCTTTGACGCAGTAAGAAATTAGTTGTGGCGCAGTTAGAAATTATGTTAAGGTAACTACAAAGTAATGAGCTATCTGAGTGTGAATTAGAGTACAGCTGCAGTGTGAAAAGCCTGACCGCCTTAAGGCAAAGGTAAACAATGTTAGCTTGCCAATCAGAGTGCCTTTGTAAACTGTAAACTATATAGAAGTGTATATAAACTGCCATCTTCTCTGGAATGAACGAAGAACGTAGCATTGATCATATTGGTTGGATGTGCGTTCTGTCCAGCTCTTCTGATTTATGAGGTCCCTGACTTTGCTGAGGACTTGTATCCCTTTTCCAATAAGCTTGTCAATGCCCCTTTCCCTAGAGAGCAACCCCAAATGCTTGGCTTCCCTATCTTCTAATTCCAGGCTGTCAGTCCCATTACTGCAGCATTTTATCAGCCAAATGATAATGTGTTCACCTGGACAATAGATGAAATCTTTCCCCATAATGCATAAACTCACTCAGTGATAGGGATCAAGTGGTGGTTACCTTTGTTCCACTTCTTCCTTCTTTTTTTGGGATGGCCCCGCTTTGTCCCCCTTTACTAAATGAGCAGACTTTTGTGTCCATTTCTTCTTGTCTGTAGGGTGATTGACACTGGCATGAGATGAGTCTCTGGTTCAGCTACAGTCCCTGTCACTAGGGTTGGAGTAGCTGCAGTGCCTAACACTTTGCCATCAGATCCAGATCATCTCATCCCCTTGAGGTACTGAAGAGTGTTGAACAGGGATCAGTAGGCATGGGCCACGCCCCAGCACACCTCTGTGACTTGTGTCTGTCTGGAATTGACAGCGTAACAGCATATTTTTCCCAAATATTTATTCTGCACTTGTTCAGGGAGGTGGGTCCAAGACACTGGAGGTGCCCACTGTCCTAGGCACTTACCACATGCTATCCCACACATCCTGCTTCTTTTAACTATCTAAACTCAGGGAATTCTCTTGGTCTTATTCTTAAATAGTTGTTTAACCATAAACAAGACCTGGAACACATTCAACATTCCTGGAAATAGGACCATGCTGGTTTCAACATCCCAAGAATATTCACAAATTTCAAAATCCTCAAATACTAATGCAATTAGCCTGGCAGGAAAGGGGAAAGTGTGGAAGGATATCTCCTCCATAGGTTGTCTCTTGGAGGAGGAAAGAAAAAAGGTGTGATTATTGGTAGTTCCCAACATATGGCTCTCAAAGAACAGAGGCAAGCAATACTGAGTACACAAACCAGATAAGTTTTGCAAGCAGTAATTCTATCATATCACAAGCCAACATTGCAAAGTACAATAACCTTACGATAACCTTAGCCCAGACCTCAAAGGTGATAAGGCCAAGAGAGGGAACACATGCTGCAAGTAAAGCACTGCATAATAAAGCCCTGAGAACAAATGCAATGACTCTGAGAGCAAATAAACCAATGTTGTGAGCAGTGATTGTTAAACCAATGCAGCGAATGCTCCTAACAAATTTGTTTTAACGTCCTCTGGTCAGATCTGTCCTTACCTCAATTCTCAGCGCTTCAAGTTGGGTGCCAAAAAGGATATTGACACAGTGTAACACCATCTGGCAACAAAGTACCACCCAGACTCACTGCCCCACCCTCCCCACAGAGGGATGGGGAGGAGAACCGGAAAACGGTCAAATCTCCCTGTTGGGATAAGAACGACTTAATGACATAAACTAAGATATTAATGCAACTAGTAATAACTGTAATAAAAACAGAGATAAGGGAAAGAGAAATAAATAAAAGTCAGTATAAGAAAAGTCAACAAGCCAACAGTCATGCACAATACAGTTGCTCACCAACCACTGACTGGTGCCCAACCTATACCCTAGAAGCCAACAGTGACTCCTGGCCAGCTTCTTGCAGTTTGTATAATGAGCATAACATTCTATGTATGGAATACCCCTTGGCCTGCCTGGGGCAGCTGTCCTGGGCATGCTCCCTCCTAGTTTCTTGTGCACCTGCTCCCTGGCAGAGCAAGGGAAGCTGAAAAATTCTTCACTTAGGATAAGCAATACTTAGCAACAATGACAATATCATTTTACAATCAACATTATTCTCATACTGAATTCAAAACACAGCACTGTACCAGCTACTAGGAAGAAAATTTACTCTATCCCAGCCAAAACCAGGACAGCTCTTCTGTTTTACTTTTAAAACAAATATCTGTAAGGGGCTCTGATAAAGTCTTTTTGGCTTATCAGTGTGATCGGGCTTGTTTCTGACAAAGTATTTTCCCTCTTCATTCTCTGCCAGCAGATAAGGGTCTGTGCCTCATGCATTCACTTTCCTTCCTTCTGTCTCAGCAGCATCCTCACATAATTTCCGTATCTACAAGCTGGATCACAGCTGCTGCTCAGTGAACAGACTGATTGTGTCTGCCTCACTGCCCTCACACCTCAGCTTCACCGATCCTTCCCCTTTAGCCACAGAAATGACCAGTGACAGCCCAGCTGTACCAGCAGACTATGTCTGTAGTTCTCTGTCTGAAACTCTGTCATCCACACCTTGTACTAGGAAATCTGCCAAAGCATTCCATTGCTCCAGATCAGCTGCAAAAAAGACCCAAACAAAACAGTGAAATATTTAAGAAAGACAAATTGTTCTTATCCTCAGTCCAGGTGTCTCTGAGGCCTGAGATGCCTGCTCCAAGAGAAACCTGGTATTTGTGTGAAATATGCCCAGGAGATCTTAGCTGATGGAACTGTGCAACAAACCACAGTATGGTAGGAGACAGATCTGTGCTAATTCAACAGGGGTGAAATTCCTTCTTTCTCAGTCACAAATCTGAACAGCATTTCAAGTCCAGATACATGCAGATGAACCATACATCTGCTGTGCATTTTGACTAGAAGTAACTTTGCACTGTTTATAAAAGTTAGGCTAATGACTTGAGTACAGCTTTGGTTGGATGCTTTAAAGGTTTACACACCCTCCTCCCTAGCATATTATGTGCTAATTGTTATGCTTACAAAATTTAATAAAATGGTATGGAGACTTAGGTGTCTCATCTTTTCCTTTCTTATTTTCACAAGACCATGTTAATGTGGCCAGAGCTATCACAGTGTGACAATTTATACCCATCTAACCTTGATATAACATTTCAGAAATAACTTGCATTTGTCTGCCAGGATCCTTGTGTGCAATCCACAGCATGTTGTATTTTTGTCACTGAATTCATCAGAGAGCTGCATGAATGTTTGGGTCCTTGCTTTCCTCATATTAGCAAGGAAACTAGTCCAGACTGAGCCAAGGAAACTAGTTCTGAGGAACAAGGATCAGGTCAGGCAGAATGGGAAAGGTAAGACCTTCCTTGCCAGGTTTTGTGAAATCCCCTTAGTTATCAGTCTTCTAACTTATCCTTGCTTGGAACTTTATCATAAATCATTGGATTACATGTGTGAGAAGACCATCGAAGTACACAGGCCCTGGCTCAAAAAGACCCTTCTTTGATTAAATGTGTAACTGCTGCAGGATCTTAGATAAAACACTCCTACTGAGTCATGCAACACCAGTTTGCCCCCAGCAAACACTAACAATATAAAACCTTCTATGCTGTAATCATATTTGATTTTCCTATCTATTTCTTCCAGTTCTCATTTTCTTTGTGTTACTTAGGTTAATGCCCTTTTCACCTACTTCTCACTTCTGCTATGCTTCATGTCTTTTTCCTGCTGTCCTTGAGAAAACATAGACCCTTTTTGCTGCTCATTCTCCCTCCTGTTCCAAATCCTTTTCCTGTCTTATTGGCGCCTCAATTTTTCATTTTATCAAACACCTCCTCTGTCTTTTCACTCCAGGGCTATTGTTCCACAACCTCTTGGACATAAACAGGTGACCCGGAACAGGAACAATAATTTAAATTTACCCTGAGAGCACCCAATGTGGATTTTGTGTCCAAGAAAACAGGTCTTTTAAGCATCTTCTAAAAGTATGTGTTATAAACAAATTTGTTTCAAGTCACTGATGTCTTTGTGAATTGGAAACTAACCTGCAGGGCTTCAAAACCTACTGCAGCTCAACAAATAGCAGCATTAACATAATCAGACCCAAATGACCCATGATCCAATTCTGTTTGCTCAGAAATTCTGCCATTTCATGGCACAGCATTGAGATAAACTAGTAGCATTAACAACCTACTGAGAGGGATTTGGTTTCTTAGGGAAACCTTCTATGTTGTGCTAGGCAAGTTGATGAGGTATCAGGTTTGCTGTTAATATCATTGCTGCTTCTGGACTGGAAAAACAATTCTTTTCATCACCTCAGTGTAATAATGTTGCTCAGCATGCCATGTACTGTGTGACCTTCTGTGATGTAGCGTTCCACTGAAATACCTACTGCTAAATTTACAGATAATTATTCATTGGATGGCATTATATCCACAACTAATGATCTTTGCTCCTTTTCAAACATTTAAAAACTATCATTTTACCCACTGAAAACCTTGAGTTACTGGGACATTTGGGGAAAACCTTTCTTGTTCTACATTTGCAAGTAGTGTAGAGCTCAACAATGGTTGATATTCTGCATAGGTTAAATTCAGTCCTTGCCATATTCTACAAGGGAGAATAAAACCAGCAGCTAAAGAGCACACCTAGGACAACCTGAATATTTGAGGTAGGTGAAAATGTAAGGTTTGCTTAATAAAAGAATAAAGATGGATCACTGAAGGAGACCCCAAACTCAGGGCCTTTCTCTAAACTGTTTCCATGAGATCCACAAGATTTTATTTTTTGGAGCAAGCATAACATTTAGTCCAGAGAAAAGAAATCTGGTTAAATTAAGTTAGACAAATGTTAAATTTGCAAGATAAGAATGTTTGTGGATGAAAACACACAGAGACACTTTTATAGAAATGCAGTGTTCTGTGGGTCATAAACAGAGTTAATTGCTGTTCTCAGAATGTTTCCCACATTTCCTGTAATCCTGGCATAGGCCAAGTTTCCCATACATCCTTTAGACCCCTACAGCACAGTATTCCTGATGACTGCAAGTCCACACAAGGCTTTCAGATCCTTTGCATAATGCATCTTCACACATACCTTTGGCCATTTCATCTCTCCCTTCCCTATCCTATGAGACCACCACCACAATAACTTCAGGTCTCATTATTTGCTTCCTTCTCTTTGTTGGTCTGTAGGATGAATGATTTGCTGCATGCACTGGGATTTAAGATACACACTGGTTAAATCTGTGGTATGATGGTGAACTGACAAAGTGATAATGCCAATGCATTCTTGATGGGTCAAATAATGACTAACACCGTGGGTCACTCTCTCAGCAGTGTCTTCTGTATCTACAATTCTGACTGACACAGCACTAACAGAAACATACTGTATTTGAGACCAATGCACTCTGGCAGATTTGTTTACAGTCAGGAAGTAGCACCTGGACCTGACAATTAGATAACATCACTGAACTTGACTGAAACTATCAATAGGTGGGACTGATGCTACTAGGAAAGGGGCTGCTCATACAGCTATTACTGCACAACTACTCATACCCCTTTTAATTTTGGTTAATCAACATTCTTTACTATTTACAAACAGAAGGAATGTAACACTATCCTTCATCCTCCCTCAGATCTAATTTTTGACAATTTTATTTTTTTGCCTTTATTTGATTTTCTACACTTTTAAGCAGAAACTTTCTACTCTCTGTTTCTTTCAACAGAAGTAATTTTTCTCCACAAAAGAACATGAATTTTCCCCTATTCGTGAAGGACTTTTGTAGTGCTTCACAGCAGATGCCCCATGGGTGCAGCCGTATGAGGTGTGGGTGGTGTATTCCTGCTCCTGGCAGGCACATATGCAGGCTTGCTCTAGAGCAGGGCTGCACCATGGTCATCCCCACTGCTCCCATTTTGCTTTCCTCGCTATGGTCAGTGAAACTGCTTTGTTGTTTCATCACATAATTTAAAATAATTGGCCTTTTTGGCAGGTAGGGGTGGCTAAGTTGAAAAGGTTTGCATGATTAAACAAGCAATGCTAAGTTACAGCAATATGAACTTTGGTTAATCCATACGGTGATCTAATGCATACTACAGGTAAAAAGACCTTTGATTTTTGAGGCTTTTTTTCAAATATTAACTTCCTAGTAACAGCACCTTCAGCCGTGGGCACCAAACTTCAAGGGGTTTTGACACCAAAAGCCCTGTTGTGATTTCACTTAAGGGAGGGGAACAACATTCCCGTTCCTGAGCAGCTAGGTTTTGGAAACAGGCATTTTAAGTTCTTATCACTAAGAACTCCTGCGGATCTCCACTTAATTTTTCACTGTAAAGGAGTGCTAAATATCACAGAGCCGCAGAATCACGGAATGGTTCGGGTCAGAAAGAACCTTAAAGATTCGCTGGCTCCACCCCCTGCCCCGGGCAGGGACATTTTCCAATAGATGCGTCTTGAGAGGAAGTGAGACTCAGCTGCTCAGGAGCACTGGCCACGCAAATGTGTAATGCCCAAACTCTCGGAGCTCAAAAAAACAACAAAAAAAACAACCAAAACCAAAACCCAGGCGGTTCAGCGTTCCCGTAAATAGCCAGAACTGGCACTACTCTGTCACCGCCACCAACACGGCGGGCGTGGCGAGCCGCCGGCACCGTCCGAGCGGCGCTGACAGAGCCGTGCCTGCCGCGTTTGCTCGGGAAGTGCAAAGCAAACAAGCGGCTGAGGGTGGCCGGCCCGCGACTCCCGGGATGGCCCGGCCGCGGCTGCGGGAGCCGCGCTGAGGTGAGCGCGGGGAGGGGCGGCGCGGCGCCAGGGCGCCTGCGCGAGCGAGCGGGTGGGCGGCGGGCCGGGGGCCGCGGCGGGAGCGTGGTCGTGTCGCTGTCGCTGTCCCTGCCCCTGCGGCATCGGGAAGCACGCCGGCAGTGTGTCCGTGCCCCTGCGGCCCCGTAAGTACGAGCTTCGTCTGCAGAGCCGGGGGCGCGGTGAGGAGGGGCTGCCCGCCCTGAGGGCGAGCGGTGGAACCGCGGCGGCGGGTGTGGAAATGAGCGCCGGGGGTAACGAGTGCCTGGCCGGTGCTTCGGTTTGGGCTCGTTAGCGAAAGGGCGAAGGTGTTGGTTTCATTGCACCTCCTCGGACTTGGAGCATCTGGTCTGTGGCCGAAACTGGGTCGTTCTGTGCAGCTCAGGACTTCTAGGGAGTCCCTGTGCGTGTGGGGAGCCCCTCATGGAACGTCGCAGGCAGGACTCGAGGGTGTGATCGTGCAAGTAAGTGTGCCGGGATGTAATGTTCAACATAGCATAGCTTTACTGAAATAATTGGCAGTAGTTACATATTTAAACTTTACGTACCTGGTGGAAGGAGTTACTGTACTCGGGCTCGGGATTTTAAGTCAGGAGGACGTTTGCAGTGCACTGGTTTTGCATTTTAAGTACGGCTTTGGATGTTATTTTGTTAAAGTAAATGCAGTACCGGATGTTATTTTCTCCATTTCACACGTGGAAACCAGAGCACAGGCAAGTGATGCTCTCCACGAAACGCTTTCTCACTGACAGTACATAAATTATTTCACTTGCTGCTCCAGATGTTAATTTGGAAAAGCCAGAATAGTGATCAGTGAGCTTGAAAGGAGACTTGCATAGGTTCACAGAAACTGTTTGACAAAAATATTCCAGGTGATGATGGAAACAACTGCCTGAAAGGAGGTTGCAGCAAGGTGGTTTCTTCTCCCAGGAAACCAGTGACAGGACAAGAAGACACAATCTTAAACTGTGCCAGGGGAAGTTTAGGCAAGACATGATGAAAAACTCCTTCATAAAAAGAGTGATTGGGCACTGAAATGAGCTGCCGGGAAGGTAGTAGAGTCGCTGTCCTTGGAGGTGTTTAAAAACAGACTGGAAGTGGCACTTAGTGCCATGGTTTAGTTGATAAGGTTGTGTTAGACCACAGGTTGGACTCAAAGCTAATTCCGTGATAATGTAAAGTGTGTTTCCAGGTGTTGAGGGGGAGCAGAAATATTCCAGAAGGTTTTATTTCTGAATCATAATATAAATACTTTAAATATAGAGCTCTGATAAGATTTGAAACCTTGCAGACTTTAAGACTTTTACAGCATTTTGGTAGTAATAGTCAAAAAGGAGAATATGTGTATTCAGTTTGTTACTAATGCTTGCTTATCTCAAAGAGTTAACAATGAATATCTCTTGTGGATTTAACATTTTTTCTGCCCCTTCATTTAACAGCTGTGGAAGTTCCCAAGAGACAGTTGTGGCAGTTTACAAGACAGTTTTCAACAGAGAGGTTTAGAGAAAAGGAAGATGAAAGTTTGATGTCTTTGAGATAGCAACTATTAAAAGAACCTCAAGAAATAAACTTTCAGTTTGCAGTCCTCAGCTTAAACATTTACAGTTTTTGTCAGTGAAGTTAGTAGCTACGTGAGATGCTCTTTCTCTAAGTATTTTTTTTCTTTGCCAACTCAGTGATGATTCTCTAGATCTTCTGTTGTTAATTACAAACACTGATTAAATTTATAATACGTAGAAGCACAACTTTGGGGTTTTGTATTATTCTTTCTCAGTGTTCAGCCTGGATAATGTTTCATGAACCTTTTTTTAACAGTGTGAAGTATCAGCTTTCATCCAAGATAATGCTCCTGAGATAATGTAATGAGTTTTCTTGATAAACAATTCCTTCAGGTATGATTGATCATGTTTTTAGTTTATGTGGGTATTTCCTTGTCATTTTTGTAAAAGCTGTGTTTCACTTTCACAAATATGTTTCAGTTAGAAGTAAGGTATTTGCTACTTCAACTTTGGAAAGCTTGAGGTTTTGTTTTTCTCTTTGGTTTGAGTTGGCCCATCCTTCTCTTTTAAATAATATGTAGGAAATAATAGAAATGGGGGCTGCTTGTTTGCTGGCTTTCTGTTGTATGATCTTAAGTGTAAGTTACCTTTATGAGTTTGGTGAACTTGGCTTTTGTTAGTTTGAAGGAGGTGTGCCTTGAGATTCTGTAGCCTGGTTGAATGACACAAGAATTTGGTTTAAAACCTTTTTTTTTTGCAAATATGTAGTTGTTCAAAAGTCACCCAGCAGGTCTGCTGGGTTTTTTTTTTGCTTCAGAGACTGGAGGTTTTGCCCTGCATACAAATGGAACCTTGAAAATATTTTAAAATGATGGGAGAGTGCTTCCTTCACTTTTTTTCTTTATGGGTTTCAACATATTTAGGGTGTTTTATAAGTGTTTTGTCCTCTGTGCTTTGGCACACCTACAACTAACATGCCTTACAGCTACAATTGGGTCATCTTGGTGTCCTGAGGGCAACAGCTGAGTAAATATTTATATTGTAGGATAAAGTTATCATGCATTGTATACATGGTGATTGTATACATGGTGATACAATGGTGATTGTAAATGTGTGCAGTTACAAGTAATAGCAATGTATTTGGATCTGATGTTGGTGGGGCATCATCAGCACTGATCTTTATGGTTCCCCTCAGTCTTCGGTCCTGTAGTTGACTTCTGAACTCTTGCAGCTAATTTTGTTCATCAGTGAGATGGGAAGGGGTTAGACCTGCACAGTAATGAGAAGTGAGGGGTTGGAAATGAACCACTTTCCCCTGCTCTGCTTCTGAATTAAGTATCATCCCTCTCGACCTCTCTTCTTCCTGGAAAGAGAGAGAGCTGGTCTCCTGCTCAGGTGAGGAGAGTTGGGGAGACAGGAGCTCTTTAGTCCTGAGAGGGTGGGGGAGGAGGAGCCCAGTCACAGCTCCCAAACAGGATCTGGTTAGGTGGGGGAAGGAAATTAGTAAGTGAGTGTAAGAGTGATAAGCCATCTCCCTCTGCCTGAAGTTTTACTGAGCTGCTTGTCCAAGAGGTTTAATAATATCCTGACTCTCAGGAGTATGTTTTTCAAATTTCTTCTGCAAGCACTTGATTAAAATTTCTTGTTGCAATGTTGTACTCATTTTAAGCTCCAAAATGTTGTTCTAGGCCATATCACTTCCAAGGGGTTTTAGTTAGAGCTCTTAAATTGTATGTTTGAAACTTTTCTACTGCATAAAAATGGTTGAAAGAAGGCATAGTTGTAAATTGTGTTTTAACATGGAAAAAGTCCTATACATTTAATAGCTTAATAAAATCATGCCATCTGCACAGCTTTTTGATGGATCTTTGCAGTAGGGCCTGAGAATTTGTAATCCTTACTGGGATAAGACTGCAAAAGTAATAAAAAAATAAATCTGTTCATACCTATGGAAGCTTTGGCTGGAATGTCTTTGGTGCAGTTCTTGTGCTGAAGCACCTTCCTGAAAAACAAATAACTGTTCTTAGTTATGCTTTCATAATACATGTTCAACACTCTTAATTTTCTTTTTTTTCCCTAACTTTGTTCATAGATACTTGTAAACTGAAAATTATACATGTATTAAGTAGCCACAGGTCTACACTACTTCTGTATTGCTTTAGCTATCTGTGGTTGACACTTTAATTTAAAAAAATGTATTTTGAAGCTGAAATAAGAATGTGATATTGTAATGTAGTGGTTTTCTCAGACGTTAGTATACTGTGCAGGAGAGAGTTGAGTGAGGAATTTGACCAGGAATGTGTTGAAGTGTTTTTGTAAAGTGTCAAGGCCTCTGGCATCTGTCATCTATACTGACTGATGCCATTCCAGCAAGGCCACAGCTGCCAGAAAAAGGCAGAGTATTGCCGAGTTGAGTCGTGACCTGAGCATTCCATTACACATGAAGTTCCTGTGTTCACAGAGATCTGTTTTTTCATGTGTTTTTTTTCAGGATATTCCACTCATCTTGGACGGGAAGGTGTTTTTAAAAAAGTGTTGTATTGTTTAATAAGTATTTCTGGGGTAAGCATTAGGGAGCAGTGGCTGTGCCAGAACTGTTTGCTATATCCCTCATTCCGTCACTTTGGCTGGGCTCGGGCTGACAGTGCCGAGTCTTCCAGTGAGGTCAGTGGCTCAGCTGTAGTTGTGTAACAAGAGGGGCCATTCATAAATGTGTTTATTGGCCTAGAGACGCTTCCTAGCGTAGCACCAGAGTTCACTGTGCCTCAGGAAAGTGACAAGTGTACTGCAGGATTGGAGTAGCACCCACTCATTTGCTATGGCTGGGGAGAACTCTCTCCCCTGAGTGTGCAGTAGTCAGTCTCATGTTGCAGCAGGAGGAGATGTCTTGAAAGAAGCTGCAGCCTGTGGCATCCTGGCCTGGATCAGCAGCAGTGTGCACAGCAGGATTGGGGTAATGATTGTCCCCCTGTACTTGGCACTGGTGAGGCCTCACCTTGAATCCTGTGTCCATTTCTGGGCCCTCACTACAAGAAGGACATTGAGGTGCTGAAACAAGTCTGGACAAGGGCAGCAGAACTGGTGAAGGGTCTGGAGCAAAAGTTCTGTGAGGAGCAGCTGAGGGAGCTGGGGTTGTTTAGTCTGGAGAAAAGGAAACTCAGGAGAGACCTGACCTCTCTTTAGAACTACCTGAAAGGATCATTCTCTTTTCCCAAGTAACAATCAACAGAAGAAGAGGAAATAGCCTCAAACTGCACCAGGGGAGGTTCAGATTGGATATTGGGAAGCATTTCTTTATGGAAAGGATTGTCAAGCCCTTCCCAGGCTGCCCTTTGAAGTGGTCGAGTCACTGTTTCTGGAAGTATTCCCAAGTCTTGCAGATGTGGTGCTTAGGCACACGGTTTAGTGGTGGGCTTGGCAATGCTGTGTTAGCAGGTGGACTCGATGATCATAGAAGTTTTCTCCAACCTAGATGATTCTATAATTCTGTGACCTGCATTCCTTGTCTCCCTGCTCTGTTGTGGGTTGGGAAGTGGATAAGGTGGGAATGAATGACTGAAGTTGAGCCTGGGAAGAAGGAAGTGGAGGGGAAGTGTACTTTTTGCCTCTCACCATCCTACTCAATTTCTAATTGACAGCAATATAATTTTCCCCAGGTTGTGTCTTGTCAATTGGTAAATGACCTCTGAGACTTTACCTCCCCCTCTTCTGTTCCAGAGTGGTAAAGTGAGAGCCTAGCAGCCAGAAAATCAGGAACACACGCTCAAAGGACAATGGACTGCACAGATACCAGTGCTTAGGGACTGCTGCATTTGTCTAATGCGTTCCCTGTGGAGACAGTTGCTCAGCTTATTGATCATAAACCAGAGCAGGCTGGAACATGGGAATAGTACTCCTTGTTCAGGGTAATGTGGAGTGGAGGAACAATGGTGTCCCTGTTAGGGATATGCAAGATAATGAGATACTCCTATTTTCTTCTCTGTCCTGCATGCCAGAGCTAAAAATGTATGGAAAGTTCTTTTTCAATGCTTTTCTGCTGTGATGTTTTCTTTTTATGTAATGTTTATTGTATTTATCTGCCAAGCCTTTTCTCATTTGCATTGTTGCAATTGCTACATCTGTGATGCCCACACTCCTGGAGACAGTAAGTTGTGTAAGCTAAAATACCCGGCTATTGTCCTGGTTTCAGCAGGGATAGGGTTAATTTTCTTCCCAGTAGCTGGTACAGTGGTGTGGTTTTTTATTTAGTATGAGAATTAAGTTGATAACACAGGAATGTTTTGGTTGTTGCTGAGTAGTGTTTACTCCGAGTCATGGACTTCTCAGTTTCCCATGTCCTGCCAGTGAAAATGCTGGAGTGGCACAAGAATTTGTGAGGGGGCACGACCAGAACAGCTGACCCAAAATGGCTGAAAGAAAATTCCATACCAAAGGGCATCATGCTCTGTGTATCAGCTGAGGGATAGGCTGGCCAGGGGCAGCTCTCAGGGTCTGACTGGGCATTGGTGAGCAACTGCATCATGTCTGTTGTATATTCTAATTATCATTATTGCCACAGTTATTCTAATTATTATTTTCTTCCTTTTATGTCCTATTAAACAGTTTTTATCTCAACCTGTGAGTTTTCTCACTTCTGCTTTTCTGATTCTCTCCCCCATCCGACTGTTGGTGCAGAGTTGAGGGAATGGCTGTGTGGTGTTGAGTTGCCAGCTGGGGTTAAACCACAGCATTTATTTCTTGGTGTGTTAGGTATTATTTTATTTTTTTTTTTTTTAGTTTGTAATTCAGGGAGTTGGAGCTGCCAGTACCTTTGTTCTTTTATATTGAGTATCAAACAGTTATCAAGGAATAAAGAGTGTGGAGTCAGCACATCTGTGTATCTCTTTGTATTCTGGACATAACTGGAGTATTTTAGCTGGCAGTGGCTATTACTGTAATCAGGTCCCACAAGTGCATCTTGGTCTGCTTCTTTTTAACATTTCCTCTTTAAAATTGCCTTGTTTCAGGCAGTTTGTAGAATATTACCTGTTGTTGCCTGGAAAAATCTGTTATCATTCTCCTAAAATAACCATTCCCAGTCAACTGAAAACTGAACTACTGTTTTTCTGCTGGTTGTCATATCAGGTTTCAGGTTTTCTGACATTTTTCAGTGGGAAGTGTAGACAAAGGATTACAGAAGGTTGCTAGAAATTCTGCTTGTTTCCTAATCCAGCTAACTCCATGTTTTCATGAGAGCTTGTGCTGGTGCACAGAAATTATAGTTTGGGGACTGAACCAGAGAGAAAGATGAGATGGTGACAGTTGAGACCCAGACTGGTCTGGCTTTGCGACTGACCAGTTGAAACAAGTGAAACATGCAGTAGTGCTGAAGGTTCTTTCTGCACTACTGGGTGTCTGAAATGAGGAAGCTTTTCCCCAAAATTCTTGTGCAGTCCTGAAAATATATAAGACCTTTGTGGCACAGAGGAGGTGCCACTGACTGGGGAAACCTTGAAATACCAGCCTGCTTGGAATGCATGTATTGCCCAAAGAGTTCAAACAGGTTTGAGTTACAAGAGACTTGACACTTTGTCATGAGGCTGTACCTATACTTTCTCTCCTATCCTTTACTGCAATCCACCTCACCCATGTACCCTGTGTCTACTCAGGTTGTTGCAATTCCTGGTAGTCTGAGGGAGCCCCAGATGGGTGAGATGACAAAGTGACACCTCTGTTTCGATCCAGTTGATCCTGTGCAGTTGCTAGAGGAGTTTTACAGGTCAGAGTGGTAGAAAAAGCACTAGGGAGGGACAACCTAGTAGTAGGAAGTTGTTTTTCATGAAAAGGGTCAGTGAGCCAGGCTGTTTGCATAAAGTAGATGCTTGCATAAAATAGACACTAGGGAC
This sequence comes from Chloebia gouldiae, assembly GCA_003676055.1. Classification (NCBI taxonomy): domain Eukaryota; kingdom Metazoa; phylum Chordata; class Aves; order Passeriformes; family Passeridae; genus Chloebia; species Chloebia gouldiae. The sequence goes on along the minus strand of QUSF01000035.1, from coordinate 6,812,654 downwards.
TGTCATCAATGGGTATGTCTAGGTGATAACAGGAGTGTAGTGGGAGCACTGGGACTTCTCCACAGATATGGACAAGAGAGTGGGCAGCTTGATGAGTGTAGGAAGAATGACATCTCTAATGTTTAAATCTCCAAATGGAAAAGATGCCAAAAGGGCACTGATAGATTGTGGTTTTCTTTTAGGAGCAAAGGCTTGAGCCTTTGTTTCTAATGGAAGGCTTTGTTGTGGTGGTTCTGCTGTGCTGGGAGGAAACGAGGGAGGCTGGCTGCCATCCCGGGCTCAGGCTTGTTCTTGAGCTGAGGGAGGGGCATGTGGGACAGCGCCACAGAGCCTCTGTGGCCTGAGGAAAAGTGGGATGTGTTTGCTTTTTTTTTTTTTTTTTCTTTTTCCTTTTCAATTTTTTTTCCCATCCTGTGATATTCAGCTGATTCTTTCCTGCAGCCTGTGAGAGGTAACAAGGTAACAGAGGTCTCTTTATGTTGTGGGGTTTCCTGGATGAAAAGTGTCTGCTGCTTGTGAAATGCTCTCCGTAAGTTCTTGGAGTGAGTGTTCGACTGGAAGGAGGGATGTGGCAGCAGCAGTGAGTGGTTTAATTTGCTTTCTTTATTTGGCTTGAAATTCTGAGAAGTGAAAAGAGAGTTTGTTTGAGGATTGGATTTATCTTTTTTGTTGTATGTTTTTCTTTTGAAATAGCACAATTTCTCAGTGCAGCTGGTGGGTTTTAAATAGGAAGAGGTAATAGGATTATGAAAGTGTCACGTAGAAGGAGTGTTAAAAGCTATTGGCTTAACACCCTACTGACAAACTAATCTGTTGAAAAGAAGGAAGTGCCTGTGAAAGGAGCAGGCATAGACTCTTGTAAAACTTGAAGACTTGAACCATCCTGCATAGAAAAGCTGATTCTGTACAGTGATCTTTCTACCTTGCTGGTTGTCAAGAATTTTATTTCCTTCTTGGTGGATTTCATGAAGAAGACTGCTACACTTCCTGATGTACCCAGAGCTAACCCATTGCTGCTTTTGATTTTGGCTTAGATAAAATAACAAATAATTATCTGTTTAGTACAGCTGATTAAATCAGTCCCAGGGAACTCTGTCATGCTTCATTTACTGCTTGAATTTATTACAGTTTTTAGAGTTAGGTTGAAGTGAATGTTTGTTGCTGCTGAACCTGTTCTGCTGCCTTTGGAATTTGTGCATGAGCTTGAGAAGCTTGCAGGGGCTTCTAGAAAATCCTGTGTGGGAAATCTGTTCTTACTCAACCATGTGAAACAGGTAGTCAGAAAGATGGTTTGTGTAAATGAAAAATTAATTTTCCTTTCATCTGATGAAAATATCTTTCACCCCTACAGGGTGAATAGTTGTAAATGTGAACATATGAAAAATAAAATTTAGGCACCATATTCCCACTGATTATTTATACTGTTAAGCATAACTTTTTTTGTTATAAGTAATCTAGGCTTTAGCATAATTATCATAATGGCAGTTTTCATCTAAAAATGTATCAGGGAAAAATCAGTGTTTGGAACATAATGAGTTTTTATCAACTCCAGTTACTTACCAAATTTTGTTCATAAGGTTACTTTCCTTCACATATATCTAGATCAGGGCTATCAGTTCTCAGTCTTCTGGTTGATCCTGACTTTGTCTAGGAATTCTACATCATTGAAAAAGAACAGCCTTTAGTCCAGTATGTCTGAACTTGGTAGTGTTACTGGCTTCAATCAGGAGGCAAATGCACAGGCTGCCCCCTCAGCTCTTACACGGAGAACCAGTTTGTACATGCATTGCTTGCTCATTCTATGCTTGCACATGGTGTCAGACTCCAATGCATGTATGTTTCTGCTGGGAAAACACCAGATGGGTGTGGATGGGGTTCTGATCTTCCTAGTTTGCTTCAGAAGAAGTCTTGTCCATGCTGGAACCTTGCTTATTATTTTAGACTACCTGGATGGAAAAGGGCAAGTTAGGGCTTCATGTTTGTGCCATCAGGCTCAAGGATGAGAACTGAATGCCCCTGCTCCTGAAAGAGTCATACAGCTCTGTGTCCTGCATGGGTTCCTGCAGATAAGTATCTTAGGAGCACTGCTAGGAACCTTCCAACAAAGAAGCAGGGTTTGGCATGTGGTTCAAAACACATAGCAGGCTATAGAACTTGGGTTGTCAGACAAGCTGCAGAGCTTATTGGTACAGGGACAGTTGTTGGTACAGATGTGATATTGGGGAAGGCAGAACATGCACTATTTTTGTGCCTCAACATGATCAGGGAACTATTTAGAATTGTGTTACAGCATCTGTCTAGATACGAGTATATCTGCATATAGATGGAGATCTTTCACCTTTTCCATCAATTTTGGAATTCTGACTTACGCCATATTTGCATAACTGTGGCTTTGTTTAATTTTTTTCTGCATTTTGAAATGCAGAAAAATGCATTTTATGCATTTTGAAATGGGTACTGTGGTGGTTTTGACCTTGTGGTCTGTAGGGCTGTACCCTCCTAGTCAGCTGTAACTTTCTAAACTAGGTTTGGTTATGCTTCACTGAGATTTTTTTTTCACAAGAAAGTTGCACTTTGTTTCCTATGAAAGTTTCTTTGGTCTGTTTTATGAAGGTCACACACAACTAGAGTCAGGTTTCAGAGCTATGAGAAGAGTTTAGTTGCACCACAAGTGTTCTTCCACCCATGTTTGAGGGTTGGCCACCCTGAGTTAGGAAGTACAGGAAAAAAAGAACCATGTTTCCAGCTTCTGAGATACTATTGTTTCTAGCAAGATTTGTTCAGTATTGAATTTTTGTTTGCACATAGTATAATGTATGACTAGGTGGCCTTTTTTCACCACCACCCCCAACCAATATATCAGCCATAATCCAGGGATATCAAATATGAAAAGTTGTGTCTCATTAGCTACATAAGGAACAAAAGAAAGATGGGAAATTGATCAGTGGGTCAGGGGACTTGGTTGCTCAGGATGTGGAAAGGACTCAGCTACTGCATGTTTCTTCTGCCTCAGTTGTTACTATCAAGACTATTAAGGCTGGGGTAGGTTTTGCATGACTATTCTAATCAGTATTTGATTAAGACTATCCCTTAATAACTATTTGATGTTATGTATTATAACTCTGGCTTTTATACTACTTCTCCAAGTATGGCTTTTTAGCAGCAGATCCTGAGCCTATTTTTTTTTCTTTAACAAGGTCCAAGCTCTGGTCTTCTTGACTCTGGGTTTGCTGCCTGACTTGGCAACCAAGGTACTTTAGGCTTGTTGGTGAAAGATGACTTTTTTAACTGAAGAGTCCTTAATGTGAAATGGTAACACAGCACCTTGCAGAGGGGCAATGGCCAAGGTTTTCTTTGTTTCTCTGACAGGCAGGGTCTTACTGAGGCTTAACTTCTTGCTTGTCCTTTTATTCTCAGTTATTGTCCTCTTAAGTTCCCAAGTTCTGTCTTTGGCAGGAGTCATAAAAGTGATAGGTCTGCACTGACATCTTCATTCATAAGGGTACAGTTCTTCCACAGTTCTTCCTTCTGTGTTGGTAAAATCAGGTTTGCCTTTCTTTGCACATGCCATTCTCATGTTTCAGGGGAAAAAAGCAACCTTTTAACCTCTGACATAATAATGTAGGGTAACTTACTGTGTAAATTGATTCATCTGTGTTCTTCTATTTAAAATACCAAAATACCTTTGTATGTCTGCGTTTTGAAATACATGCTGTATTCTCTGTAGATAACACCAAAAAAATCAAACGGCAGGTTTCTGAAATGTGACTTATTGCCCTTCTGCATGAGCGTTGTGATGAGCTGAAGGTGAATAATGGTTGTGACTGTGTGTGCATATTTATGCTGTCCTGCTCAAGTTTAAGCAGGAGCAGCATTCTGTTGCTGCAACAGAAGCCAGTGGAGATGTGAGTTTAGTTATTATGGGAAATTATTCACACCAACAGTAGAATAGTGTGAAGATTTGTCAGAGACAAGTAACGTGAACTTTTAGTAGCAACTACTTTTAGAATCTTGCAAAGCTGACAAAGGAAATTCTTATGTTTGAGATTTGGAATAGGAGTGGAGGAAAGTAGAAATAAGGTTGGTGCAGTAAGTTCATAGTTTATGTCCATAATTTTAACATCCTAGTACCTTAGCAATTTTACACCTACATGCTCTTCCTGATATTTTAACAAAAAACAACAAAATATTTCAGAAGCTGCTTCTTCTGACTAATCTGACTGTCTGCCTCCTGGTGTTTCTTGATGTCTTTTCCCATGGATAGTTAATTTTAACTTTATTTATGGACAAAATAATTTCTTATGGGGGAGAGCCCATTTGCTCTAATCTGAGTACCAGTGGTGAGCAACTGTTTTAACTCTTTTTAAAGATTGTAGTCCATTTCTGGGAAAGTGGGAAGCTGTGAATATAGTAAACACCTTTTGATAGTAATTGACTGCATGTTAATTTCAGTATTTTAACCTCTATGTTGTCCTTTTCAGCCCGGGTTAATCTGGAGTGCTTGAATTGGGTGATGGAGAAGGAAATTCCCTCCTTGTGCATGCACTTTGTGCAGCCATACCTTTGGTTTGTGTTGGAGAAAATTACACCCTTTGGGGAAAGTGCTTCATCTGATGAATGGTGCATAGTAGCTGAGAGGCCATGAAAGGCAGCAATGTAGATCAGTCCATAGAAACTTGTAGGTAGAGTTTAGATAAGCAAGTTCTAAGGTCTTTGATTTAATAGTTACAAGCTAATATTACCCATGGGGTCCACACTGCTCTCAGATGATTCATAGAGCTTATCACAGATTGCCTGTGTGCAGCTATTGCAGGGTGTAAGCTGGTGGGAGAGGGTGGAAATTTTGTCTTTTTCTGAGTCCCTTTACTTAGAGGATTGCTGTGTGTTGCATGTGAATGGGAAGAGCAGGTTGGCTTTTCCATGAAGTGCCTGCCAGGAGGGACAGCAGCTAGTAATTCCCAGTGAACCCTGAAAGCTTGGGAGTTCATCTTGATAGTTCTGTGTCAGGGTCCCATACACATTCCCATGGAAATTCAGCAAAATTCTTCAGAAGACACTAGGCCTAAACTAGTGGAAATGTGGAGTTACTGTACTCCTTGTGCCTGTGATGTCCCTCCAGGGTCTCATGTACTTTAGAGGCTGGTATAAAATAGCCTTTTCCATGTTTTTATGTTTCTTCTCTTTGATCTAGCCTGTTTCATGTGCATTGTCTTTAATCACTTCATTTAGCCTCAGACCTGTTCTTCTCATAAGCTGTAGTTGTGTGTTTTCTATATCAGAGCTATCTTTTATTAAAATTTCATTATTTCTTTGCTATGAGATGTTAATAACAACCAAAAGAAGTAGAGTGGTAATTATGGCAGTGAAAGAGAAGCCAGTGAAAGAAGGCAGGAAGTGGAATAAAGCATTGGCTCCTTACATACATAACACTTTTGAAAAACTGAACCTTTCCCTTAAAAAGCAGGAAGATTTTCCTCCTTCAAGTTTGTGAGAGGGAGAATACTGGACAAAGACCTAAAAGGTGGTACTGACAAGCAGCAGATAAAGAATAATGATTTTTGATACCAGTCAGGGGTTGTGGGTTTCACACTGCATTGTGCAGAGCAACATAGTGTTGTGAAAAACGCCAATCACTTGGTTTTTAAAATTTTAAAAGTTTAATAATAATAAAATGGTTATAAAAATAATAATACAATTAGAGTAATAGAGTTAGGACAATTACAAGACAATAAGAAGCAAAGAATTATGGACGGCTGGATGCTCTCGGACACTAAGTCACGAAAAGAATACCTTGTGAACAAAGGAATCACTCTTAAACCAATACACTTGTTGCGTATTCATACATCCTTCATGGTTATGCATACATTCTATTCTAAACAAGAAACTCTGTTGTATGTCAACTGTTTCCTTTAATCCCCTAGCATCTTCAAGTCTGAGCAAGGCCTGGCGAAATTAGATTCTTCTGGTAAGAAGCCATAGATTCCTCTCCTTTGGAAGATTTAGGTGTTCCTCAAAGCGAGTATCTCATTGCTAAAAAAAAAAAAATTCCCCCACATACATAGTCTCTATTTTAACATTATGCTGTAACCTAAAACTACATTTAACACACTACGTAAGAGAATTAATACAGCATAACTTTCTAACATTACACATATAATATTCATTGTAATATTTGCAAAAAGACAATCATAAAATATGCATTTTTCACAGCATCAGTAATACTGTCTTTCAGAAGAAAACAGTTTATTTTTGCAGAGATTCATGTGGTTTTCATTTTCGATGGGCTTTACTCATAGCCAGAATCTCTTGCTTTTCAGCTGTTGTTAATTTTGTTAATTTTGGTAGGAACAGAAATAATAAAACCTGTGTATTACCAGGCACTGTTCACAGACATAACATGGGGTAGTGGTTGCACTTTGTGATCTGAAAAAAAAAAAAAAAAAAAAAAAAAGAACAAATCAGGAAAGTGATTTGCATAAAATCATGCAGCTGTTTATGGCTGAACTAAGACCAAGGATCAGTGTCTTGGTTTTGACCAGTTGTTAATACTTGCTGTTCCATTTGTATATTGTCATTACCTGTTTTCATGGAATCTGTGAAGGTGTAGCAGTGGAGGTGGTAGAAACTAATTTTCTCCTTCCTTTTTTCTTTTTTTGTCTTCCAGGTTGAAGTCATGTTTTGTGACATTTGAAGAGCAAACAATACAAATGGCTCCATGAATTTCAAAACTGCATGAAGTGTGGCAACCCTCCGTACCTTCAGCTTTACTTCCCTACTGTGATGTTCTTACTGGGAGCTGTGGTTTCATCCCCGCTGGATATGCAGTGACCTGCCTCAGCATCAGAGCAGAGGAAGCTGTTTGTGGATCACGAAAAGCCATGGCCTTGGGCTTGAATGTTTTTAACCTCTTGTATAAGTTCAAAGCGTTGGTGCTTGTCACTTTATTTGTGATGGTGCTATGGACCACATTCAGTTACTTAGTGGACACCAGACAGGAAATTCCTAAAGCTAAGAGCATGGTGGAATTTTTCAGGAAGGTAACTAGCCTCCAGCACAGTCAGAAGGAAGAGAAGATTGAATCCACTGCAGATGTTCCCATGGTGAAGTCATTTCAGAGTCCCTGCCCAGCTCTGTCTCCGTACCTGCGTAAGTGATGGTGTTTTCTTTCCTCTCTGACAGGTTAATCCACAGTAGTGCTGCTGACTTCCTAGCCATATTCCAGCTGGATACCTTTCCTGTGAACCCAATACAGCCAGTTGCAGGCAGCACTCCTGGCTGAGGGAGTGCCTGGTGGCACCCAGTGCCTGTGCTGGGTCTGGCTGGGAGAGCAGCCGGTGCTGCGTTCTGCATTTGTTGATAAAACAGCTTTGGTAACACACCAGTAACTTGGCTACTCTGAACAGTGTTTGCACTCTGCTGAGGCTTTGTCTCTGTCTGTCCTGGCCCCCTAAAATTCAGTGGGGTGGGCAGGAGGCTGGGAGTGGACACAGCCCGGACTGCTGACCCCAGCTGACTGCAGGGGTATTCGTCATGGTCAGCAGTAAAAGCTCAGGGAAAGGAGGAAGGAGGGGTGTTCATGGTGGCAGCATTTGTCTTCCCAACAACTGCTGTATGTGCTGAAGCCCTTCCCTGCCTGCCAATGGGGATTAACAAAGGAATTTTTCTTTTCCCCTTGCTTACGTGTGCATCTTTTTCTTTTTTAAGAAATCAAATTATTTTTGTCTTAACCACAAGTGTTTTCATCTTTCCACAGTTTTTTGCCTTTTTATTATTAAATATACTTTTGTGTCCCTATATTGACAATTGAAGGACTTCACAACTCTGTTGGAGTTAGCGGAGTTAGCACTAATTATTAGCAAGAAGGTTCAAATAGATGACTGCATTCTTGGTTTGGGCATTTTTATTATTCTACTTTTTTCTTGGCTTGGTACTGCTAGCAGCACCAGGCTCCCGCTTTGCGTCATTATCGTGTCATTTTCTTCATTATCAGTATCATGTAATTATCTTCTTTCTCTTCCTTATTGTGAACCTGATTAGGGGTTTGTTTGGGAAGCTAGATTCTTCCTTGTTCCCTGATGTAGTACAAAAACCTTCTGTCTCCCTGCATACCCTCACCCTGACCCCAAGACACATTTGATTAAGTAAATGCAGCAATAGGTAACTTCACAGTTACCTATTTTACTTTTTCATGGGCTTGCTGAGTGCAGAGGAGCTGGGATTATAGCTCAGTGCAAGAGAAGGGATGAAAATTTCATTTGGCTACAGAAAGCCTTGCTATGTTATATCTTACTAATTTATACCCTTAATCCTGTTGTGCTTTTTTTTTGTGCTTTAGGTACTGATGGCTTCTGATAGCCAAAGTCCTGTGTCTCTTTCCACTTTCTTCTCCTTTGCTTTGCCCTAGCAGTCATTCCTGCCCAATCCTTCTGCAGTAATTTAGAACCTCTCTAGGGTTTTTAAAAAATATTATTTTATTGCCACTACTTCACAGTCAGTTGAAGCAACTAACATGCTTGACATCCTCTCCTTTCACTGCCTGCATAGTATCCTTGTCATACTGCTTTTCTCTTGGAAGGGCAGGGAAGCCAGGTGGGGCTTGAACCTGGGTTTCTTACACTGATTACATAGTGCCTCATTACGTGACTGGACCAGCCACAACCTGAAATGACTCAAGAAAGGTTCTTGTGCTTCTCTTACAGGAGGTACCAGCAAACTCTCCTTCAAATCATCTGTTACACTGGAAGAGGTGCAAAAAGAGAACCCTCAGGTAGCCAAGGGCCGGTACCACCCTATGGAGTGCTCAGCCCTGCAGCACGTGGCCATCCTTATCCCACACCGCAACCGGGAGAAGCATCTGCTGTACCTCCTGCAGCACCTCCACCCCTTCCTGCAAAGGCAGCAGCTGGATTATGGCATCTATGTCATTCACCAGGTGAGGCAGCTGTGCAGAGCTGTGTGGCTGAGGGTGATGGCTGTGCCCTGCAGCCTGAGGAGAGGCTTCTGCTGCCTCTGCTGTCTGACATCAGTCCTCCAAGCCTGCTTCCAACAATTCTGCTTGCTGAGGGATGCAGCAGTGCCTGCAGCCACTGCTGGTGGCAGTCCTGGATCTCAGGGCTGGGGAGTATTGGCAGTGTCTTTAACTGGTGTTAATTTCTCATTCTAAGTAACTTGGTGTTTCTGAGTTAGCATGCAAGGGAAGCATCTTTTGGACTGCTAATGCAGCTGACTTCTCTTGCAGTATCCACACATGTAACTAGGCTGGCCTGTTCTGTCTTCACATTTGGAGTTGTTTGGATAGAAGGCCTCAGTTTGTCTTTAGACTTTCTCTCCCATCAGGCTCTTGTGCTTAGTAAGTTGTGTATATTGTGTGGTTTAACTTTTGCTTTCTCAAGCTAAACATGTCAGCAGCTGTTTGTAGCTGCTTTATTTGCCCAGCAAGTGTGGTGAGAAGTAGTTGTCATGGAAGGGCACTTGGTTGCTGAAAGATTTATTAATTTCTTTAACTGCATTTCTAGCAATGCTGTTTCAGTGGCTAAAACTTAAGCAGACCTGTGCCATATTGTCTTTCATCAAGGTGTTTATGTTCTAATTGCATATGTTAAAAGCATTATATATTTCTCTTTTGTGGTATGTTGTCTTTTTCTTGATCTTCTTTTATGTTTGCTTTCTATTACTGTGGTTTACTTATATGTTCTGCTTTGGCTCCAAAAAGTCATTTCAGACAGCAGAAGAAAAAGGTGATAAATTAATACAGTTTCTCTTCCCTCCTGATTAAAGAGCCTAGAGTAATTTGAGACAGTGCTTTCTCGGTGAAAGCTCCCACTCTTATGCTTCTGCTCATCTGAATGTCTCAGCAGAACAGCAATAAAACTTACAGCATTATATTTTTACTTGGAATGAATTGTTTTTTCACTATTTAGAGTCATCATGTGGCCTCTAGAGTGGAAAAATGAGGGCTTTTTTCTGCATTAATATGCAGTATAATCTTACATTTACTGTCTCATTCTAGTAGGAAGCAGTGGTTAGGAATAAATTATTGGGAAAATGGACATATCTTTTTAATTTCTTGAAATATGTGGAGAACTGCTGTTGTTATGTTAGCAAAAAGTAGTACAGAAGTATGGAAGTTTTGTCTGATGAGCAGAGCAGTGTCGAGTCTGAACTTGTTCTCTCAGAGATTGTGCTTGGAAGGGTGGAAGCTTTTACATACCTTTTCCATGTAGATAGGCATGCCCAAAGATTTGAAAGTGGGTCTAACAAAACTCTTCTGGGGAAAATCCATTTTCTCTCTTGATTTGTGATGTCATTAGTTGTTCTAGGTCTCTTTTGAGGAAAGACAAACAGAATCTAACTGTTAAAATACACAGTCTGCTTTGGAGATAGATGAAATGGGCCTTTTGTAATTTTTTCTGTGAGCCACTAGAGGGCATACTCCAGATTTCTTCTTTATGGGCTGCTTTTAACATCTCTAAAGTCGTGCTCCTCTAAATGTATGCATACATGAGTGCTGCACTCAAAACAATGTGAGTTTGTAATCCCTATATTTCTTTCCCAACGTAAGTTTGTCTTGTGGTCAATGTTATTCTTCCATAAAAGAAAGGGAGACAATTCTTTCCTCAATAAAAGATGAGTAAATTTTGCTGTTTGATCAGTATGTTTGATGTGGAAATCAGCTGGCATTTGGCTGTTGTGGTGGCTTGCACTGATGAGGAAAACAGAATTTAAGCAGATGGGAGAGCTGTCCTGAACTTAGCTGGGTTTGATACTCGACACAAGTGATGTTTTCCAAATGTACCTTACCAGACATCTGATTTGTCCTGTTCACTCAATAACCTATGTTTTCATCCCCAGGAGGAGACTGTCTCATGGGTATTTTTATATACAGGACATTTTAAGAAAAAGAAAACACACACACACAAAAAAAAAAAAAAAACTCATTCAGAAATTTGACATCCTGATTTTGGGTGAATTGTATGTAAATTTTTTACTGGAAAATTTCTCTCCAGAGGATGGATACAATTGATTGTTCATCTCGGAATTTCTCAGAATCGGCACTGTATTGTATTTTTCAGACTGCAGGTATGGAGTCATAAATCCCATAAATCTTTTTCATTCTGGAGCAGATGGTTGTTTTAGGGAACAAATCCTACTTTAGAGCAAAGTGTTCCTTTTTAGAGCACTAAAAGATGCTTTGTATACAATAACTTTTCCCTACAGCTCACCTTCTCTCAGCCTGGGGAGGCCAGCTTCTTTCTCTTTTTCCATGGACCCTCTTTCTATGCAGGCACCTTCTAGAAAATTTGCTAGAATTCCAAGCAGTTTATCTTGAAAACATTTTCTTAAAAATTACTCTTTCAAGTGCACAGGTTCCTTGCTCTGGAAAATTACTGTCCTGTCTGTGTCTGGGAGGGCCGGAGTTGGCCCTCTTGTTCCCAAGTGGGAATTTGAGGCAAAACCTCACTTTGTCCTCAAGAACAGAAAGCCTTCTGTAGACTGGTACAGTGTGCAGCCAGGTAAAAAATAAAAATAGCAAGATAAGCACATGTCTTGCTCCAAACTGAATGTTGACATGATAAACTTACAAACCTTCCAGGTGTGTATGGATAAACTTGCACCTCAGAGGTGAAAAATTTGATTTTTGAAAAGTGAATACTAAGTAACTTACAGCAAAAGCAAACGATGAAGACTGGTAAAAAGGTGAAGCTCTGTGCTAGGAGTATGTCCCCTGCAACAGCATCATCAGGTTATAGGCAGGAGGTAAAAATGAAGAGACCTGCTTTTCAAACCCACTCTGCCACTTAAGTGTGAGCTGAGGAAATGCAGGGAACTCTTTCAGCATTGCTGTCCTCCAAGCTGAGGGGACAGGCATAAATCATTCATGGCAAGAGCTCTGACATATAGAGACTAACTAGCATGGGGGTTTGGTTTGGTTTTGCTTTTTTGAGAAAGAACTTCCATGAGCCTTACTGACACAGTTGTATGGAACACCAGTTTCTAGACTGTACTGGTACCTCTTCTGCTGTGGAGCCTGGTGGTAACTCCAGGGCTGGGGAAGAAGGGCTGTTGAGCCATGGAGCAGTCAACTTGTGGTACCCAGCTAAGTACAGGCTTTCCTGGCCCTGGCTGGGTGTGTTTGTGATGAATAGAAGCTGGAGAAACACTTTGCACTGTTGGCTACTCTGATGCTGTGCCAATGTGACGGGGCACTCTGTGCAGTTACTGCTCCCAAGGTGCTGGAAAAGCCCCATAGGTGTGGTTGCAAATCATGCAATCAGAACAAATGCTCAGGAGCAGCTCTGGTTCAAAAGCTGTGGCACCTTCTTCAGAGTTGTTTTTTCCCATTCTTTTCCACAGGCTGGCAACACCAAATTTAATCGAGCCAAACTGCTGAATGTAGGATACCTAGAGGCCTTAAAAGAAGCAAACTGGGACTGTTTCATTTTCCATGATGTGGATCTGGTGCCAGAAAATGACTTTAACATTTACATGTGTGACACACAACCAAAGCACCTTGTAGTTGGCAGGAACAATACTGGATACAGGTAGGAAACCAGGAATATGGAAAGAATACCTACGGGGAAATGCCATGTTACTGATATGTTCCCCTTCTGATGGAGTGGTGTGCTGGTATCTACCCTTCCTCATGATACGTACGAGGTTTCTGATGGTAACACTTCACCTGTCTGGAGTACAGAACTGGACAGACACCTCTGCAGTCAGCCCTGTGGTCACCTGCACAAATGATCATTGTCATCATTGTCATTGTTCTGGGGGTGTTTTGAGAGGAAAGCCTGAGGTTGTGCAGAGACCTTCTGGCAGAGCTAGATACACATTTGCAAGTTTCCTGATCCTGTGATTTGAAGGTGTGATCTTATTGTGACAGAACTTGCCATTTGTTCTGTTGAAGAGGCAATGTCATATTGAGAGCTCAAGTGTGGGAATTTGCCAAGGCATAAGACTGTCCTTTAATTATTTGACCGAACAGTGTATAACACAGGATCATTCTGATTTTTAAATGAGTCCCCTAAGTGCTCATGTGATATAAATAGTTCAAAGTGTAAAGTCAAGTTCAGCCCACCTCAGAGAGAAAAGGCTCCTGAGCTTGGTGAGTTTAATGACTAAAAGTGTTTTCATTGAAATTGTTTCTTTCAAGATTCATGTCACATCACTCTAAATATTGATTAGAAGTGAGCTTTTCAAAAGCTGATCTCAAAGTACTTTGAAGTAAAGCTCTGCTTTGCTTCTGCATTTCCTTTGTTAAATATATGAGAAAGAGGTGGGATGTGCCAATACTGACACGGAATAATATTCACTTTCCAGTCATATAGTGAAAACTGGAACAAGTACATACCTACTAGGCTTGTGACAGGCTTTTGGAGCACTTGCAGAGCCTTGCAGAGTATTCCACTGGAATGCTTGTGGCTTGAATTTGATAATTCAACTTGAATTGATAATTAATACTTTTTCTGTATCATTGCCTGTGTTTACACATCCATGAAGTGGGGTTAATAATGCTCTTCCAAGGCATGTCTGAAGGAATTCAGATTCTGAACTCAAGAATGATACTTGAACTGAGCTGATACTACAGTTTGAAATCCTAGTTGGGTGATCTCAGTGTTTTGCTACAACTGACGTAAGCATACTGAGACATGTTGCTCAGATGAAGTAGAGAAAACTGAATCCATCCATGTTCTGTATTAACACAAAATGGGTGGAAATGTGGATTGGTTTGTGTTTTGAGGGATATTTTTATGTTTTTGTTTGGTTTTGGGGTGTTATTTGGGGGAGGTGTTTTTTTGTTTGTCTGTTTTTTTTTGTTTTGGTGTTTTATTAGTTTCCTGGGGTGGGATGGGGGGAATTATTTTTCTTCCAGGGCTATATTCTATTGTGATGCAGTGTGCAGTAATCTCAGCAGCCGTGTGCCTTTGGAGATCCAGTGCCTTATCCTTAGCTACATAAACTACAGCTCAGTTTTGAATTCTTTTAGACAGAAGACTTATATATTAAAGCTTTGGAGATAAAGTTGGGAAAACTCTTCTATTTTAATTAAGGTTTTTCCTTGTGACCAGAACAACATCTTTTCCTCCTGACCATTCCTACTGTATGTATTCTTCAGTCCAATTTTAAGAATTCCAAAGGAGTTGATGTTCCCTTGTCCTCAGGGAAGGATGGTTACAGAAGTTGTTACAGAGATGCATTTTTGCAGGTGATGTCAGCTGGGAGCAAGTTATGCCTGGGCTCTGCCAGTTCTGTGCTGCCTGAGGAGGGTTGAGTGGGCAGCACTGTCCTGGTTACAGGATCACAGAATGGATGGGGTTGGAAAGGATGTCTGGGAATCATCCAGTCCAACCCCTCTGCCAAGGCAGGGTCACCTAGAGCAAGTGACACAGGAACTCAAACGGGTTTGGAATGCCTCCAGAGAGGGAGAGTCCACAACTTCCCTAAGCAGCCTGTACTAGTGCTCTGCCACCCTCCATGGAAAGAAGTTCTTCCTCATGTTGAGGTGGAACGTTTTGTGTTTTAGTTTATGGCCATTGCTCTTCATCCTGTCAGTGGAAACCATTCAAGGGTCTGGCACCATCCCCTTGGCACCCACCTTGCCGATATTTATTTGCATTGATGAAATCCCCTCTCAGTCTTCTCTTCTCCAGATTGAACAGGCCCAGCTCCTGCAGCCTCCTCTCATAAGAGAGATGCTCCAGACCCCTCATCATCCTTGTGGCCTCTGCTGGACCCTCTCCAGCAGTTCCTTGTCTTCCTTGAATTGTGGAGACCAGAAATGAACACAGCACTCCAGATGTGGCCTCTCTAGGGCTGAATAGGGGAGGAAAATCCTCCCCTCATCTTGCTGGCCTCATTTCTCCCAGTGCACCCCAGCTCTGGCTCCTTTGGTGTCTGCCTCTGCAGTGGTGTTGGGGAATTATGGGGTGAATAAGCGAGCAGTGGGGTGTGTGCATGGGAAGTCAGTTCCCAAACTGTCAGGCTGCTGGAATGGGATGTGGTCCTGGTGGTGACTGTCCTGAAAGCAGGGCTGGGGAGGGCTCTGTCCTGCTGTTCCTGTTTATGGGACCTCCTTGCTGTCCATTCCATTTGTTTACTGCATTCTTCTGGAGTAGCCGTGGCAGAAGTCTCAAGGTAGTAATGTGTAATTAAAACTTGATGGAACTTCCTCTACTTTGTGGCTTGTCTCTACCATGGAGGGAGATAAAGGAGACAGAACAAATCTGTTCATAAGTCAGGCCTGACCAACCTGATAGCCTTCTCTGACTTTGACTAGCTTGGATGACGGTGTAGTAGTGGATAATGTTTATCTTGGGAAGGCTTTCAACGCTGTCTCCCATAATGGCCCCATGGACAAAGCGATGAAGTATGGACTGGTAAGTGGACAGTGAGATGGGCTAAAACTGCCAGAACTGCTGGGCTCAAAGGGTTCTTATCAGTAGAGCAGAGTCCAGCTGGAGGCCAGTCACTAGTGGTTTACACCAGAGTTTGATACTAAGGCTGGTACTAGTTAGAGTCTTCATCAGTAACCTGGAAGATGCAGCAGATTGCACCTCAGCAGGTTTTCAGAGGACAGAAATCTCACAGGGTTGATTAACGTAGGTTTATGTAGCAGGGCCTTTGTCAGGCAAGAGAATGTGGCCTGCAGGAATCTGAACAGAGAAGTTCAACAAAGGGAAATGTAGTGTCCTGCACCTGGAGAGAAATAACTCTGCACCAGTAGCTGCTGGTGCAGCAACTGTCTGGAAAGCAGCTTTACCAGAAAGGACCTTGGGCCAGCAGTGTTCCCTTGTGACAAAGGCCAGAGGTATCTTGTGGGTGGTGTTATCAGCAGGTTGGGGGAGGCAATTGTTCCCTTCTACTCAGCACCAAGGAGATGACACCTGGAGTACTGTGTCCAGTTCTGGGACACACTGGAGCAAGTCTGAGGAGAGCCTGAGAACATGATTAAGGGAATCCAGCATCTGACATGGGAGGGAGGCTGAGTGTGCTAGGACTGTTTAGCAGAGAGAAGGCAGAGGGAGATTTTGGAAATGTGTATACAATACCTGACGGAAGGGAGTAGAAACTCTGGAGCCAGACCCTTCTCAGTGAAAGGCAAGTGGTAATGGGCACAAACTAAAACACAGGAAATTCCACTTAAATATATGAAAAAGTTCTTTTTTATTGTGAGGATGGTCAAATACTGGAACAAGCTTCCCAGAGAGATTGTGGAGTCTCCATCCTTGGAGATGCTCAGAATCTGACAGAATATATCCGACTCTAGCAGACCTTGCTCTGAGCAGAGGGGTTGGATTATGTGATCTCCAGGGGTCCCTTTGACATTCAAAATTCCTCTGTGATGCTGTGAGGAAAAATCAGCCAGGAAAATTAGTCTTGAGGGAGGTTGTGTTGAGCGTCTTGCGTTGATTTATTTTTTCCTTTGTTGTTTTTAAAATTATGTTCATGGTAAGCCAAAAATAACAATAAGCACTGTCTGGCATGTCCAATGCCATAATGACTACTTCCTAGCCCTGGCAATTTGTTAATCTGTTTAGATTCACATACCTGTACAAATGTAATCTGCAGCCATGTGCTCATCACCTCTGAATGGGCTGGGGTAAGATAGTAGGGGCTGTGTTATAATGTTAGCTAAAGGGCCAAGACAGAGAGCATCGTATAAAACAATTAGCAGAATGGCCTAAGACAAATAAACATGATATGTAAACATCTTTTTAAAGTAAATGCATTTTTGAGAATGAGGAAGGTAAAAGTTAGAAATTAATCTCCTTTAGAGCTGTGCTCTGTTAGATTGGCTTACTAAGTAACTTGCACTGTACCTTACCTTGGAATTGCTATTGCAATATCCAGTAGCACGTGTGCCCTTGCCCGTCAGCTGATTTCTTTCCAAGTTTTTCAGATATAGCTCTAAGATAATCAATGGCTTGCTGTTGTTATTGCAGAACTTCCACTACATTAGTGCATAGCTTTGTTACTTTTCTATACTTGAGAGTCCCTGAAATGAAGTATCTACTTATCTGGCAGGGGAATTGTGTAAAGAGAGAGAAGCTTCTGAATAAGACTCTGTTCTCTCAGTTGGAGAGGTAATTTTTTCTGGCCTAATGCAAATAACCATCTTTTTGTGAAAAGAGGAGGAGAACAGGACTGGCTTTTAAGGATCTGTGCACCCTGAACTCTGTGAAAGACAAGTTTAGATCTGGAGTATCAGGGTGATGTTTTCATTTTTGATAGAATTTGACTTTTAATTTTTCATTCTCTCTTCTTGTACATCTAGGTTACGGTACCGGGGATATTTTGGAGGTGTAACTGCTCTTACAAGAGATCAGTTTTCCAAAGTGAATGGATTTTCTAACAACTACTGGGGTTGGGGTGGAGAAGATGATGACCTTCGAATCAGGTAAACAATGAAGAACTAGTTTTAAGAAATTTTAAAAATTGACCCAACTTCACACTAAGCCTCTAAGAGCAAAACACCCCAGGGGCCTTCATTCAGAACAGCACTACAGTATGGCAGTGGATATGTGAAGTCCAAGATGCAGTTGTGTGAGCAGTTTCCTCTTTGCAAGGGTTAGGTATGTCTGATGCCTAGTCCACTTCCTCACAGCACTTTTGGCTGGGTGTGGGTTAAGTTACTTGGTTGGTTTGATTTGGTTTTGTCTCAGACACACAGCAGTTGTATTCTTGCTTGGAAATTGGTTATAATTGAAGTCTGGAGTGTGGTTTGCCAGAGAAGCACAAATGTATGGAGTTCCAGTGCTGTGCTAGAATGTGGAAGTGTTTTGGTGGGACTGGGTGTTTTGCATTTCTGACTACTGGATTTAGTCCAAGTAGGGCTTAGTTTGTATTTGTGTAGTGTTGATTATAGTGAAGATAGAAAATAACTTGAATTTTAGAAAGGCTCTTGTGAAAACGCATTTTGCAGATGTGCCTGTCAAAGTAGGAAAAACCTGTTGGCTGGAGAGGTTTAGTGGGACAAAGTCAACCAAACTTTTATGTTGATCTTTTGCCCTTTGCTTAGGAATAAACCTCTAATCCTGCATTGCTATTAGTAAATGGAGAAAAAACCATAAGCAAACAGCAGATAAGAACCCACAACTCCACAAGGTCTGCTGGCAGAACCTATCAGTTTGTAACTTGGTTTATGCTCCATTTTTAACTTGTTATCCTTTTCGGTTACTGAAATATGCAAACAAACATTTCGGTGACATAAAATTCATATCCCTGGTGATGTTATGTAAATATACAGGGGATAAAAGTGTGTTAGAAGTTAGGAACTTCCAAATGAAAAGTGTTTCTCAGTGTCAGTTCAGCAGATTGGTCAGCTCTATCTGAAGAAATCTCAACGGTCTGCTGCAGGTATGGATTTCTGTCCCTTAGCCACAATTATTTTTTCCTTCCTACTCCTGCCTAGACACACCAAGTTCTCTAGGACCTCCTGGGAGCTGATTTTTATAGTTTAGGGGTTGGCTTGGTGCCATTTTATCCCCTGGCTTCCCATGGGTGATAGTTCTTTCAGATGTTCCCATGGGCAGCAGGACAGCAAGATTTACTTGAGGGTCTTGAGGGATTTGCACAGAGGGTCTCTGTGACCTTTGAAAGGGTTGGAAACAAGTGATGTTTTTGTGTGGTACTTTGTAACTTTGCAGTTCTTGAGGTCTTGGTGGGAAACCAAGTCCTAACCTAGTGAGTGCTCTGCAGCTGGACTTGGCTTGTGCCTTGGGTTGGGCTGGTGACTGAGTGTGCAGGGGTAGGTAATGGCAAACTTGCTGTCTGGTGGGCTTTGTGCAGAGATCCTTGGAGCCTTCCCGAGGGAAGTCAGCAGATGGCAGCATCCCTTCGGTGCTGGGGACTCTCACATTCTGCTGATCTGCCTCTGGAACAAAGGTGATGGTCTCCTATGGCACTCCTCCAAAGGCGTGTATCACAGAGAGATTCTTCAGATCATTTGTTGTAGTTCTTTGATAATTTACTGCTACAAAGTCATGGAAATCTCTAAGGGGCTCAGTTTTTTCAGATCTTGGTTTCCTAGATCTCTTTCAGCTGATGAGTAACTAGCAAAGATGTGGACTCTTCCTTTAATTCCCTTGTTATAAAGTTTCTTACTTTCTGCTGTCAGGGCAAAGCTGTGCTCCACAGATACATGTAAGGTCAAAAGCTCCAACTAGCGAGCAGTGGGATGTGTCTCAGTATTTAAATGTCTGATGTCAGACATTTAAATCTGTGCACAGGGCTCAGTGCTTCTGGCATTGTTCTCAGAGAAATTCTATTAATGTGAACAAATAAAAGTTTTGCAGCTGTCTGGCAGCTACTAAAAAAGAAAACAAGCTTTTAATTTAGTTTTGGAGAACTAGCAAGTTTTATTGCAGGGGTTGAGATGCACTTGTTGCAGAACATGTGGAGACTCGCTACAGGGAGTACACAATAGTCCAGTCAATACTGATATAAATGTGCTCTGTTGTATAATGTATGCTTAAAGCTCTACATCTCTACTGTAAATAGTTACCTGCTTCTGTTCAAAAGAAAGATGTATCTGTGACCCCCCCCCCAGACCTGTTCTCCAGGAATGCAACTCTGAGTCTCATTTCTCTGGCAAAATGAGATGTGGAAGAGATGCAGATAGGCTTTTACAACTCTGTATTTGCTTCCACAGCATCTACAAGAGATGAAGCCTCCAATTGTTGGTTTTTTTTTCATTAACAGCTGGTTTATAGGTGTTGTCTTCCTCACAACACTTCTTACTCCTTCTTGCAGGGTTGAGATGCAGAAGATGAAAGTGGTGAGGCCGCCTGCTGATGTGGCCAGGTACACGATGATCTTCCACAACCGTGACCATGGTAATGAGGAGAATCGAGAGAGGTGGGTCAAAAACAGTTTCTACCTCACACTGCCATGGTCTGTGGCTGAGCCAGGCACCCGGGGGGACAAGTTCTTTGCTCCAGGCCAAACAGGCTTTATGTGGTACCCAGAGGCTCTGGGGGACACCTGCCCCATGACAACATTGTTCACAGCTGGCAGCAGTTTTCTCTACATGAGATCTTCCTAGAACTGACTGGGTGGTATTCCCTAGAAACTTCCAAAATTACACTTACATATAGGTATTATTTAAGCATGATTTCAGAGATTGAGCCAAAGGATTTTTCTCCCCATATGTAATTGCGCTGGAAACAGGAACAACAGGACTTTGTATTTCCAGTAGATAAAAAATAGCAGTAGCTTTGCTTCCAAATTTACTATCATTGGGAAAGAGCTCAAAACTCCTTTGCATGTCAGTGAAGATTTTTCTCCTCTTTGTCCTCAGGATGAAGCTTCTCCGTCAGGTCTCTAGAACATGGAAGACAGACGGGCTGAATTCCTGTTCCTATAAACTGCTCTCCATGGAACACAACCCGCTGTACGTCAACATCACGGTGGACTTCAGCATGCAGCCCAAGGTCTCATAGGGGCCAGCACCTCCCAGGTTACAGGAAATGGCAACAGATCTCCTTTGTGGCTGCTGTTAGAGCATATTCCAGCACCTGCTTGGAAGAGTCCTTCAGTAGCACAGGAGAAAGTAAAGTGTTCCTTCACATCATCTTATTGGGTGGTTGAGAGTTTCCTTTTGTGAGGACTTACCCAAGTCCTCCTTTTGTGAGGAGTTACAGACTTACCCAAGGGACAGGTCCTCATGTTCTTCTATGCACTTTTTGCTGGGACATTAGAAAATGTGTCCTTGTTTGGGTTGGTCCAAGGACTTGAACCAAATCCCTGAAAAAATACTTGGTTTTGCAACTCTTTCTGAAGTTATTTGTGGTCTCATTAAAAGCAAATAATTCTTCAAGAACTACAAACTTGATGAGAAAAGTTAAATTTTTTCTGGCCTAAGGAAAAACTGCTTATGTGTGAGGGAAGGGCAGTAATGGGTAAGGAGATGTTACAAATTTCTCAATAAATACAGTCCACTGAACTCCAGTGTCTCATTCTTTGCACCACAGTGTCCCCTGCTGAGGGACTGCTGCCATGCCCCATGGCAGTGATCAGACTCATTCTGCAGCAGGATGCCTGTTACTCTCCAGGGATCAGGAAGGAAAAGCAGTGGCCAGCTGTGTTGGAGGCGGAAAAATTCCACTCCACATACTTTAATGCTTTGGGCCACACTGTTGGCAGAGTGTGTATTTGTATACATACCCAGGCCATTATCATCTGTGAGTCTTGCTTAAGAAACAGGTGAAAGGCTGTGGATAACCAGCTGTTCCACTGTGCTGCTGCATTTGTGCAGAAGTCTTGATTAGAGCACTGCATTTACTGCATTGTATTTAACTGTCTTTACATGTTGATGTGAAGCCAGGCTTGGCAGAGTTTATTTTAGGACATTATTCCAATTGTGGAGAAGACTGAAACAAAACATTTGTAATAATAGTGGCATAGATGCAGCTTTTCAATGATGAAGGAGTTTCTGTATCTTCAAGTAACAAGCCAAAATGCCCTGTGTCACACTCTCAAAATAACTGCACCTGGCAGGCAGTGCTGCAGACTGAGCTGGCAGAGAAAGTAAGTTTACAGCATGGGCAAGGGTGTGGGCTGACTGTGTCAGTCTCACAGGCAGGTAAGTACAAGTGCTTTCCTGCCAGGGTCACAGCTCCACTGTTGACATGTTTTGACTTCAAGGAAAAACTAGTATTTAATTTCTCAGAAGTATTTTATATTGAAGGCAGCTCAGCCCTGAATGATACTTAATGTCTGAGCAACAGCTGTAGTAGTAGATTAATTTCCCTGCTCTGAGCAGAAGGTTAGACTAGGTGACAGCCTCAGGTCCCACTCAGTCTGCATTACTTGCAGTTACAATAAAATAATTTCAACAGTGGTGGTTTGGGTCAGAAAAAAAAATCAGGGATTTAAACTCTGGTTTGTCCAGTTTCAGGGCAACTTTCTCTTTTATTACATTCTTAATTCAGTATTCTATAAAACTCTTAAGCCAAACACGTAACTCCATTTTTTACTCAAATTCACAAAAGATATTTATAGAACTGTAAATGGCTTTAACACCTTCTCAAAATACAACGTCAGAGGCCACTTTGACAGAATGGCTTGCATCCCAATTAACACTTAAGTACAAAGCAGGACAGAGCTATCCAGCTACTGAACAAAGGTTCTAGAAAGCTTGGATTGGCTTACTGTCACAGAGATATGGCTCAGGAGTCCATTTTACAGTGACTTGGACAATTTTTACAGTAAGCCACAGACTGTTTAGTAGCTGTCATACCCTGTTCCTAGAGCCTCTTCTAAATCTGGAACAATCTGAAGAAAAGTGAAAGGCAAAAAGGTTAATCTCAGGTGGGGCAGACACCACAGGAAAATGGGAAGGATTGGCTGAATGCTCATGTGGCACCCAGCCTCTACTTTTGTTTTCAGCCTTTTAAGGAAATGGAGGAACATATCCAATGTCCACAGTGATCCTGGTATAAAGAGGATGCTTAGTCCTGGAAATGAGCCTGAACTGTAATGTATTCATTCCATCGGCTTTCCATGTTTTTCTGGTGTTGTGTTGAGAAGGAGGCCTGAGGGAGGAAGAATACATGCAATTAGAAAAAAGAAGGTAACATTTGCAGCTGAAGCTGCAGAAGAAAGTGTCTTCCAGAGGGCAGAAAAGCCCTGAGAGAATTCTTCCCATGATACAGTCTGAACAGATTAGAGGGAGTTCACACTGAGTATTCCAAACAAGGAGGACAATTTGGACTGGACCCTGATCAGAGAGGGAGACCAGTGAGGTGGCAGCTAGAGTCTCCAAAAACCAAGAAACTGTCAGCAGTTTAGAGAAAGCTGGGAGTGCAACACAGAAGTTTGCAGCCACGTTGTACATAGGCTGCTGTAGGTAGGTTTTTGACAGGGTTGTTATGGAAACCTGAGTTTTGAGATGATAAAGAGAAATCTGCACTGCTGCTATGAGAAGCCTCTACCATACTTGACCCAACACCCTCCTCCAGCTCTTCTATATAAAATAGTCTTTGATAAAGTCTCTCATAGCACCTTTCTCATGTCTTCAAACTAGAATATTGCTTTCCACTATTTTAATGGCACCTTGTAACTCCACACAGATTGAATAGCAAGGTTTTAATATTGGGAACTTGTAGCACAGTGCCTCTTCAAACTGAAATCTCCCTGTTTTTAAGGCAAGCAGTATTTTTTCCTTTAAGTTTTACTCCTTTTATAATTTAATGTTTATATCTGATGTGCTAGCTGGCATGTGTCCTTCACAATAGGAAGAAATAGCAGGAAACTAGGAAAAACCCTTCAAATGTGAAGGAACCAAATGATTCAGTTGAAACTGACTGGGGGCTGCTTTAAAATAGCCTTCCTAAAGCAGAAAATGCAGCAGTGACATGAGGCATATATAACCTGTGCTGGGGAAGATGACAGCAACAGCCTATCAGCCACAAGGCCCAGCGTAGCCCCCATCCCCACCAGGTACCTCCTCCAAGGCTCTTGGATCTCTGTCTCTTCATTGTAGTCCATCACT
Source organism: Chloebia gouldiae (assembly GCA_003676055.1). Taxonomy (NCBI): domain Eukaryota; kingdom Metazoa; phylum Chordata; class Aves; order Passeriformes; family Passeridae; genus Chloebia; species Chloebia gouldiae. The sequence goes on along the minus strand of QUSF01000035.1, from coordinate 6,789,160 downwards.
CGGTAGCGTCCAAGGTGAGGTGATGTCCGGACTATTTTCATTCCTGCCAAGTGAATCCTTTAAAACAACATAAAGTGTTTGCTTGGGCATAGAGATGCCACTTCCAGGCTTATGGTCAGAATTGATTTTCAGTGCTAATCTAATAAAAACAGAGGGCAGAAGCAGCACAGGGCCACATGATCTTCTCTAGCGGGCTCTAGGCCAGGCTTGGGCTAGAAAGCTCCCAGCTGCAGTGCACTTTGACAGGGCACAAGGGGATTAGAGCAAGCAGGGAATGAACTACAACGTACAAAGCATTCAAGAGCAGTTCCTCTGAATCTGACTAATGAGCATTATTCACTTCCTCCTAAGAGCAGAGCTTTTGCTGCCTAGAGGTCCATCACCTAAACTTTAAGGAGAAAAAAACCCCAAAAATCAAAGATCTCAAACTTGCAGTTTCTGAAAGGAAGCCAGTTCTGAGTTTCAAAACCAGATTAAGCCTCTCTGTTCCTTGAGAAGTGCCATTCATTCAGATGGCCTGATTAGACTGGTTCATAAAAGATTAGGGATAAATACAGGCACCAAACATATGTAAACTCTGCTGCAGTACAGTTAGATAAGAGAAGAGGAACTGAAGGCTCAGAATTCCAGAACAGAGCTTCTAAACCCAGCATTTTGGGTGACTTTCAAGCAACTCACAGCCCACTGCTGATAGCACCTATGTTACTTTGCCAATAAAAAGTGCCTTCAATAGTGCTAGGGCTACCAAACCTCTGTTATCACAGGACAGCCCTTAGGCAGAGAAAATTCCTGTGAATCTAAAAATGAATGTTTGCTCAATTGAGGTTATCTAACTGGCATTTTTGCAGCATTTGACTGCGTTCCATTGGGATCTGATACAGCAGGAATGTGATAAAGCTGAAAGGCTACAGAACTGAAAATATCTGTTAGCTAGAGTGATCAGATGACTGTAACCCTTCACTGACAGTGTTACAGTTCCATTATTTCACATGGAGTTTTAGACAGTTTCTTGTTTTCTGAACATAAGCTTATGGCACATTTAATCATAAAGAGACAAAAAAGCAAGAACACTAAACTAGCTTTGCTGTTAGGTTTTTGCATTGCAAATAAGACTAAAACTGAATTGTTAATACATTCATTTACTGTTAAGAAGAGTCCAAGAGACTTTCCTGTAGTTGAAAATGTTAACACATGAGTGGCTCCAATTAGAATAGTGTTTTCTTCTAATAAAATGTAGATCCTGCTATCTGCTACAACTTGTGTTAGAGGGTACTGCAGTCTGGTGACTATAAGTAGCAGCTGGCAGTTTTTTTCATTAACTCTGCTTTTAATAAGCAGTATCCCAGAAAAAAAAATCATCTTTGCACAGATTTTTTTAAAACTGGACATTAAAATATATTAAAAAAAAATCATTAATTTTTTTTTGCTACATGGTAAGGTTATGTGTAGTAAATATAATTCACGCCATTCCTTGTATGAAATATGTAATATTGGATACTTGTTAGATTATGTTCGTTTGTATTAGAAGCCTCCCCCACCCTCGAAGGCGAGACCTGTTGTATATTAGAACCCGGCCAGGAGATGGGCCAAGTCTGAAGAGATATGGGAACCCTGGGGGCTGATCACCTTGTAAACAACCCGAGATGGATATCATGGAAATCCTCGGGCAGATACATGTGAATGCAGCCTTCCCATAAATGTCATCAGGGGATTCAACAACTCCGGACCCTGAATTGTTCTTTCTCACCAAGAAATAAAATCTTATTAACATATGGACTCTGAATGGAAGAAAAGACTGACTGCTGAAATCTTGGCCTCAGGCGGAATTTTCCCTATAAAAACCGCTTGTGCCAGGATGGAGGTCTGGGCATAGAGGAAAACCTCTGCTGAGGCTGACCTCATTGTTGCACACCCAGGGGCGACCCCGGGCTCAGCTCTGTTCTTTCCTTGTGGCTGGCTAGATAGAATTTGATCACAAAATAAATATTTTATGTTTTTCATTTTTAATTTGGCTGGACAAATTTTCATTTATAACAGTAAGAAGTGCTTGAGCACCTCCTAAAATCCAGATCCCAGCTGGTCATTGAAGAACAGCCAGTTCATTCCTAACTTCTGCAGGCTAAGACTTCAGAATGTGAATAAATCATTAACAGGCATTGTCCACAGCCTATATGTATCTGGGCTAAAACATTGCTAATCATTGGTGTAAGTTTTCTCTGAAAACATAGGCCTTAATTCCCTTCCAGAAAGGGCTATTCTGGGAGCTATACAATTCACTTGCCTTCCAGGATTCTCTTCAAGGAAGTGTATTCCTATGCATAACTGGTATGACTCTACCCCGGGTACCAAAAACCAAATTAGATGCCTAAGCTATATTAAGAACAGCTGAATAGACCCAGCATTGTAGTACTTGATGTAAAGATCTATTTTCCTGGCATTCTATTCCTTTCATAAATGGTGACTCTCTAAACAACCATACAACCTTTTAGTTGGATTTCTCTGAAAGGCAAAGGAGGAATTCTGTATTAGAAAATCTGGCTTTCAATTCCCAGATGAATACTGCTTTGCAAAAAAACTCTTGTAACTTGTCACATTATGCAAGACAAAAATAACAAAGCTTCCATGGTCAGTTTAGTTTTATAAACTCCCCATGAGCCTGCCTCAGTGCTGGATCATAAAGGTGCACAGTGCAATTCCAAAGATGAATAAAGAAGCTGCAGCCATGATTCTGTACTTGAAGAATTCACATTAGGCAGAGCACCTGGAACTAAACTCATCTACAGAATGCTGCTGCCGTAGCAACCAAAGTACAAGAAGAACCATCAACTCTTTCTGTCACTGACTCACACTGGTACACAGGCTCCTCCGTCACCCAGCACTGCAGACAAAAGATAGAATTCCTTGTGCTCCTTAATCCCAAGTACCAGTGATTAGGTAACACTTGGAGCAACCTAAATGCACTTAGTTTAAATTCCCAACTGAGAATTAGTTAAGTACCTTCTTATTCTACAATTTTGCACATTCCTCCCTGGGGCTGTCAACATCAGTGGAGGCACTTGTCATATAATCCCTTGCACTGAAGGCACAAGGATGTGAAATAACATTCTGCTCCCCAGAAATAAGACAGCTTTGTTTTCCCAGCATAGTGATTGGATTCACAGGTTCTGAGCATATTCTGACATTAAGCATTCCCAGTACCAACAGCATTTGGGATTTTAATGGTACTGCAAGCACATTAAGGAACAATGTCATTGGTTCCTTTCCTAGGGTGCTGCTATGCTTCACTTGCCAACTTAGATACATTTCAAGTCTGTCCTGTGCATTGGTTGCATTGGTACCTTGTAGCAATGTCATCATTTTCACCACCATCACCCCAGTACGTGTTGGGAAACCCATTCATCTTCATGTAATGTTCTGGAGTCACAGCAGACACACCCCCAAAAAAGGACTTGTATGGCAGACTAAAAAAGAAAACAAACAGGCAAACAAACACCACCCTCCAAAAAAACCCAACGAACAAAAACCAGCGTACACTATTGAAGGCTAATGCCTGTCCTTCACAACTAAGAGTGTGATCCAAGTCACACATGCATTAGTTGCACACTTGCAGGCACTCTCATGACAATGCCAAACCCCAAAACAGTAAACGCAGTGTAATTCCTATCATGTTCCATTCCCCTCATTGTTTCCCACCACCTTCTCCCAAAAGTGACCAAAGTAAAGCTAGTTTCAAAATTTGTATCTTGGATCAGTTTAAAGTATCTGTATCTTACCACATTATATTCCACATGATCCAATATTCCCACCTTACACTTTTTTTCTTGAAGGAAAGCCAAACAGAAACCTGCCAGTCATTTACCAAGCAGAGCTAACTGTAGAACAGGGAACTACAGGCAAGGAAACATTCAAGATTGCATGACTGGGTCAAAAATATCCTTTTCTAGGAAGTAACTACTACAAAACTAACACACAGAAAACCTCACAAAGCTTGTGTCTTTCACTGTTCCCACCCGTACTTTCTAACACGAAGTCAACCAACTGGAATACATCCACAGAAAGCAAATGGAGGCACTTACGTGTACTGAAACTTATCCATGGCACTGGCCATGTGCTTGGGATAATATTCATCACAAATGTAGAGGTTATAGTCATTCTCAGGCACCAGGTCAATATCATGCAGGACAAGGCAGTCCCACTCTTCATCCTTCATGGCTTCTCGGACACCAACATTAAGCAGCTTTGCTCGGTTAAATGAACCAGTCCCTACCTGGAAAAGAAAACCTAAGTTTCTTTACCAAAACAACAAAGATGTTGGTAGATAACTCAGTTAAAATTTGTTTTAGTCCAAAAGCCTTATTTCAAATGAATGAGTCAATACTGGCTGCAAATTCCATGCTCCCAGCTTTGAAAATGTCAGCCATCCTCTTCACAACATTCTCAACAGCTGTCAGCTTTGCTGTGTCAGGGGCTGTGCACTGTTGGCACCTGAAGAAGGCAGACTTTCAAGAGATCCATAAGCCAATCCTCAGGTGCACATTTGCACAGCAACACTTTTCCCCTATTGTTTACCAAAACTTGCAAAAAAGAAAAAAATATCTTGGTCCAACAAAAAAGCTTCTTTGCCCTCCCAATACTGGTTTTAATTGATGGATCCAAAATGGCTCCCTTGCCACTGATCTTTTGCAACACCAGTCTGTGACAGGTACAAAACATGCTTGACCTGCACAGGCTGCCCCACAGCAGGGCCAAGCCACATGTTTGTATTTGATACAGACTAAGAATATACAGCTGCACTTCAGCATTTAGTCTCCAGGTTTTGCTCAGTAGTCACACTGACAAGCTACAGACAAACCACATGCAAATCTCAAAAAGAGGAAAATACAAGTTACCACTCTCCTGGGTTACAAAATGAAAGTACTGCTGTGGGGTATAGCCAAATTATGTATTCTACTTTCCTCTACATCATTTTGGGACAAACTCTTAATGAATGGTTGTTTGCAGCAGCTGCCCAGCGAACAGCCACCCCTCAGGCTACAGCTGGGTGCTACATAAGGAAAAAAAGAGGCAACCCTGCAAGGCAGAATAATGTTTCTTTTTCTTCACAGCGGTGACTCAGCTGTGGTACCTCCCTCCCGTGAAGCAGCAGTCCCACCCATCCTGAAGGGTCTCTGCTAAGGGGCCATCACAAACTCAGCAACAGCAGAACACCTGGCAGCAACAACCACCAAGGACTCCAAAAATACTCTGCCCCTCATAGGACTGCATCACTCCACGGTGAAATCCCTGCCCTGGGGGAGGTACCACCTGAACCTGACCCAATTTAATCTCAATTTGGGGATTTGGGACACCACCACTGCTCGAGAGACCCAGAGGAGAACCAGATTTCTACAGGACCACAGTTTTTGACACTGCAGCCATCACTTAATCAGCCTGTGACCACCAACTTCACCAACAGGGGGACAGACTATACTCCGACTTCATCACTTTAAGCCAGTGTTTTTGTATTAATGCAATTATTGTAGTTTTTCTATTAAATTGTAATTCTGACCTGAAATCTTTCTCAAGATTTTGTGGGGGTTCATTTCTCCTGCTGCTTTACTTTCAAACTAGCACAGCCACCTAGTGACAAATTTATACCCCCAGGAAAAAAAAACACCTCAACAGAATCAATTAATAGCAGAATGATGATGTTGATAAGTGGTACAGTATTTCAATCATTAGCAGTCATGGAGGTGGGACAGCTATCTGACCTCCTCTCAACCCATGCATAAAACAGTATTTCCACATCAGAAGGGTCACATTTCTTCTTCAGAACCCATCCTTTAAGTGGTGTAGCTGAGCTTCCCAGCAGGCACATTTGACTTGGATTTACCTGCTGAATCAGGTAGATAGTGTAACTGAGCTGCTGGCGCTGCAGGAAGGGATGGATGTAGTAGAGAAGATGGCGAAGGTGCTTCTCCTGGTTCCTGTAGGGCACAAGGATGGCGGATTTGTAGCGGGCAAAGCAGTGAGGTGGTTTGTAGTGGCCACCAGACTGAACAAAAGGATTTCTTTTCATGATCATCCTTTCACTGGGGAGCACCCTGAAGGTGATGGTTATTGGACCAACTGTAAGGAGAGACAGAAAAAAGAAGCAGTAAGATCAGTGACCTTTCTCCCGCTTTTTTCAGACCTATGAGATCAGCTACCCACATTTGCTCCTTCAGACAGCAGCCCCACCATGTGACATTCACATTCTCTGAACAGAGCGACATAATTCAGTGTCTCAGAAGAAGCACAGAGAGTAGAAGAGAAAACAATCTTTATCTCTGCACCTTTGTTTAACCCATGTGGAATTTGGTATGGAGATTGTTTATCTGAAGTGGTTGCTTGATTGGATTCTGGTGAAGGCTGTTTGGGTTCAATGACCAACTGGATCCAGCAGAGAGTCACGAGTTTGTTAGTTAGGTAAGTAAGAAGTAAGTATGTAGAATGGATAGTATCTCTTTAAATAGTATATTAATGTAATATAGTATAGTTTTAATAAAGCTAGCCTTCTGACCTGGACATCATCATTTCTTCCCTGTTGGGGCTCAGTTTTTTACTGTATCACCAGAGAAGAGTTAACAACACCCATGGCAGACGTAGCTCCATGATAAATTTCACTGCTGCCTGCTGGCCACCTGTCCCTGCTCCACTTGCTGTGGAGCAGGGAGAGGTGGCCAGCTCAGCACCATGAGGACACACACTGCCTGCCAGGCATCCTGAGTCCTGGCACGGCCACCAAGCCTCACTGGGCTGCTGCACAGCTGCTTCATCCTGGGACTGACTGCCTACTGCAGTCTTGTTTTGCTTAGATGAGATCCTTGAATAAATGGATTCGTTGAAAGAAACAGCGTTGAAAATTATTCAAGATGAACAGATACATCTGCTTTTGCTACCAATTTGGAAAATTTCTCTAAACCTCTTTCAGAAGAGATTCAAGGACAAAGATGGGCAAGTGGATATTCAGCAGGTCAGGGGAGAAACAGTTTAAAGCCTGGATGGATAGAAATGCTTTAGAAAATGTCAGCTCTACCTTTAAAAACATTTCAAGTTCAATTTGATATTATAATCACATGGCACAATGGCCGAATTTGCTATATTATTTCATTTTATACACTGTGATAAGCAGGCAGTACTTCAAAATGTTGAGAGAAGCAGATGACAACAGAGAAAGAAGAAAGATGTTATATTCTCAGGAACAGGCACAGGATAGCAAAAGAAAGTATATATGACTGTTCTTCTACTCAGCACTTTGTTTTTAAATACAAAATATACTGCATATCTTCAAGAGTTTCTGCCTAATTAAAAAAAATCTGCATTTTTACATTAATTCTTCCATTCTTCAGATGGAAAATAATGATAAGTCATAAGTGAAAAAGAATCCATATAAAGTGTCAATACCCATTTTAACACAAACCTCATTGTTACAATATAAATAAACAAATTTTACAATTATCTAAATGCCTGTCCTCCTGGATAGTGAGAAAAGCTTCTAGAAGCAGCAGAAATCTTGTATTTATACACAAATACGTGTCTTAACTCTTTTCTACAACTGTGAACTTTTAAGAAAATAAAGCACAGATGCAGAACAAGATTAACATGCAATGCTTAAATGAACTAGGGGAAAACTTTCACCCAGATCATAATTAGAAGCTGGCAATTTCAAACAACAGGTCCATTCAAAAATTCTTGGCAGGCCGTACTACCAAGGGCAAAACGGTTTTCTGCACTAGAAGTCTGCAAGGCAAGTTTGTAGTTGATTTTCTTTTTAATAGCTATAAACAAAATTTTCTTTTCTTTCCAAGGTGATAATTAACACTATGGCTGTCCTAAATCAGATTTTCAGTATCTTGTAAGTGAGACTCCCTCTTAAACCACTGAAAAATTATTCTCTCAAAAACGTTCTGATAATGAAGCATGAGAGCAAATATTTAGGCCTGGTGTTTGGGAGCTTTCATTTGAGCAGGAGAAGTTACAGGGGTGTTTTAATACTAAATGAGCAAGTGAGTCCAGAATATGCTTCTTTCATTCCATCCTATATTCAAATCTTTGCTACAATTCTAACAAAAACAAACAAAAAAATGAGCCTGCCCACACCCACATCCTGTTTGACTGACACAGAAGGAATCAACATCCCTCCACTGGTTTTGGGGGTTTGGTTGATCGGTTGGTTTTGGACTGGTTGCAGATTTTTTAGAGCAGTAACAAGGCTTAAGGACTAAATTTACAATAAAATTCAAACTGTCCATTTTGAACCACGGAACATTTTGCTACCATGAGGAAGTGGCTACAACTCACATTTCTGATGGGCAAACCTGTATTTGATAAGTGCCTCCTTTCCTTCCTCAAGGAACACACAAATGGCATTTCCTGAAGGTCAGTCTGAAGAGCCACTGATCCCATTTCTCATGCTGTCAGAAACGTCTGGTCTGAATCCCACTGCATGGGTTTTGTTCATTGGTTTCTGTTAGTTTGTTTTTAAAAAGAAAGCTTGACTTCTGCTTTTCAGCAAGATTTTGCAATAGCTGACTCTTAAATATCACTTTTCAATCCTTCTCCAACTATTTAAAATACAGGAGAATTTGATTTTCACTGCATTACCTGCAGTAGGAAAGCAGAGCACATCACCATATATTCGTACCTGAAACAGAAGAGTGCTTCTTCAGAGAACCATTGTGTGGGCTATGAACTCGGATCACATTTACAGTGAAATTTCATTATGATATTTCCTATCTCTGTGCATGCAGTTTCCCTTTCCACCTTTAAGACTCCCACGTTTCAGCCCAATAATGTTATCAACCTGTAGTTTATGTTGCTGTTTAGATTCATGGACTTGCTGATTATCAGATCTTCCAACCTAAAGCACCATTAACCACTGATTTGATGACAGATGGAGCTTGCTAAAGAAGTATTATATTCAGGGATTTCAACTATATATCACTGCTCTAAGGAAAAAAATAAGAAAGGGAATTAATTCCTTTTATTCTCCCACAAAGGCAGGGTTTTGTTTTCTATGAAATAATTGGGACTCTGTATTACAGAGTAAGATTTTGCAGCAACAATCTTTAAATTCCAGAAAAAAAATAAGATCTTACTTTGAATGTAAGGGTATGAGTAAGATAATGTGAATAGCTGCACTCCTGTCCTCTCCTTCCACACCCAAGCATATCATTCAGGAGTGTTAACATTTTCATTTTCCAGGTTTTTCAAGATATAGTGTCCTCCCATGCTGCCTGGCTCCACACCTCAAACAAATCAGCCCAGAAACTCAATCTGGAATATGACAAGGGAAGGGAAAAAAAAAAAAAAAACAAACCAAAAACCAGTGTGACTTACATCCCCAAAACCTCCAGCTGCCTTACACTCCTTGGCTACAAGCTACATTCTGGCTTTCATGTTTCCCTGCTGTCCAACTAACAAAAGGCTAATGCAATCTAATCCAATTAAATCCCAAATGTGAACAGAGCACTTGCAGGCTGGACCACAGAGGGATAAATAAAGCTGCCAAAGCACAGCCTTGGAAAAGGAGGAAAAAGCCATCTTACACATACTAGGAAGCACAGGATCCCTGTTGAGGCAGAGTACAGAATTAACACCCTGAAGTGTCCAAACAATTTTTCCATGGCCTGGTTCCAAAGATGGTTCTGTGCCTGTACCATCACACAGAGGGCATTTAATGAATATGAAATTTCAGTGTACAGAGTTAGGTCTCAATTCCATGTGTTGTCAGCTGGTGCCACTGACAGCACACTCTCTGCTTGCTTCACTTCCTAGGCAACATATTTGCCTGTCAGGGGACCTACTGACTTTGACCACATGTATCCCACCTTATGAAAGTAACTCCAGGACTTCTGAACTCCCTGCTATGCATTTAGAGTTTGCAGCTGTAATTACCAAGCCCAATCAGAATAATCACAACTTACACAAGATGAACCAACAGGAACATGGGTGAATGCTACACTCAGATACTACAGCACCACACAAAGTCATATTCATGTAATTCTACCAGGGCTTGGGAAAAGAAAAATCAGATCAACAACTTTCATTTAAGCATCAGTTTCTAATGATAGAATTCACAAGGCTGCCTCAATGGCACCTGAAAATAAATCTCAGCATTCAGCACTGACATCTTTTTATTTCTCTTTCAATCCAAGAGAAGAAACTCTGGCAGCATTAGAAAATATAGCAGGAGCTACTTAATACAACAGATGGTCCTGCTCATGAAAAGGTTATGACAGATGGGAGTGAAAGGCAGTAACTACTATAAGAAGGGCTTGGAAAAAAATCCTTCCATAGCATGAGCAAATTATAAACAGCAGAGTTACAGACAGAACTTTCAGCTATTAAAGTCCTTGAGGGCCAAGCCAACTTGTTCAGCACATGTCATGCATGAAGGAAGGTACCCCTTTAAACCAAACCAGAAATAATAAAATAAAGCCAAATCTTCTAGCACCAAACTTTTTACTTGTGAGAAGTAAAGATGAACTGAAAAAAGACATCTTGCGTGAAATGTGAGAAAGTCAGATTTTGAATTTAAAAGCTATTTTAGTTATGTTTAACGAAGTATAACCTGGCACACAAACACTTCACTTTTTCTAAAAACAGAGGAGGAGAAAACAGGCAATGGGTTATTTTTGTAGAAACTTTAACCTTTGAGGAAACTCGAGTAATTTATTCACAATATTAGTGAAGACACTGAATACCTGCAAAGCTTTTCAAGTTGCTGGTCACAAAATGTTCAGTGCACACCACTAGGTGTATAAAAGTACCACTAGTCAGCAGAAGTCTAGTTCCTCTAAGGCAGAGATGATTAGTAGTTATATTTTAATTCTAACTTCACAGCCCTTGAAGAATCAAGTTGCTGAAGATTCAGGAGACAGGAAATAGATGAGTTGCAAGCTGATTAACATTCAAACAGTTATCAAAATTATCTACTACATATATAAATGGAAAAAGTGCTGCACTTCATAAAAGCCCTGATGCAGAAACCATTTAAGCCATTTGGCATCCTTCCAGGTACTTTAACACACTTTAGAGTGGGCACAGTGACTTATTACCAGCTCTGAACAGGAGGCTGAGTCCTCAAGAATTGATTTGAAATCTCATTTAATAGAGTTTATGAAATTAATATTAAAAGGTATTGCTCTCTGCAATATATATAATGCTTCCAAGAAACATCAGCCTCATGAGAGATGATGGCAACAACTATTCAAGACATTTATAAAGTATTTATATCTCAATTCATATATGCCCATCACATACAAAAGAAGGGACAACGCCCTCAGAAAACAGCATGTTCTCAGTTAAGAAAAAAGCAAAACACCCAGAAGAGGTTGGCCTGCAGTGATAGAAGGAATAATTTACATCCTATATTTATAGGGAAATACCACTGAGTAAAAGTTAAGCTGAAGAAGAGATCTCATTTTTCTTAAGCTGAATTTGTATCAGTGCTCCAAATTATTTGTGTTTCACTTCAACGATGGCTCATATGCTCAACTCAGTATTTTCATACAGTAAAGCTTACACAGTTACTTTGCCTCATGGTTGGCTTTTTTTTTTATCTGAGCCAGCTTACTGTTTGTTTCTGTCTATGACTAACATCATGTTTCCATTTTAGCTCTGAAGAACCGCCTGCAGGACAATCTCCTGGTCTCAGTGATGGGCAGAAGAGTTCTTAAAAAGATTTCCCAGCTCTAAGAGCACAGATTAGTGTAATTTTACTCTGCATTTGCCTCCTGTGTACACGTCACTGCTTTTACTTATCTGATGGTTTGCAGGCAAGCTGCAGAATTGTTTGGTTCTTTCCTTTTGACACTAAAGCTGTCTCCTTTGACTCTTTAGGAGAGAGGACTTTCATCAGTAGTGGAGACAAATTAGGTGCAGTCACGTTTCTGCTGTGCTTTTTCAAATAAAACAATTCAGCCTGAAGGAATGAGTTGTTGCTTCCCAGAACTGAATGGGCTGCAGTGTACTGAGGCCATGACACCCAAAAAGGCTCTGTGCTATCAGGATTTCAGGATTTAGTAGAGCCATTTCTGAGGGAAATGCTGGAACACACACTCAAAGCTACCTTATAATTTCATCATACGTCGTGTGTGCATTTAATTTAATTGCAAGCAACAGGGGAAAGAAGAAAGCATCTCAAAAGAATAAGCATCATTACAAAGATTGCAGTCTGAGCAGGCTCATCCAAAAGGTCCCAGCAAAGTTCTCCAACCTAAGTAAGCAACTTGACACAAGAGCATTGGCTTCCCACAGAACTTCCACGTGAACCAAGCTCAACCATTTGCTCCTAATGGGCTCCATGTGCAGTGATCAGCTTTCCCAGAACAGCAGTCCAGGGCTAGGTGTATACAACATTTAGACATGCAGAAACCTGTGCAATATGGAAAAAGCTGACAAGAGTAACTTACTACACAGTACTCTAAGAAGGTGATGGCCCCAAACCAGCTGTAAGTGCATGCTGATGGAACTTAATCCATTCATGGCTGGCTGTGTCAAAGGGATTCACCATTGCCTGAGCAGCACCATCACTTTACTAGCAACACACCTGCTTTATAGCTTTGACTTTGTACTGACTTAAAATTTATCAAGTGTTTTAGTACTGCAACAACTGGATGAACACCGCTCCTAAGATCAGCTCTGGTTTGGTCCTACTGTGAATACAAATTAACTTGTGACCAGACTTTTAAGTCTAACAGAGAAGTTTCTAAGCCTAAAGGATGTGTAACAATCATAGACTAGAAGATCACTATGAAGAGCAAGGTGCTCATCCTCCTAAAGCTGATTTCAAGTCAATTAATCAATTTATACTGAACTTCAGGCTTGATATAAGGCTAAACAAAGAATCCAGGAGTTAAAGTCAGAGGTCAATATTATCAGTTTCTGAATCGTTGGGTCATTTTACACAGGACTGCCAAGATAAAAAAAAAAAAGGCATTACTAACTTGATATATTACCATGCTGTTTTCACTCTTGCTCTACAATCTTGACATCTGTGTAACCAAACTCTCAACAGTGGGAATTTGTAGGCCAGTAAAATACTTTTCCGCACACAAGCAATAAAAACAACACGGGTTGTTAACACGAGGACATGTTGTCAACGTAAGTACACCAGCACACCTGTTTGGAAGTTTGAAGAAGACACAACATACATTTACGACAGGCTCAGGGTTATCAGGAAAGAGGTTCTTTCGCACCTCCTGCCCAGGGGTTCGGAGGTGCGTACGTACCCAGGACCGGGGACTGCGCTGAGCAGTAGCGCAGGGTGTCCTCCCGGGGAGCCCGGGCCAGCCGGCTCAGGTTCGTGTACACATCGTGCGGCTTCGAGTAATCCACCGCCCCAGGCGGCTCCAAAATCCCGCGGAGCACATGCGACGGTCCGCCTCGGTACAGGATCAGGATAAATATCGCTTGGAAGGCAAACACAAACAGCAGGAAACAGTGACTGTCCATACGGGAGAGGAACATATTTTTCAGCCCATGCTCCGGGATCAGGGCGGTGAGGAGCTGAGCTGCCTTCCAGGGCTGCCGTTCCACGCTCAGGGCTACATCGCTGGGCAGACCTTCTCCTTCTCCTCCAACTTTCTGAGGCGGCAGCGTGCTTCCCTAGCTGGGCTTCATCAGGACGCCGAGAGCCAGACCGCACCTTCCCGGTGCGAGCTGCAGGAAGGAAGGAGCTGGCCAAAGCCACCCCGCTCGGAGCCCCGGGCCAGCGGCAGGGGCTCGCTGTGGCACAGGCGCAACACCCGCCCTCCCCCGCCCGCCTTCCGGCGAGACTACAGCTCCCAGAATGCAGGGCGGGGCAGGGCGGGCCCTGGCCGAGCCGTGCTGCCGCGCGGCATACTGGGAGATGTAGTCACCACACCCCCAGTGGCCACCGCTGTGGACGAGGAGGGAGAAGGATGGGGTGGCTGCTGAACTGCACCTCGTGTCGTCTCCTCCGACTGCTGTCTCCACTTTAAATTGGTTATTAAACTGGTCAGGGAGAGATGAATAGAAATTTAGACATTGCAATGGACTGCCCAGGGAGGTGGTCCAGCCTCCGTCTCTGGAGGTGTGTAAGGAAAGACTGGGTGTGGCACTCGGGGCTATTTGCCATGGCGGTGTTCAGTCATAGGATGGACTTGATGATCTCAGAGGTCTTTTCCAAAGTGATGCGTTAGGTGATTCTATAGAACAGTTACACCTCAGCAGCCTGGCCACTGTGAGAGGCCTCCTGCCACAGCCATGCTGCCCTGAAAAATTTCAGCTTTTAATGCCCCTCTATTCACTGGCTGATTTTGTAAAGAAATGGGGCCTAGATTGTGCTGTTTGCTCTCATGTGCCTGCTCTTGCTTAAATGCAGAAGAGGAAAAGACATGATACAGATATTAAATTCCTACATGGCTACAAAGAAGAGTTGGTGTTGGCCATGTTTGCACTGGGGAGAGGCTTAAAAGGAAATCTGTGAGGGGGAGCAGGCTCCTTGAGCTTAACATTGCACTCCAAGGCTTAGCCACTGGCCCAGCAGCCAGCCCAGAGCAGGCACGGCACTGAGCACTGGATAGGCTGCCCAGAGGCTGCTAGTCTCTCTCTCTGGAGACATTCAGAAGCTGTCCAGATACAGTCCAGAGGAATGTACTCTAGGGGACCCTGCTTCAGCAGGAGGGTTGTGTCAGAACTCATCCCCATATGGGCCACCAATTGTTGGCATCAGTGCTTGGCACAAACCAACAGTGGATAGGAACTGACTGTCATTGCCAGTTTGTTATCTTACTGTAAGACTTTCATACCTTCTGTCTGTGAGTTCTCACCAGCAGCTCCTCACAACACTGACTCCTTTCCTTCTGCACAGCTAGCCAACTTGACTTCCTGTCCCTAGCACAACCACCTGACCCTTGCTGCTCACAGCCAACAGACTCCAACTCTCCCCTCAACCAGCTAACCCATTCTTTTATAACACCCATCCTTACTGGACCACCCTTGTTGGACACAGCTGTGCCCTTTTAAGGGCAGGGCTGCTCCTACTCTTTGGTAATTAGTACAGCTGCAGCTCCTCAGGGGTGAGATTGCCTTCAGCACTATCTATTCTCTCATAATCCATCCTCCCACAGGGTTGGCTCAGATGATCACCAGTGGTCCCTTCAGTCTTACCTGTTCTGTGATTCATAAAGCATGTGCTGCTTTTTGACTTCCAAAGGGGATGGCATGGCAATAAGATGGGGGGACAGAGTGATACCACTTTTATGAAGAGTTGGGAGTACTCTTGCTTCGGAGTTGGACTGAGATGTATAGGACACATCTATGGGAAACTTGATCTCAGTCATTCTCCTGTGCAGAACAACCCATTATTCCATGAAAGTCTTACAGTAAGATAACAAACTGGCAATGACAGTCAGTGGATTGCTTAAGGCCTAGATGTAAACTGTCATCATTTAATATTTAATTTTAACTTAATTGGGTTTATAAATTAAAAAATGTAGAGAACATTTTTTTTTCCCTGGGCAAAGTCTTGCTGTACTGAAATCCATGCAATGCTGCTGCCACGAAGGTTGCTTTTTTTGTACACCACAATGAGCCTCTACTGTTTACATTCTCCTTGTGTCATTCCCTCTACAATCACAGCAAACCCACCCTGCTTGCCTTCCCCTCCATAAAACACTCGCTGTTCTGCTGATAGCTCCAGCAAGTACAATGCCAAGGACAGGAAAGAGAATTAAACTCTGCATCAGCTGTGAAACAAAGGAAGGAATCCAGATTTTCATTGTATGACCTGGGGCTGCAGATGGCAATTGTTTCAGGGCCAGTAGTGCTTTATGTTTCTCTTGCAATCCCTCCTTGGGTCACAGTAGGAAATCTCAATGTAGGAAGAATTTGGACAAAGCATGTTTGCCTCCCTCTGTCTTGGAGAAGGGAGCAGCTGGACCATTAGAGCTGCCCCACATCAGTGACTGCTAACTTCCTTGCAGTCAGGGCTTAGTTGTACAAATTGCCACCCTGTGCCAGTTCTTGGGAAGAAGAAGCAGATCAGATGGAAACAGCCTAGCTTAATCTGTATTTTCACCTGTGTGTATATTTGTTCTCCAGACTGGAAAACTAAATACAGCTAGGCAGATCAGCTGTCTGCAGAGGAACCAGCCAGCATGTGTTTCCATGAGGGCTCAGAGAGCTCAATCTCCAGAGAGATCATGTCCCCCTCAGGAACCTTCTAAACCAACTACAGCTCCTCTCCTTCCCCTTCAACCATCAGCACTGAAATGAGTGGATCATAAACCCAATCATGAGCCTTTTCCTCACCAGAAAGCAAGCAAGCCGGGAAGAGCAAAGTACAGGTCAGAACTTCATGGTGCCAGCAGGTCTGGGCCTTTTCAAGGTCACAGCACTCCTGTTTTAAACAGAGCTGTGGAAACTAGGGTGTGTTTTGAATTAAAATTGAATTGGATTGCTTAAATGCAAAAAAAAAAAAAAGTAACTGTCTCCACTGAAGTGTGGAAGGGAGGTAGGGGGTGGAATTTTAGCAACCTTTGCACAGAGATTTATTGAAGGCAGTAATGGAGGGAAACAATGTGAGACTGGATCTGTAAGAACCAGGCACCGGGCTGGCTTCACAGTCAAAAGTCTGCCTTTCTCATTTTCACACAGCTCTATGGGAAATTAAATGGAATGAATTAAAAAAAAAAACAACCAAAAAAACCAAAACCAAAAAAAAAAAAACAACAAAAAACACCCAAAGCAAACCAAATACCATCTTCAACAGAGCTTGAAATTAAGTTTTTGTGAGAACCTCTGGATTGTCCCAAGGGAGGGGGCTTTTCCTCCCTTCAAATGTGGTTTCACCTTCAATCAGGCCTGAACATGATGAGAGACTGAGTGCCTCACTCTGTTTAATAAGATTCATCCTTGCTTGCTCATTTTCTCTCCCCTTCTCCTCCCTGCCCTGTCTCCTGGGGGCTGCACTAGATCCTTACTGAAAGTGCAGCAAAGTGGCTTTGGGAAGCTTTGCCTTGAAAATGCAGGCCCCGAGGAGGGGAGGAACAGCTGGTGTGACAGTGGTTTTAGGAGGCTGGATGCTCATACAGTGCTGCTCAATGTGCATTATCTAGTGCTCTCGCAGCCCCCAGGGTTTCCATTAAGGCAAGAGGAAGGTAGCATTAGTCCTTCTACAGGTGGATGCCTTCAGCCAAGCAGAGCTGTCTCTCATTTTTGGGGAGTGAGCTGGTTTTAAACCATGACACCGTATTTTCTAGTTAGGTGCATGTTTCAAGTACTTTGGCCACACCAGCTCTTTCTCAGCCTTTTGCAGGACCTTGGCTTGTAAACTTCACATAGTTCTTCTAGCAACACCTTTGTGAATGTGATGTTTTATTACACAGGTATGAATTTTGTTTGCTTTCTAGTATGCTACATTTTCAGCCAGGCTTCCTCAGAAGAGTTTTAAAATTACTTCCATGTTTCTGAGAGGTGAATGCCCTGCTGTTAAAAAACCTGGAGAGCTGATGTCATGTACGTTGGACCAGGATAGAATGAATTAGTGAGAGCTTTAGAAACCATTTCTGGATATCCAAACTTCTCCCAGGCTTGCGGAAGAGCCGACAGTGGGCTCTTATCACACAGACATTTAACTAATATAGCTTATGGCACCCTTCCCTTTGGGATGGAGAACTAATTGCTTGCCCTATGTTTTGACCACTACTCACTTCTGAGTCCTGGTCATGCCTTGTCCAAGATTTAAAAAAAACGTTTTCCTATTTACCATCTGAGTAGGAGGTGCCTTGGGGCAGTTTTCCTTGTCTGCTGTTAATAGCCCCATCAATGCCTTGCCACATGACCCAGAGATAACACTGTCCAGGAGCAGGTGATTAAGGACACACCTCGTGACTCATAATGACCCATTGTGAGATGCTCTGCCCAGGGGGGAGGAGCTAGGCATTCCAACCTGGATAAAACTGGGGATTTCTAGACAGAAGAGTCAGCCTTTTCACAGGTTCTCTGAGAGGCCACAGCGACTACATCTGCCATCCCAAGAGGACTGCAGCTACTCCAATTTGGGCTGCTGCCAGCACGCTGGCCAGGTCGTATTTCGGACTTTGTCGGTGGTCTTTCCCTTTGTATTGTTGCATGTATTTTTGTCCTTTTCCCCTTTTCCCAATAAATTGTATTTCTGACTTGAAGTCTCTCACTGGTTTTGCTTTCAAACCAGAACATGTCTTTACAGAGCAATCTCAGTAGGGATGGGCACCGTGCCCAAAATGACTGCTTGAGATGCCATGAGACTGTGGAGTTTAGACTATATTCTCCTGCCTCCTGTTTCCTTTATCCCGTAATGCAGGCAGCAGTCTCAGGGACATGAAATGTTTTTGCTTGACTTTCACTTGTAACATTTAGGTCAGAGGAAGAGTGAAATGAGTACACTTAAAATAGATACTTTTCCCATTATAGATCCACTGTGTTTTCCCAGAAAAGGAGTAAGGACTTAGGCTGCAGACAAGACAATGCACTATCCTATTATTCACATCATATTTAATAATGCTCTAGTACCATTCAATGTAAATAAATAACCATTAAAAGTACTTTCTTGACATTCTCTTTTGTTCATCAATAGTATTTTCTGCAACAGGAAAGGTTAGTAATATTCAATGGTTGGTGAGTTGGATGAATCTCAGAGAACATGAGTATCAGGTACTAATATGCTAGTAAAAACCAGGTGCTGGGATGCCTTTTCTTTTTTAAACAATTCAAGCTTGATGTGTGGCTTCCCCTCCTTACTGCACTCACTTCCCCTGAAGCCTGTAACCCTGATAGCTGCTTGTGTCCTGGGCTCCCCTGCTCAGTGGGCAAACAGCCATCTTAACTTGTGGTGCCTGTTACTCACTCACCCTTATCCGATATGCCTTGGCCAGTAGCAGTCCTTGCTGTCCTCAGGCTGCTCTACAGGGAATAGAGTATTTGTGCTGACCAGGTCTATCTGTCTGCTAGCCTGGAATGTCAGCTGTCCAGACAAGGTCTCAGTTCTGCACAATGTAGTGACTGACAGAACTTTTTGATTCACAGTAGGTCTGCTCTACAGGGCCAGGCTGGGGCAAGAATGGAGATGGTGCAATAGGGCTGGTCTTGAGAGCCGACTGTGACCAAGACTGAACTGACAGTGTAGTACATACAGGAAGAGTAATTTTGCTTTGTTGTAAGGATGTAGAGAGAACAACTCCAAAAATATGTGTGTGGTGGGATCTGTTGCAATGGGAATAGATCCTTGCTACAAACACTCACTGTCAGTCCCTAAACCCTATGTAGGACCTGTGTGAGGTTAAAGGCCAAAGAATTAATCACTACATCTCCTCCTGTTCATACAGGCAGAAACTTTGCCCATCTCAGAGGAGAAAATGGAGGATCATAAATCAACTCCTTTATTCCCTTGCTCTTACTCATTTACTGAAATCACAAAGAAGGGGACTTAATCTTGGGGTAATGCAGGGTAGAAGCACTGGAGCCCACTTGCCTGGTGGCAGGATGGGCTGGCAAAGTCCCCTGGAGTGCAAGCCCTGCTACCTTCTGCAGAGGGCAGGACAAAAAGCTTTGACAAATGCAGAGTGAAAAGCATTCTGTGAATGCTGGACTTCTTTCATGCTATCCAGTGCCAGTAAGCTCTCTAAGGATCTTTCTACAGTCCAGAGAATACATTGCTTTCTCACCCCATTCAGTGCTTTCTTCATGCTGAGACAGCTGGCAGGGTGACCTTGTACTACTGGTGTGTTCATCCAGACAGGCCCTGGCCTTAGCCTCACTAAATACCGTCTCAATTTCTCTAGTTGTTGCCTATTCTTTGATTTCTTCTGTCTCTCTCTCTCTCTGAAAGGAGGCATCTCATCCCCTGTGCCTCTCCCATAGTTTGGTCCCCTCCTATAGTAGGATGCATGGCTGTTCCTTCTCCACTGAGAGAATATGGACCAACTCCCTCTCTCAGACACCCTTCAGAGCCCCCTTAATGGAAGCTTCCTGAGAGCCCACGGGGACTGTCTGCTGAGTGAGGCAGTCCTTTGCTCATGTTTTTACCTCAGTGTGATTGCTTGGGAGCCAGAAACTTAGTGCCACCCATGTTTGTTGCATAAAAAAACTAATTTCCTTCGCTGTACTGCCCCCCTTGCTGTGTTTCTGATTATTTTGCCAGTTTAAGATACCATTGTAAAGAAACCCCAGGGAGCACAGAACATATGACATTCATCGGTGAACACCAAGCTCTACTGTTCTGAGACAAGAAGGAAAATATTCTTTCTTTATAAATATGTCATGTGACCTAAGCTAAAAACCAAAAGTAAACAAGGAATAGGCAGAGAAGAATTCTAGTATAAATAAATCAACAAATAAACAAGTTTCCTGCTAGCCCTGAATTCCTTGGGCAGGGGATGACTCAGTTGCTTATAACTTTCTCCCAGCTGTGAAATCCTTGATGTATTTTGAATGCCTTAAGCCTTTTTTCTCATAGCCTGAATGAAGAAGGTTTTTAAGATCTGCTCAGAGGGGTTTCTGGGTCATTCAAGGAATCTTCCTGGAAAAGTCACAGCGACACCACTCCCCACGCACACATATGGTACCACACTTGTGCTTTTAATCCAGTGCATCCTTCCTTCGGTCCTCATTTGCACCTCCTGTTTTGTAGGCTGCCTCCCACCTGGCTGTCTTCCTGTTTTATTGAGGGAAGGGGAAACCCTTCCACATGACACTGACTCCTCTCTCTTCACAGCACCACACACTCCTTTCAAAGTTCAGCTGGAAAACCTTGCCACATTTGTTATTTCAGTTGTCATGTATGTGCTCAAGATAGGTTTTCTGATGATGTCTCCACATTCCTTGATGTTCTCACAGCAGATGAGTGCAGGCTGAGGGTTCCTCTTCTTTCAGCACTTCTCGCCCACCTCCCTCTCAGAGTTGTCTTCCTCTCTGGAGGTCTAGGAAGCAGGTCCATCCACATGATTTGAGGCTCCTGGAGCACCTGATGGAGCTGCAGCAGGCTTCCAGGCCTTGAACACGTTCAAGTCTGCCCATCTTTCCCCTGCTTTCTGCTCTCTGCAGCAAGACACAGAGGCATGGCCTCTGAGGTACAGTACCTGCACGTCTCCCAAAGCAGGAGAGGAACTTCATCCAGAGGGGTCTGTGCCTGGGGATCTCAGATGGCGTTTTCCAAAACAACCTTAAACAGGGACAGTTCAGGATGTGAGCTGAGGGATAGGCACCACATCCCTTCTGAACTCCCAAACCCCAAATGAGGTTTGTCAGCACAGCTTCCTCTCCAACACTGAAGGCTGATCTGTGTACATATCGGAGTGCATCCCTCAGAGGGACAGACTCTCATGCCAACTTTGCTTTAAAGCTGTTTTGAGAGCACACCAGCATCAGGCCAACAAGTCCATGTTTGTGCTTTAGTGACAACTCCTGTCCTTGAATTACTGCAGTTCACAGTTGTTGGACTGAAGCTCAGGTTTTGCAAGATGCCAGGAGAGACCTTTGGAGGCATCTGCACCCATCCTGGATTTCAGCCTCTGTGCTGGCACAGCAGAGAACGAAGATCACATCTAGTAAGTTTTAACAAATGGTTAACAAACAGGGCCCAGAGGGGAAGGGAAGCACTCCTCTCCTAGGTGGGGAGGATCTCAGGGCATCTCTGTCTCTCCTTATTACCACCACTTTGAGCAAGGGGGGCTGTTTGGAGTGGTGACATTTGGAGGTGTTTATCATCCTCCAGCAGTGGAGCAGAGCGCTGGGCAGGACAGGCAGGGTGCACAGTTGCTATGGTTGCTGATGAACTTCAGGAACAATCACAGCCCTCTGCCTCTGTCAAAACAAACACAAAGTGAGGTAAAAAGGTGTAAATACAACATGGCTATCCTCCCTGGCTCAGGCAAACACCTTGCAGGCATCAGTGAACAGGTTCCTCAACGACATTGTGCATGGCTTTGGGCAGGGATACGGCTGAAGAGCTGCTTGTTCTATCTGCCCTAGAGTCTTAGCTGGGAGATTTTATTTATGAATTAGAGAAAGTTTCCGACAGTTTTTTTTTTTTTTTGTCTGCATTTAAAGTCATTATTTTAACTTCTTTGATAATTTGTTTTAAAGAAAGAGTAGGAGGATGAGATCTGAGGATCTCTATTCAGTCTGTCTGGAAGCTGTGAAATGCAGATGAATCTTCCCTATTTCCAAATTTCACAATAGCAGGAGTCCTATGCTAACCTAAGTACACTCTTCTCTTTTGGATGCCTGTAAATAAAAATTAGCAATAAGAATAAGTAGTTTTTATAACACCAGTCTTCTGTAATAGTTTTCAGGACTTTAAGAAAGAAAAATATGAAATGAAATTAATCTCAGTCTCCTCTTCTCAGGAGGCAAAGCCTGTGTTTCAAAGGTGTTTCAATACAGTTGGCAGGGATGTATGCTGTGATAGCTTTGGGCTGCTCTGTGGCAAGCAGCCATGCAAGTGGTCCAATTAGAGATTAGGGGAGTAGCAAATCCCACACCAGGCAATGTCTGCCTGACTCATATCTGCAGGATTTAAAGGGAAGGAGGGCTCTGGGAGGTCTTGGACTTAACTGGCTTGATCTGATCCTCAAGGAGGACTTATTGCCAGGAGGGAAAGGTAGATACATTCTTCCTATTGTGTCTAAGAACAGAAGATCCTCAGGGGAGCAATTTTGCCTCTTTTTTTTTTCTCAGCACTGGCTTATCTAGATTATGTTGATCAATGTTCTGAAGCTCAGCAGGCTTGATAGGATGAACTTCCAATACACTGAAGCCTTCAGCAGAGATCTCAATTTAAATTTTTAAGAAATGCAATCTAATGATTTTGCTTGATTGCTATTGATTGTCAAGCAATTTACCTTGCATATATCTCCTGGAGCAGATGCCACCTGCTACCTTGACTTGTCAAAGCAGCTGCCCCACATGACAGACAGTGGTGCAGAAGGGACTGTGGTCAAAGTGACTGCTAATGCAAGTGCAAAGATCCTTAAAAATCTGCAGGGCTGATCCAGCCAACAATCTGATTGAAATCATTGGAGGGGATGGCTTGGATTAAGGTGCAAGTCCTGCTGGTGAGTCAGTGGCAGTGTCTTGATCTTTTAGACAGGTTGCTTTCCTTTACCACAACAAATCACTCATGGGAAGCCATTCTCACGAGACTCCATAGCTGGTTCATTACATTTCTTATGGAGGATGGCTGAGTGCTTGGCCAGGGAGAGAGGTGAGGACAAAAGAGCCCATCCATAAACAGCACATTTGTGAAAACATTACATCCACACTGTGCATCCCCAATGGAGCAGTCAGCCCCTCCTCCAGCAAGTAGGCAAGGAGGGTCTAATCTAGCTGAGTTTTTATAGGTCTGCTCGTCCTGTACAAAGTAAGTGATTTCTCCAGAGCAGTTAAGTGGTCTGTGAGTCCTTATGAGCTGAGTTTGGGCAATCATAGCTTTAGGCAACTGCATACTCAGCATGGGTGAGTGTGCAAAATGAACCTGTTGTTGCTAGTGGATCTCACAAAAGCACTGATGAAAAGAGGAGCTGCTGCCTAAACACAGGTATCTTGCACCATTTATGAGTTTCTACGATATCTGTAATATTAATTGAAAGCTGTCAGAAATGGTACAGGGTTTGTGCCTTATAGGAGGTACAGGTAGGCTACCCCAGAGTCCCTATTGTGGCACCATGTGTCTGTGTTTAGATAACTGATTCCAGTGCCTTCCATCTGCTGCTGGATGTGCAGGCACTGGGATTGCTTTGCTCTGTTTGTGTGGTTGTCACTCAGAGATTATGAGGTGCTGTGGCAATGCTGAGTGCAGCTACTAGTGATGCACACAGGAGATCAGTGCAGGAGTTTAAATACTCATGAACTACCTGTATAAAATCTGTCAGTTTTATTTCAACTGGTAGAGCTGAGCTGAGGTGTATATTGGGGTCAAAACTAAAAGCACTCGTGGAATGTCTTCCAAAGACATTATGCTGACTAAATAATTCAGCATCCTGTGTCCTGACAGTTATGACTGATTTCAGAAAGAGCTGGGTACTCAGAAATTGGGATAGTTTTTATTCTTTTTGGACTTTTGGGGCAGGAATCTGCCATTGAGATCAGAGGGCATGGCCTCTGGACGCTTCTTCATCATCATTCTCTTTCTAAGAACACATCAATGACCTCTGACACATTCCTACCTCGCCCATGGTGGTTGCCACAGTCCCCCATCCTGCTGCTGAACCTGGCTCTTTGAACTGCAAAGGCGCTCCCTAGTGCATTCTCTATCTCTCCTCAGCAGCAGATGTTCTCCTAGCTCTGGGAGTATTGGTACCCAACACCTCAAACTGAGAGAGTCTGTGTAGGTTGTGCTTTGCTTGTTCTTCTGAGGTGCTCTGAGCATTCCATCAGCCTTTCCCTGCTGCACCCACACCACAGCTGTTCATGCAGGATAAAAGCTGAAGGGGGATGCTTGAAACATTGCACAGGTGGCAGGGCTGCCAGGACAAAAGGTTGCCTGCAGTAGTGTGATCTCGTTCCATGCTGTAGGACAACTCCCACACCAAAGAGAGTTTACAACTGGATGAAAGAGTCCAAGGGCAAGGAATTTGGCTTGTCATTAATAATGAGTGAAACTGGGAGATTCTGCTGTCGCTTTTCTCTCTGTCAGGCAAAACTCCCATATGGTCTGCAAGGAGGCTTGAATGAGCAAGAAATACAGAGCACACGTGGATAAAGATGAGAATCTACTTCTTGTCCAAAGGGTAGCATGGTGAATTACCAGAGCAGTCACATATGCAGTTTTGGAGGAAATAATAGCAGAAATAAGGAATCAGGTACAGATTATTTGCCTTGCTAAAGCCAGTAAAGACAAAGATACTCACACCCTGGAGCTGGCTCTTTGCTTACACTTCTACTCTGGGGTCTGTAAACCCACGCTTGCCTTCATTAACCAGAGTGGGCCTCTCAGTTCTTGTGTGCCAGACCAGCACCTAGAGGGAAGCACAAAGAGTTCAGGGCATTCTGAATAGCATGGAAACTATGAGAGTACTTCACCCATTGGTGAAAAGTGAGGCTCACAGTTGTTTGAAGCAAGTGATTGAAAGGGGTTCATCCTGGGAGACACTTTATAGGCACATGAAAAAGTGACAAGGAGGAGGGCTCATTCTAGAGCAAAATTCCAGACTCAACCCTCTGCCAATCCTCCTGGATTTTGGAGAAGCAATCTGGGCACAAATTGTACATCTGAGCTTCTTTATTAACACAGAATGCCTAGCACTGCTCCTTTGATCTCTCTGAGCTTTACATCTGTGAAGAATTTAGCAGGCTTTGTCCATCTGTCTGTCCCAGAATCATTTGGCACTGACATGTGCCAGCACTAGGCAGGCACAGTGGAAGGTGGAAGAGTGTGGCAGGACGCTGTAAAGGCAGCCAGGACCCTGCAAGGAGATTGTATCTTTGAGATTTCTTGTACTACTCACCTTTGTGCAGTTAGCTGCTTTGGGCTCCAGCCCGTCCATAGTCACTAAATCCTTCAGCAGACTTGTTTCCTGGTACCCTCCTTTAACTCCCTCCAGCTTGAAACTGGCGTGAGGCTTCTCCAAAATCAACTTGATGCTGATAGCAAATCCGGCCATGTCAATAGCGAAGGGACGATTAGGGTCAAAGACAGTTTTCCAGCCCACCACCTTCCCTGCTGGGCTCACTTTTGGGGATTCATACCTCAGCCCCCCAACGAAAGCCACTGGCCAGACTGAGACCCGCCTCGTGTAGCGCATCTGTGTGCCAGAAAGAGACAGTGCTGTGAGAATTCAACCCCGCCACGTTTGTCCCAACCCGTCAGTGCACCATGCTCTGCTTTCATTGGCACCTGTCCTCCCCCACGGACTTCCTACACAATCACATTGCTCTTGGCAGCACAAGCTCTAGTTCACCTGAGCTGTTGCTTGAAGAGCTACAGCTTCCACAGGCAAAAGGCAAATTCTTAGCACGTTATTCTCTGAACAGCAAACTCACTGCTTTTCTGTGCCCACATTCACTCCCGCAGAAGAATGAAAACCTCTGGTTTTCTCATCCCATTTGAACTTTTACCTTTTTGTTATGGTAGAATTTTACCGATTTTATAAATGCCAAATACTACTTTTACCAGGCCTCTAGCTCTTTATTACCATCTCCATGCATTCCAGCTTCACACTCATGCAAGTACTCTCCCTGACTGATTCATCTTTGTCCTTATCTATCCCAATTTCTCCCCCTATCTCCTGCCTTGTTTTTCCATCCATGGCTATTGCCTGGAAGTGTGGGGGTTTATTGAAATTGTCAGAAAGGATCTGGAAGTAAGTAAAAAAGGATGAGCTTAACAGAGACCTAACAACTCTGAAGACTGGAAATATGTTGTGATGCATAATTTTGTTCTTCAGGTGGCTTAGTACAGTTTGGCTTAAATTGGTGACAAGACAGTTTACTGGATTTTTGCAAATTTACAATAGGCTTGGCATCTCTACAAAAGCCAGGTCTCCAGCAGAAGTCTGGGCAAGCTTCAGTGATCGCAGAGGCACAGCCCTGTTGTGGTGGCAGGAACTTGGAGAACTGAAGGGCAGTCAAGGAGTAAAGGTGGATAGAAAGTCAGACAACTCTTCCATCATCCCCTAACCATCACACCCCTGCAACAGTGCAGATTTACACCTTGCCAGAAGTTTGTCTTTGGTGCTTATTTAAATTAGGTCAGCTCTCCCTGAGGAGAGGTATAAATTCTGAGGTACACATCCTGTGGTCCCTGGCAAGAACTCTAGATGAGGCAATGATGTTTGAGTGGCTGTTCACATCCACGGCCTATAGCATGGCAAATATGATCTTTGCCCTTTCAGCTTGCATCTGCCCTATACCAAACTGCCACTGCATGCAGAATGGGTGAGGTCTTTGCAAGTGCAACTGGGCTTAAGAGGCTCTGCAGCTCCATCCTGCTTTTCTATCCCATGGAATTTTATGTCTCTTACCTCCTCAAAGAGCTCCAGGCTGTAGGTGTTATCATCATCAGCAAAATAGACTACGCCTTCTGGTGGTGCGGTGTTGCTGAAGCTGTCCCTCAGCCAGTGCAGCCCCAGGTTCCTCTGTAGTGTCCCCCTTGGGGTGTGGGATGGGATCCAGGACAGACCCAGCTTCAGGCTCTTGGGTGTCTCCACATTGAGGTGGGTGAAGTTGAGCCCAGCCTTCTCCAGCAGGTTGGATACAAGGTTGGTCCTCCGTGGAGAGTCCTCCACCACCACCCAGTGCAGGTTCTGCACGTGGAGGAAGGTGTTGGCCAGACGGGTCAGCTCAGCTTTTTGCACTGGCCGGGTGTAGGTAGGGGTGATAACAAAGATGGTTGGCAGGGTGTCTGACCATGGGGGAGGCCTGGAGTACACATAATTCTGGATGATTTTAGGTGTTGCCCCTATGCTTTGCTGCTGCCGAGTACATGATGGGAAGACTTCTTCTCTCAGTGCAGATGTACCATTAAGGAGAGCTTTAGAGGTCACGTTCTCGTCTGTCTCTTCTAGGACAAAACAAAGGAAGAAAGAGGCAAAAAAAAAACCCATGACAGAGGACTAATAACCATCAGGCTGCCTCCTGCCTCTGTACAGAGTTAGTGCTGCATCCTCTCTCCAAAGCCAGCCTAAGGTGCATGTTTAACATGCTCTTAACAGCAGTTTATGTTCCTGCAAACTCCAAGGGGGCCTGCAAGCAGGTCTTTGTTTAACCCTCCCCGTGAGAGAGCATCCCTCATGAGGGTTTGCAACAGAAGTCATCACAGCCACCAGCACACTGATAGGAGAACTTTTGTACTTACTTCTCAGCAGGCTGAGGTAGTGGGTGGTTGGGTACTGGTGCCACAAGGTTAGGAGAAGAGCCCATGGCAAGGCAATCAGGAGCGTGGTAAGAAGGTTACGTCTCCTCAGCATGCTGCAGGGAGCTTCCAATGCCCAGGCATCTCTCTACCTTTAAGAAAAGAAAAAAAAGTAAGGCCTCCAAAATACCAGTCACCAAAAATACAGGTAGGCATGACAA
Source organism: Chloebia gouldiae (assembly GCA_003676055.1). Lineage (NCBI taxonomy): Eukaryota > Metazoa > Chordata > Aves > Passeriformes > Passeridae > Chloebia > Chloebia gouldiae. The sequence continues at coordinate 6,761,119 of QUSF01000035.1, read as the reverse complement.
ATGTTTGGCCCTGGTCCAGAAAAGTGTTGTGTAAGATTACAAGGAGCTTCATTAATGCTTCAGGTCCAAACCATTATCCAACTTGGCCAACTCTGGTGCAACTGAATAGAAGCTTTTAGCTATTTCTGCTGCTCTAAAGAACCTCCCACTATTCCATGATGAAACCACTGTCCTTGAGTTAGGGTTGTTCGTGTTGCTGATTCTGCCCCCTCTTTGAAACTTGCGCTCGTTCTTGAGCTTTGTTGTGACTATTTAATTTGCTTCTTTTGTACAACTTTTTAGAACTGTGTGCAAAATTTGTGTGCCTGAATATGCAACTGGACAAACAGTTAGATGTCAGACATCCTGTAGATAGCCAGTGCCTCTTAACACTTCTGCAGTGTTAATTCATCCTCCTTAGGCAGATGCATTGAGGAAATCAGGCATGCATGCTATCATCTACTAAGCGTTCCATGAAATTCCTGCCTTGGTCATTCCACAGTGCTGGTGATGCCTGCTGAATGTTTAATTATCCCTCTTCCCTTTCTGCTTCTGGTTTGCAGTGTTTGGCCATTGCAACATTTTGTTGAAATCACAGACTTTGGAGTACCCACCAGGCAGTACCAGGTCCTCCTGCACTCCTAGGCTGAAGGCATTTTGAGGGAAGGGAGGGATGGCATCATGCTGATACAAAAGATTGAAAGGAGGTTAAAACTGGTTGGCTCTAAATTCCTGTTTTGTCAGGGATTTTTCAGTGTACTGAAGTCCAGTCAGCTAAAACCAAGGTCCTCAAAGGGACACAGGCATATTTTGTCCAAAAGCAATTCCTTGCCCAGGATTTGGATCCAGCAGCTACTCATCTGTCGAGAGTGGAAGTATTATCTTGCTTCAGCCTTCGAGAGTTGTGTGAAAAGAAATATGACAACTGGTCTAAAAGGGCTGTGCTGTGACAGCAGCCACAGGGTACTCCTGAAAGATATTAGGAGATGCTAATCTAAATTCATCTTCTGGGACCTCTTAGAATCTGTCTTTAATTGTTTCTCTGACATTTTACCTTGGTGTCCTGGGAAAAAACCAAGGAATACGCAGTTGCAGTGCTTGTCAGTGCCCTACCACCAATAATTGTCAATCCTATTTCAGCCACATCATGACAGAAGCATGTCCCAGCAGCTCCTCTGGTGGGCAAGTGGATGTTCATATGCCCTATTAAGGAAACTACTGCAACACAAGCTCATTCCTTGTTCGACACCAATGGTACCAATGATGGAGCAGTCCCTTAAAGAAACATATTCCCACTAACTGCTCCCCAAGCCAACCATTAGTGGTGTAAATGTCTAATGTTTCTAACCTCCTCACTCAGGAAACACCATGGTGCCCATTTCACTACTTTCAAGCTACAAAAAGCTGATGAAGAAGTGGACCAAGGAAGCTGCATGGCCAGGGGCACACAGGAGCATTTTGGTGATGTGAGCAGGAGCCTTGTGCAAGAAAACATGCTGGCTCTGCTTACCTTCATTGCTTTTTGATGACTGGATCTGGGGCAGGTACAAGAGTGTCCTTCAAGCTTTAGTGCCAAAGGCATAGGTATTTGGTAAGCTACAGATCCAGGCCAGACACAGGGCAGGATGTTACTCACACCAGAGACTGTGTTCCCTTGAGGAAATCTTTTCTCTTACCAGCATAGCAGCACAGAGTAAAAGCTTCCCATCACTCATGGCTGTGAGAACAGACAGAGCCACAAAGGAAATCCAAGGATTGCTATTAAAAACTGCAGATACCTAGGCCCACCCAGGGCCTCACTCGGGGTCATCACAGCTCCTCGCTTTCTCTAGTATGCTTGCAATTGCAAATGTCCCTGCAATGAAGTTTCTATGCAGAATCCCTGCTACTGCTGCAAACTCAGGTTGCTTCTGGAGGCAAAGAGAGGAGGAGGCAGACGTGGCAGCTGTGTTACCAATAGAGCACAGAGGAGAGTGGATCAGACTTGGAAGAATTTTATATGAATTCCTTTTCTAGTTCTTTCTCCTCCTCCATCTTCCAGCCTGCCCTGTTCCTGCTTCCCAAACACTGCAAACAAGTGGAGATGCTGCCTGTGTGTGCAACTTCCCTGGTGCTCCTGCTCATTTATTTCTGCATGCATCTTCTCTCTATTGCTTTTCCAAAGCAAGCAAGGCTGAACAAGTTAAACCCTGCATAAAGCCCCAGGTGACTTGTAAACCTCACAGAGGAGTTGATTTCAACCCCATTTAAAAAAAAATCTCTATTGGAATACTTTATTTTCTCTTTAAAATGTTACCTTGTCTCCCCCACTGTCTCCCCTTGCATCCATCATGCATACTCTTCTCTGTTGCTTTGTATCTTTCACCTGCCTTTTCTCAGTCCTTGAGAGTCTCTTTTCTTCCCTGTTTCCAGGACTACAGAAATCCCCAGGCTTACTAATAATTTTAGCCTTTGGCTTCTGTCCTTACCCACACAAAGGCCCTTTACATTCTCTTAATGTCCACCCCTCATGGAATATTTCCCACAAAGTGGTCCATTAAAGCATCAGTCCATCCTTTTGAAAACACAGCATCAAAATCCAGTCACATATTGATGCCTCTGGGTAGCTTGCTGATGGCCCCAGTGGGGCTAACAGGTTTACTGCACATATTTTTACCTACTTTTTATAATTAAAACTAAAGTCTCCTATGTGGCTCAGATTAATTGCATGCCTGCTGGCAAACATTGCAGAGTGTATTCTTGGCAAAATCAGCTACCTTTCTTCTACCTTTAACCCCTCTCAGAGTAGATCCTGTTAAATGAGATTCAAGATCAGAAGAAAATTTTGTGATCATCTAAACCCATCTCCTGTGTTCATCTGGTAATTCCTGGGTTTAAGCTGTAGAGGGCAGGGACTATCTCTTAATGTGCTTGTACAGTCCAGCACTGATCCCAACGGGAGCCTTTGGAAATGATTGCAATACAAATATTATTGATTGTACTCTCTTGCTGGCTCTTCTCTCCCCTTGCTATTTCTCCTGTCCTGCCTATTCCGCATTCTCTTTCCTTTTTTTCTTTTCCCCTAGTGTCTCCTGCAGCCCTTGTTTGTGTTACACACCCTTAACAACATTAGCTGAATGTTTGATGGATGCCTTCAATATGCTGCCTGTAGCCTTCTTGAGCTGTTTTCCAATTACACATCCCTCTTCTTAATTTCATCCATCAATCTTCTGTTCTCCATTAAAAATAAACACACAGAGCACAAAGCTGAGTATGATAGGGACAAAATGTTTTCTCATACTACTCTGGCTTCATGCTGCTTTGTCAGACTTCTCAGCTCCTGGGATGCAACACCATTCAGTCTCCATTTAAGCTCCTGTTCTGACACAGGGGGAATTATTTGAAAGGATTCAGGAGAAAACAATGAGAGAAGCACACAGGGGGAAGAGCTGGATTCCCTGGAATGATGCTGAAGAGAAACAAGGTCTGGATGAGGCACAGACCATCACAAGTGACCAATCTCTTAATCTGTTATTGACTAATTACCAACAGGGTACAATTTGTTACAGGCAGGGCAACCCAGATATTGAGAGAGGGATAAGGATTCCAGGCTGCAAAATGACCCAGGGAATGACTTTCTCCCTGAGCTGCAGAGTGTTTGAAAGGACACGCTGGGTGAATGGGAGAAGGTGAAAGTCAAGGAGAGATGCAGCTGACTGGGGATTATAAGGCTGATGCGTTCCAGTGCCTCTGATTGTCCTACAGCCCTGTTGAGAAGCTGCTCAATTTCCATCCTTTTTGATAACTCAGAAATGGTTAGGATCACAATGGGCTCTGGTAGCTCTCTGAGGTTTTGGTTCTGCCCTCTGCCTGCCTGATCCAGAATGAGAACCACTCATTCTCATCCAGAATGAGAACCACCAAACCAAACTCTTTGAAAAGTTTGCTCTGCAAGAGCTGATTTTCCAGCCTCTGGTTCAGGGCAGATGGACTGTTTGAGCCAGGCTCACAAGACTCTGAATGCTGGACCAACCCCAGGCCCAGGACTGTACAGCTCTAGTCAGAGACACAGGCTCTAAAGATCCTTACCTTCCCAGAGGGACAAATTTCACAGTTCAAACTGTCCCTTGGGAACATCCTGCCATCCAGTGTAACGATTTTCTATGCAAGCACCCAAAGCAAAGTACTCTCAGGTAATGGAGCCAAAAGTTTCAAGAAACGCTCCCTATTCTTGGTGTTTAAGCCATGTTTTCAAACCTACTGTTCTGTGTGTACCCTGGGAGGAGACAGGTGTGGAGAGGGGAGGAGTCAGGGGTGTGAGGAGCAGGGCTGGAGCAGAGCTGCAGGTAGCTGCAGATGACTTGATTTCACACACCAAAGCTGTCATCAGGGTTTTTGGTTTGTTTTGCCTGCGTTTTGCTGCCTCTCTCCACCAACCCCTAGCCACCTTGAGAAAGTCCATGCAGATTTCATGAGTTCCCTAACTCCTGGTGTGGGAGATGCGATGCTGAAGGCAGAGCAGGGAGCTTTCAATTATTGATGAGAGCGACCTCTCTTTAAACAAGGAATGCATAATTCATGGCAGCGCCAGTATTTGTGGTGAGCAGCACTGGCTCAATCCCTGCCTTGCTGAAATGCACAGGAAACTGCTGTGCCCTCTCCCCCCATTCCTTGGGCCCATCAGAGCCTCCAGTCAAAACTACAATAGTGCTAAAAATTGAGACAGGCTGAGACGCTGCAGTGCTTCCCCTCACCAGGCAGCTGCCTCCCTGTTTGAGATGTGCACGATAAAATGGGAGGATGGATTCAAGGAACCACAGAAGTGGGTGGAATGGGTTATTGCTCTGGGATAAGCACAGGTAATTACTGTGCAAACACAGCCAAAACAGGGCATTTCTCAGTAGCGACACTCCTCCGACCCCCAGACAGGTCTTCAGAAGTGGCATCGTTGTAGGACAGAAAGGATAGGCTTGATCTAAAGGATAGTGCCTGAGGATTCACATCCAATTTTATTTCTTGTGGGGGTGGAAAGAGAAGAGAAAAGGCAGATTTGGTTTTCTGCTCAGAAAGTAGCAATTTCTCCCCTAAACCCTGCTGAAACTGGGTGGCTGAAAAACAAAGTGGGGGGAAAAAAGAAAAGAAGCAGTTTTTGTAGGAAGCGAAATGTTGATCATACAGTCCTGGACAGTTTTGGATTGGAAGTGACCTTAATGATCATCTAGTTCCAATTCCTTTGCTGTTGGCAGGGACACCTTCCACTAGACCAGATTTCTCAAAGCCCCATCCAACCTGGCCTTGAACACTTCCAGGGATGGGCTATCCACAACAACTCTGGGCAACCTGGGCCAGTGCTCTTCCACCCTCGAAGTAAAGGAACATCTTCCTAATATTTAACCTAAACCTACCCTTTTTCAGATTGAACTCATTCCCCTTTATCCTTTCACTACAGGCCTTTGTAAAGAGTCCCTCTCCAGCTCTATTGTAGCCTCTTTTAGGTATTTGAAGGTGCTCTGAGGTCTCCCCAGAGATTTCTCTTCTCCAGGCTGAACAGCCCCAACTCTTTCAGACTGTCTTCATAGGAGAGGTGGATGGACCGGGGAAGAGAAAGGCTCTGATCCCATAACTGGGATCTTGACCTCCCAGTAGTCCAGGCAATAGTAGGAAACTGCAGTTCTGTCCCAAGGTGTTAGAGTGCTTTTCTGATGAGGGTTTTAATTGTCCCTCTGGTGAAGGGCTGCAGGCAAGTGACACCTGCACTCTGAATGAGGTGAGCACTCCCCTACTACTCATGGGGAGAGAGGGCAAAGGAAAATTAACAGAGTCCCCTGGAGAGACAAAACCCAGGGAACTACAAATAATAAAACAATATAGGAAAGGATGGCCAGGTCCTTCCCCACAGCAGGAAGAGCAGAACTATCAGCAGCTGTGTAGTTTCAAGGCTCAGCCCCATCAACACTCTGTCCCTTGGTGTGCAGGCTCCTGTGGGGACAACTTCCCCAGGACGTGAGTCACTCCCAGTGAAACAGCTGCCCTTTCCAAGCTCATGCACCTTTTTCTCAGATGCAAAGAAAGGCTTCATCCTCTCCTGCCAGCTCTGATCCCTTCACCATATGGGAGCACAGTTACTTCAGCCCAGAAACCAGGCTTGTCCCTCAGGAATACACCATGAACAACCCCCATCCCTCCACTGCCCACATGAAGCCAAACTGAGCATTCCTCAAAGCTTGGTCTGTGAACTGCTTGATACAGCATCTTTGTGAAGAGCATCCTTGTCCTAAACATGTGGCTTGTGTGTGGGAGCATGGACTGAAGGAGGGTGGTGCTTTATACAGGGATTTCTTCCGAGAAAAAAAAAAAAAAACAAAAAAAACAAACCACAAACCCAACAGAAAACAAAAAAAGAAACTGACAGAGCTAATTAAATCTGCTGGCTAGGTCCCACAGGAGCCAATACTTTAGAGACAGCACGTGGATCAGCCTGCTATCCCCAGGTAGATCAAGGGTATCCAGGCCCTATCTGGGCTATCAGCAGGAATGGAGATAACCCAGTTTGAATACAGACTAGACCTTGAACTTGGCTGCAAAGCCTGTCCTTGCAGGGAGCCTTCCAGAGCCTGAAAAAGGAGGTCTAAGCCAGGCTATTTTTAATCAGCCCAGACCCAAATGTCCTTCACCGTTGATCCATACAACCTGTCACCACATTCCTGCCCCCTGAGCATAGGCAAGGGTGGGCTGTGACTCAGAGGGACACAGCCCTCTGCCCCATCACAATTTCCTGCACTGCAGAGTCGTAATCCCGGGGTGCCAGAAATACCCAGAGAAAGATTAACAGCTCAGGCTCGAAGAGAAGCAGAGGGTACCAGATGTCTCCTGAGAAAGCTTGCTCTCTCCTGAAAGAGCTCTAAGCTTGGAGCTGTCCTGTCTTGAAAGGGAACTCAGGGGCTTATTCAGACATCAGCTTCTGTTCCCTGCTGCTAAGCTCTGGCAGAACTGAGTTCCTTTTTAGATGCTGATGACTATTACAGAATAATAATTCCAAACATATCAGCATGAATCAGCCCAATATCTGCATTAGCAAAAAAAAAAAAAACTTTTTTTTTTTTCCAAGGAGGCAAAATAATTCTAAGGAAGCAAAAACAATAGTGGATTGTTTCAAAGTTTCTGTATATCTCATTCAGAGCTTTCCCTACTGAGTTAACAGCTGATGCCTGTTCAGCAGGAGTGGGAGCTGTCATTTTACAGCTTTTTTACAAAAGCAGAAAGGAAAAAAACCATAGTATTGCCTTCCAGAACATTTTCAAAGATGGAGAGGAATTACTTTTTCAGAGAAAAAGACATTAGGCATTATTTGATGGATAACTACATTTCACAGGTGCTTGTTATGGGGGGAAAAAATCACATTGATCACGAGCTCAATAAAGATAGGGGGCCCAAAGGCCAATGCTATTCCTCTGATAGCAGCCAGGATACAGAGAGAGGCTTTGATCTCAGCTGTGTGTCAATATGACATCAAATGCAGACCTCCAGAGGAACAAGCTATCACTAATGCACACTCTTGATTGATTTAGACAGCTTCTTTTCCTCCTGCTTTCAAAGGCGATGTTGAAATGCTCTTCGCTGCTGGACTGCCCCATTACAGGGCAAAAGAAAGCAAAGGAGAAACTGCTCTGGCTGAAATCACAGTGCAAATGAGTGGGGCAGCAGTTATGTAATTTAAAACACCAGTGTAGTTAAATATGTCTACTTCCTTCCCAAAATCGGTGAAAACACTGTCATTTTAATGGTTACATGTGCGTGCTGGCCCCCTGAAGAATCAGAGCCCTGATCTGTTATTGTACAGAACGAACTGTGGGCAGAGAATGAATGCAGTGCAAAGGCAAGAATCCCCCTGAGTTTTTATTTGGGAATGCTGGCTGAATTATGTGATCAATAAAAGCATTGTGCAAACAGCAAATTTGTGTGGAATGTTGTGGTGGATGGCTGCTCCATATAGATTAAGACAGAGAGGACACTGGACAGCACTGATGCCACATCATGCAGGTGTTAGTTGTGTGAGGTGACAGAGAGGAGAAACACCACTTTGGTGTCTTTGATGGACATTGTTGCTGTTGCACCTCTCTGGGCTGTGTAAAATACGCTCGCTTTGTAACTGGCTGAGATGGTCCAAAATGCTAGTTCTGATTTCTTCCTCCAAATAAATAATCAGCACTCATTCTATTTACCACTTGCTGTGCAGCATCCAAGTGTCATGAGGACACTTTTAGAAACAAATGCAGAATGGATAAATTGGCACCTAGAGAATTGTCTTTTGCAATTGATATACGTTATGGTCCGCTGCTTGATTTGTACCTTAAATGCCACAGCTAATCTGTATAGCTTGGGCTTGATTAAAAGAAGCACTAGAATGAAAATTAGAGTCAGCAGACAGTGTTTATTTTTCTGCCTTCTGCATGTGAAATAAAAAAGGAAGAAGAGAGCAAAAGAAAGAAGGGGCAGGAAGCTGATGGTCAGTGTCCTGCTAGAACTGTCCTGCTGTCCTTCTCTGTCCTAACAGGGAAGCTGTTGACTCTGGACTACAGGCAGGCCACATTCAAATCATGCACCAAGGTGTTTGAGATCAAGAGACCCATATGCAAGTCCCACCTTCTGGGAATGCCAGGGGAACAATATCTAACTTGGGCACTGGCAGTAGCTGCTAGCATATATCCCTGCATCATGATCAAAGTTTTATTTTGTAGAAAAAGTAAGCTGTGGATGCATTTGGGTGAACAGATGGTGCTGAGGAGTAGCAAAAGTCACATGCCCCTTTCTAACAGCAATCCAAGCCTACCAGAAAAAATGGATGTGGGTTTTGGTTTCTGTTTTTCCATGTCTTGCACAGTTAAAATGGAAGAGTCTCTTGGGAAGGCAAGGAAGGCTGTGAGGGAATTGAGGGCAGACGAGCTCCCAGCATGAGAAACAAACTACTGTCTTTCTTAGAGTGCATGGGGTTTGCCACAGGGCTTGCTTGTATGGGGATTGCTCTCTGCCATGCTCCTTAATTGCACGTGAAAGCAGCCTGGTCTGAAAGTGTCTTTGCATGTAGTGTTCACAAAGCTTCCCATGGGAGGGAGGTCAGCCTGTGCTCTATTGTACTCGTGGGCCAGTCTGTGAAATGGCGTGCTTCAGGCTGCCCTAAGCCTGGATGCAAAAGGGGGCTGATACTCCCCCAGGTTGGGGAGTTGCCTGCTCTGTTTCCTGAGATTGGAGTATAATCTTTGCACAAATACAACCATGATAACCCTGGGAGATGTGTCTCCCCAGCTCTTACACCTCTGCGCTCAGGGTGTGCTGGGCAGTGCTGTCCTTGCTGCCCTACTTTCACATTCATGGGCTGCCAGTTGGCCTTGGACTGAATAACTGATGAATAGATACTTCTGACTGGAGAGAGAAGATGAACTAGGCTTCTTTTGTACCCTTCTCTGCAGTTTGAGAGCCCTTGGAGTTTCCAAGGCAGAGCAAGTTGGCCTGGAAGATCAGGTCAGATAAAGAGTGGTTTCTTGTTAAAACCAGAAATGGGCTACTACTGTAAATCTGAGAGGTGGATATGAATCTCTCCTGATTCTGGGGATGAATCTGGCTCTCTCCTTGTGCTCAGGGAAGGAAAGTTCTCTCTGGTTATGAGAATGTTTGTGGAGGTCAACAAGCCAGGTTAGGTATTTCTAGCTTCACCCAGGCACATGTGAACTACCTCCATCCGTTACCAGCTCTGCAAAAAATATCCCTGAAGGGTCAGCAACATCTTCTAGGCAGAAGAAACATCAAAAAACTGCTTGGGAAGGAAGAAGAAAAAGAGTGGAATTTGCTGCTGCTGCTGTAACTAATTTCTAGGCCATATGTGTTTTTTTATGGTGCTCAAGTTAGGATCCATGTTTGGGTTAAGAAAGAAATACTTGGTATCAGATTTTATCAGTCTGGTAAGTGCAGTGCAGAAGGGAGTACACAAGAGCAGAAATCTTGCCTAGTGACTACTTTGCACCAGTGTTTAACGGTTCCAGGACTTGGTTTGACTTCAAGAGAGCTACAATCCAAGTGTGGCTTGGCTTGGCTTGATAGACTATGAATAAAACTTGCTGAGATGGCAGCTTATCTACCACTGAACAGGAGCTGGTGTTGACAAAAGAGCCACAAGCAGCCTCTGCAGCACCTCCAGAAGAGGCTGCTAGGTGGGAAGATGTGTACAGGGTTTGTCTAGCAGACTGACCTGCCTAGGAGCACACGTGGTGAGACTGGCCATGATACAGGAACAGTCTTGGATTTATTCTCAAGAGAGTGACAAGAGAGGCTCTTTGACGTTGTAAGAGTAATTTTAAATTATCCTTTCCCAAAGAATCCTTTGGGGTAAACTATGTTCACCCCTAAAAGTCTGCACAGAGGTCAGCAGTGATGATCTTAGAAAAATGCTTATGGGTGTCCTGTGACTTTGTAATGGTCCTGTTCCTTTGTAATGGAGCTGCTGATGCATATTGAGTAGTAAGAGATTTATTGTGCTTTCTCTAATGCTCCAAGAGTCCTATTCTAACACAGAAGTTAGAAACCTCACTTTGGCTGTAAAAAAAACTCCTGTTATATTTGGATGACATGCTGCTGAGCACTGTAGGTTTGAGGAAAATAGGAAACAGTGTGACAGTTGCTAACCAGAATGGGAAACACACTGGGATTACTGGAGGAGTTATGGAAAAGCCTGTGGGTTGCTACAGTTCAAGAGGGGCTGGTATTCCATGTTAGAGGGCAGACATATGAGTTAAGGCAGAGCAGGGGACTTGACTGGAGAGAACACCTGAAATAACTAATTGTTCACAAAACAGAAAATGTAAGAGGTTGGTGGGAGTAGGATGGAGGAGGTGTTTCCAAGGGCAAAAAGAAAACAAAAATAGGCTTGGGAGATATTGTTGTAGCAGCCAGGCTGAGATCTGCCACTTAATAACACTTGACAAAATGCAAATAATTTCTCCTTCCTAAAGACCTGCCAGGGGATGCCTCAGCTATTTGGGGTCAACGATTAACACTCCTACCTCCTTTTCTATTGCTCCATGGAGACCAGGAGCTGGCACACATGTCTGAGGGAGGAAAAAAACTTGCTGTGGACCGTGGAGCAGCAGGATTTGCCAGCTTGCCTCTGACTGCCCAGCCCAGCCCTGAGATACAGCTCAGCTGGGCTCGTGTTTGACTTCAGCAGATGCTACTTGTGGGCTTTGTAGAGGTGCACACAGGGATAATCAGGATTTGGTTTCTGTTTGCTTGCTAATTTCAGCCCCTGCTGTGAGATTTGGATGTTTCTGAGGATTTTGTATTAGCTTTAATGATTAAAAAATTGTTTCAATGCTTAGTGAAGAAGATGCATGATCTATCATAGAAGCCGCTTAGCAACAGGACTCACTAAGACATGTATTAGTACAGAAAGATATTCTTGCCCCAACGCCCTCTTGGAATGACTATCCACAAGATAAAGGTCTTTGCTGGCCTCCTCTGAGGCCAGAGGATAAAGCAGTCAACTGTGAAACAAGATTTCTTGGTTCTTTTTCTGGCTTCAACTATGCGTCAGTATGTGGATCTGGGCAAATCATTTCACCTGCTTCAGTGCCTCAGTTCCCCCACAGGTGAGATAAGCACAACAATGTATAAGCACTCTGGGGAAATGGCTTTCAAGTGCCTAAGCATATTAGAGAAAAAACAACCAGCACAGAGAATAAAACTGTCTCAGCCCCTTGCTGGTAGTGTGTACTAACCACACGGTTCACTTTGTCCTCCTGAAGCCCCACAAACAGTTAGCTAATTACAGGGGGGAGGAAAGATCTTCTCCTAGCTCCTTACCACCTGGTGGTATCCAAGCACAGATGTTAAAACTTGTCATTTGGTTCAAAAGAATTAATTTTAGGCAAAGCATTTCTGGTTATCCTTCAAGGAAGGAAAGGGTCTGCCAGTTCTGGGGCAGGATCTAATTTTGCTTGAAGGAACACTGTTAAATACCACATCTGAGAGGAGAACAGTAATACTTTGTGGTTTATTCCCAGAGTCATTCACTGAATCTCTCAGGCAGCAACATTCTTAGGAGGAAAAACAGAAGTGGGGTGGAGGAAGCAGGTGTAAGAGGAGACATTTCAGTCCACAATGAAAACCTGAGGCATTCCTGATTTTTCGGCTTACATGCAGGACTTTGAACTTCATACCTGGATGCACAAGCCGTGGTCACACTTTAGTGTGGGATAAGGGTAAAGGAAACATAAATGAAAAGAAGACAAGGGAAGAAAAATAAGTGTAGGTGAGAAACTTAGGTGTGACTGAAAATGATTCCTGAGGAAGGGAAAGGGAACAGAAGAAATGAGGTTAATGGGAATGTGAAAGTCAGAGAAAGGAGGAGGAGGAATGAACAAAGGTGAGGAAGCAGGAGACCCAAGTGGGACAGCAAGCAGGAGGCACAATCAAATCATCTGAGTGCTCTCTGAAGAGATTGCCTATTTTGTTTCTGCCTTTTTTTTTGTGTGTGATCTTGCCTTAAAATTGCAGGAATGTGGCGGCACAGCACTGGCGCTCTGATTTATTAATTCCATCCCGTCCCACAAGCCCATAAAACAAAAGCATCTGTGTTTGCTCAAGAGAAAACCATGAAGGGCCTCATTCACGTCAGAGGTGGAGAGAGAAGCTGGCAGATAGAGGAAAGTCATAGTCTCCTCCTTCCTTTTTACCTTTGTGTGGATCTGGGCTGGGGGAAGGGCCTCGGGAGAGAAGGATCCAGGGGATGAAGTATCAGCAGGGAGAAAGTTAAGATCACCCTGGCATTTGTGGTGGAGAAAGTGGAGGGGACACACAATGACGACAATGTCTGGACCAGTGAGGAAGGCAGCCCAGCACAGCAGAGAGGACAAGATCCCTTGCTGCCATCCAGGCTCACCCAGCACTGGTCTCTGAAGTGGCACTTTGTGCAGTATTACCCCAATGAATGTCAGTCTCATTGCTGGGGTCACAGTCAGGGCTTTCATAAAGCCTGGCACTATTGTCTAACTCATAGCTATGGATATAACCATAAAAATAAATGAAATCTGCCAGTCGTAGGAGAAATGCCCCATTACAGCTGTTTTTAGCTTTCAGAATGAGGGAGGGTCAGGACAAGAAGAATGTTAACTGTCCTACTTTAATAACCGGGGCATGGAGGGGGAGAGGAGCCAGCAACCTCTACTCCTGCCCGGCAAGGATCAACTGTGCTCTTTCTATCAAGAAGCATTTGGACATGTTTATTGGGAGCAGAGGACCTTACTAAAACCCTGCCCTTAAGGACAGAGTCTTTAGAAGCCAGGCAGCCAGCCCTGCAACACCCCAGGGGAGCATCACCTCAGGAGAGGCAGGGTCTGCAAATTACTGCTGCCTGCCCGGCCCTTGGCTTTTCCTCCAAGTTCTCCCACACAAGGATTGCTGAGGAGCAATCCTGCTTTGCTTAGCAAATCACAGTTCCCATGTGCCCTGTACTCCCACACACAGGCCCACCATGAACTTACAGAATGACACAACACTGCTGCTCTAAAATCTTTTATCCAGAGCTGAGATTGCCCGACTGCTAACCCTGTTCAGCTCCAAGTAATCCCAGCACTTTGCTTGGTTAGAGGTTGGCTGTACTGGGAATAAATGCCCTTGCTCTCATTGACAAGAGGTAACATCTAAAGAAAACCATTCCCTTTTGCAATGCAGCATTATTCATAGACCAGCACCACATAAAGTTGCCAGGACTTTGGCAGTCTGCTAAAATCCGCAACATGGGCCGGGGAAGTGGCAGCGTAAGCACCACTCGACCAGATCAAATCTCAGCAGAAGTTAACCTGAACCTGCTCCAGCTGACAAAACCCAAGCCTACAAGAGCTAAGTGTCAGCACACAGGCTGGAAAATACATTTTTTTTGCTTCTGCCTGGAAATTAAAACATGCCCTAGTGATCTTCACTTAAACATGTCTGTGTCCTTTTGTCCTTTATCTTACATTGATCAGTGTTGGGGGTTTTGGAAGGTATAAGAAATCCTGTGCTAGAGGATGTGAGAGGTTCAGCCCTGGAGATTTAGGTATCTTTCAAGTGGATTGCCCTGTCCAGTGATGAACAACCTACTATCCATCACAATTTCTCCTCTTCCTGAATCCTACACTCAGCACCAGCAGCATCTTGTAGCACAGAGTTCCGTATGTCACAATGCACAGCGTGGGAAAATACTTACTTTTATCATCAAATTGCTACCTTTTACATGTTTTCCTCAATACAGTCCAGTTCCTCTGCTGAGAAAAGCCCCATAGAGAAGCATTCATTCTCCCTCTTCTGTGTTGTCGATTGCATTGTTTTCCACCCCAATGTCCCTCCTCATGCGTCTTCCTGAGCTAACTAACCCTATCTAAAGGAATCTCTCTACGTGTGCCAGGCATTAGTGGGATTACCTGATCAGAGTAGGGATGAACAGCAAACAAAATCTGAAGGTCCCTTTGCTGGAGCTGTGGATTCCATTTCTGTGTCTCAGACCTGGGAAGTTGTGTCTCGTGAGGAAACTTAGATCACATTTTATAAATCCCAGGAATTTGCAGAGTGCAATGTTTTCATCTCAGGCAGGAAGACAGTCCCCCACACTGTGTGCTGGAGGAGGGCAGGCAACAAGGTAGCTGACTGAACACTCAGGAACATTAGCAAAGTAGATAAATTTGTGTTTTAAGGAAAGGCCTTTGGGAGCACTAATGTCACATGAGAGCAAGCTAGAAGAGATTTCAAGCTCTTAATTATGAGCCTGCACAGCCTAAAACAGCATGAAAGATTAAAGACCAAGTTTGCATAAGTGTGCTGACCACAGGCTGAGGTGCAGTTTGGAGATGTACCCCAGCCTGGAGGAATCAGTGGGGTCTGACCAGTGTCCCTTTTGAAGAACTGGTCTTAGGCAGTCATGTGTGCACCCGAGATGAGGGTGCTGACAGCCCCAGGTCTCGTCCATGCCCTGTATTTATTAGCCTTTTTTGGTACTGGTAGATTTTAAATCGCAGTCCTGTCAGGCTGCGCTGCTTCCCAGCAAGTGCTTCCCAGAGACGCAGGGGCCTCTTGCCTGTGAGACAGATGATCTGGGGCTGTCTCAGCTGTGACGTGATGAGCTGCCGTGTCTCCCTAGTAAAGAGGGGGTAGTCATCCTGACAAACAACTCTGCATGTGGGCAGGCAGTGCTCTTAATCACACATGCAGAGTGCTTGGAGATCTTGGGATGGGAAGCAGTGCAGAAAAGCATAATGCTTATTATTAGGTAGAAAGACCAGGAGCAAAAAGGGCAGAGTGATTTCAGACTCCTGCAGGGCCCTGGAGGTGTGTGGGACCCAGATTCCAGTCTGGCTTATTACCTCCTTTTTAGGCTTCTTCTTTTATTAGGAACAATTAGATACAAGGAGGAAGGGGACAGATATAATCTTTCCTGTGTACATCCTGCAGAATAATTGCAGAGCTTTCTCAGAGCAATTTTGCATGCTCAGTAAAGGGCATCTTTGAAGCCTATCAAATATCTCATTCCTTGTAGGCATACATATGAAGGCTTGCAGCACACGTCTTCATTGCTCCCAAGTACTGCAAACAGGAAAGACCATCAAAAGTGCTCAAGGTGAGGAAGAAGAGGCCTTGGAAGTAATTCCAGGAAGTGGATGGAGTTGTGGGGTGGCTCTTATGACTGGAACAGAAGCATTGCCCCCTGAGGCATTGGAGGAAAGCAGGAGGTGACTGTGCCTGCAGCACCAGCACCCTGGGAGAGATGGGCAGCTGAGGCTGGAGTTGTAAAATCACTGAGAAACACAGGGATGTGTAGAGCACTGTCATTGGCAGGTGATTAACATGCTGAAGAGGGAAGGAAAGCCACCCAGGGGTACAGCCGGAGACAATCCAATGCAGGCTCCTGCCAGCAAGCTGCCTGCTAGGTACAACTTTGGTCTCGGACACTAAGGACATCTCCTGGTCTGCTGCTGAAGCAGAGGCAAGTTTCCTGCCAAAAAGCACCTTTACCAGTGCTTCATAGGCAAAAAGAAAGGATGCTGGGTACACAGGAAACACAGCCTTGAGCTGTCCAGTACAGCCTTGGACACTCTGCAGGGAAGATGTCACTAGAGAACACAGGCACTAGGCACCAAAATATTCCCAAACCATGGAAAGAATACGAATTTAAGGGCTGTACATTGTGGAAGTGTTTTGTCTCTGGCCTACATTTAGCTGCTGTATAGCTCTGTAGAGCTCCCTAGGCAACAGTCTTCCCAGATGACACTGTAACAAAGCCCAAAGGTGTGGGAGCTTCCCTCATTAAAACCCTTGTCGTGGGAGCAAGTGTCCTCAGCCCAATTGCTTTGTTTTCTATCCCGTGGCTGTTCAAGTGTCTGGCAAGCCAGGCTGAGGCTCTTTGTTGTAAAGGTGGCTGCATATCAGCTGTGCTCTGTGTCAGCTGGTTGAATTGCTTTGGGATTGCAAGGTTTCCTAGATGATTTCGCTATTATAATAATTATTACTATTACAATTATTATTATTACTACTATTATTGTTACTGCACTCAAAATGCCAAAGAAGAGCTTTAACTTGATCTCACCCGATTCCTGAAATGCTCGATACGATGTGTTAGCTGCAAATCTACCTCTGTAGGTTAACTGCTCTGCGGAGCCTTAATTCAATGCAGACTGAAGTGCCCTGAAAGCAACACCAAAGTCACTCCTGGGAGGGACAGGGGGAGGGAGGGCAGGAACCACAGTCACGGAGCTCCTGGCCTCACACCGGGCAGGCACAGCATGGGCTCAGCTACTGGCGCTGTATCCCTGGTGTGCCTGCCAACAGAGAGATTCCAGGCAACCATGGAGCAGGCACCAAGCAAAGGTGGTGGAGCCCCCACATCCTGCTCCAGGGTGTGAAGAAAAGGGGATTGGCAGCATGCATGGCTGCAAACAGATGTGACACAGCCTGTCACATACAGCTCTGCCAGTGGCCTCCTCCTGCCCTGCAATCCTCTCTATTGCCTGAGACTGAGGTGCCCATAATCTCCTACTGAGGAATTATTTTGGAATAATGATGGCCTCCCTTCTGTGAGGTTCCTATCCTGCTGTCTCTGTGCACCTATCTCCCAGTTTGTGGAAGTGCTATATGGTCCCTGTTCCTAGTCTGTCTGAGACTAGTGAGGTGAATGCCTTGCACTTCTGCTGGCTGTCCAGAGGTACAAGGTGTGAATCTCCCCATCCATTTTTCCCTTTTTGCACCTGATCAGATGTAAGCCCAAGCAGAAGTGGGTGATCAGACTCATGTGTGAATCTGCTGTACCTTGCTACACTCTCTGCATATGTGCCTTGCACAAGGAAGCCTCCTCTGGCTCCAAAAAATGAGCTGAAAGCACCTGCAGTGGCTGCATCGCTCACTCTCCCCCACTCATTTGCTGAGATGTGTGGACTTCAAGTTATCCGACAGGTATTTATTGCTTGTCATTATTGCTCTGCTATGGTGATGCTTGGTGCTGCCCTGCTGATTCCAACACCCCTTCTCTCCAGCTGCACAGAAATTGCCCCTTGGCAGCTTTCCCTAAGGAGTTACTGAGGAACTGGCTGATTCTCTCCAGATTTGCAGCACCTCAAAGGGTTTCTCTGTCACAAATTAGCTGATGAGCCTCTCCCTCTTCTCCCCTAGCCCGAGGCTGGATAGGTCAGTGGCTGGAGCAGGAGGCCAAAAAAAAGTACTTTCCAACTCGCCTAGCAAGATTCACCCCAAACTGCTCCAGAAAACCAGCAACTGCATCCTTCGGTAGACGCCCGTGTGCGAAGCAGGGGTAGAACCGGGAAGAACCCTTCCCCAGACCTCCTACTCTTGCCCTCTCCCAGTCCACCTCTCCAGAGCCCCTCATTGG
Organism: Chloebia gouldiae; assembly: GCA_003676055.1. NCBI lineage: Eukaryota > Metazoa > Chordata > Aves > Passeriformes > Passeridae > Chloebia > Chloebia gouldiae. Next base: position 6,743,259 of record QUSF01000035.1, on the reverse strand, counting down.
GACGTCCATCTGGGGTCGGTTCCCAGCGAGGCTACCTGTGCCTGCACACAAACCACCTTGTCGCCCTTCTGTAGTTTGGCTTCTCCGGTATTTGTCACAAAGAGGCGCAATAAAACCTCTCCGGGAGCAGCGGTGTGCCCAGGACCGGCGTTTGGGTACCCTTGCTCGGAGGTCCCGGCGGCGAGATTCCCGGGTGGACACACACCAGGAATGAGGGCATTTCCCCACAGCTGGAAAATTCCAGCCTGGGATTAGGATGTCGCTCCCCTGGAAGGTGTCCGGACCCATGTGTGGGGGGACGCAAGGACGAGGGCTCCCCGTCAAGCGCGGAACCGGTTCTGGCGCTGAGCAGGGATGAAGTTCGGGGATACAGCTGCCGGTCGCGGGGCAGGGCACCCCTCCAGCGCCAAACGCCGGGAGACCGCAAGGTCATCGCTGTATCTCCGGCGCTGCTCCCGCCCCCAGAGCCCCGATGCCCGAGCGCGGGGTCTCTCGCTTACCTGGCGAGATGGGCCGGCGGAGACGCCGGGGCGTAGGGCGCGGGGCGGCAACGCGCCGGGGGCTGCCGGGGGAGCATCGCCCGCCGCCGGGCGGAAGCGTGTCCTCCCTGCGCCCTGGGAACGGCACCGGCACCGGCACCGGCCCGTCGGCGCTGCCGGCGGATGGTGGCGCCCGCCTTCAGACGGCGCCGGCGATGCAGCTACGCGCGGCGCGGAGCCGATTTAAGGCCACCCCGAGCCGGGGATGGGGGGAGCGCCAGGGCCGCCCGCAGCGGCTCCTGCACGCCGCGCATCTCGCGCGGCCACCTTAAGCGGGGAAGGGGCGAGCGCGGAGCCAGCGGTGGGGGGGGGGGGGGGGGGGGGGGGGGGGGGGGGGGGGGGGGGGGGGTGGGGGGGGGGGGGGGGGGGGGGGGGGGGGGGGGGGGGGGGGGGGGGGGAGGAAGGAGTGGCGAGGAGCAGACCCGGGCCGGGAAAAGGGGGAAAGGCGAGCGGGGCCGGGCACGGCCGCAGCGCTGCCCCCGCCGCCCGCAGCGGGGCCGGGCGCCCTCGAGGGGGGAGCGTTCCCTGCCCCGGGCCGGCCGCTGCTCTTCCCGCCGAAGGCGAGGGGCGGGATTCTTTTGCCCGTGCCGAGGATCTCTCTTGCCGCTGACCGGTGCTGGGGTGAGTTCCCGCTCCGGCTGCTTCAAGAAAGAGGCACCTGCCATGGCTACAACCTACGCGGGCTGGCTATCTATAAAACAACCTAGGAGTCACAGCCCGAGTCCAGCGGCCACAGTGCTTATGGAATTTGGTCCCCTAGTTGAGACTTGATGCGCGCATCACCACTGCGTGCCTCAGTTTCCCTGATGTGGGATGATGGTGATGTCGATGTAACCACTTCCCGCTGCGGCAGCCGCTGGGCCATTCCTTGCTCTGGCCACATGAACAGCCACAGCCAATGCCTTCTCTGGTGGCCTCTGCCTCGGAGCAGGTTGCGTGTGAACAGACTAGCCCGCTTCCGTTTTCTCTACCTCTCTGCTTTAGGAGCTGTCTCTCGGCCATAATAAAGTCACAATGCTGCTTGAAGGGGGGTGTGACAAGCAGCTCTTCCTTTAGCCTCCCAGCTGGGGCTGGATGCACAGAGGGCAGAAGTGAGGGCTGTCACACCTCAGCCCTGCTGTAGGAGACTTGTCCTTGCACTGGGCTGCACAGCACACATCTATCCCTCCCAGACCCTTCCCAGGGTTGTGACTGCCATATTCCAGGAGTTTCTCCTGAAGAGGTTTCAGCTCTCAGCAAACCATGAGGCACACAAAGTAGCATAGCCCCAGGCTCAGGTGGGGACTTGTTGAATCATGTTTGACTTCAGATAACAAAGCTCCTGCCCTGGGATGCAGTAAGCAGGGCAAAATGTTTTGAGATCCTTGGCTGGCAAGTGCTCTTGGAGAACAAGAGAAGTCTGTCTTCTCAAGGTAGCTGGCAGGTCTTGGCCACATTTCTTTCTAGAGCAGGCATTTCTGAAAACACCTTGGAAATAAAGACATCAAGTGACATTTTGCAGCCCAAATGACATTTACAAAGTGGAACACAGAGGCGAACTCAACACAGGCAAAGCAGCAGGCACTTGCAAAACGCCAGTGCCTTTGCTCACCTGCTTCTCCCTTTGCCAAGGGGACATTCCAAGCGGTTGAGTTCAGTGCCCAGAAGGACCATGGCCATGCTCACCACTACTGTGCTTATGGCAGTGCAGATCCACTGGCTATGTCCTTCTGCACCTCTGCCCCAGCCAGAGCAGGGCATGAAGTGCTGCTCTTCACCAAGTGTATTGAGGCTGCTCTTATTCTGCCCTGACATCCTAGGCTGCCTTTAATGGCAGGAAGCCATCCATCCATCCATCCTCAGTGTTGAAGGCATGAAGTCCCCAGGTTGTGTGGTCAGCCCATACAGGTTCTGTGTGCTTGTGGATGAAAGCCAGCATGTGGGTGTCAGGAAATGGCGACATGCTTCCCCACAGATGGCTCAGCAGAAGCCTGAATTCCTCTTGCACTACTGGCAGAAGCATTACCCTGCTCCAAGAATGAGTTAGCTGGGTTGTTCAAGCTCTGCAGCACCTTGATTTTAGGAAAATCCGCACGAAAGAAATTGATTGCCTACACCTGCAAGGCACTGAATCTTTCGGAAGTCCCTGGGATAAGGCAGAGACTTTATCCTCCTGTGGCTGGGGGAAGAACTTGAGGAGGAGTCAATTGACTGATAATTAACCACAGGCATCTTGGGTGGTTAGTGAGCTGCAGACAATCCTTGAGTGAACACCCTAACTCTGGGACTTCTCTAGGAGAGGTTGGTTAAGGACTTTGACTTCTGGGGTTCTCTCTGGAGTGGAAAAGCATGAGTAAGAGATCAGGTTCAAGGCTGCTGGAATATCTGGAAGTCCAAACTACTCAGGCTTTGCTTACTCATGCTCCAGGCTCTCCCTTTTTATGTCCACAACCTTTGACATGGCTGTTTCACTGCTACACACAGACCCACAGTTTAGTCAGTCTGTCCTATAGTTGGACTGGGGGTGCTGAGAGTCAGCAGTGCAGGAAGATGCTTCCCCTCATGCCACAGTCAGAGCTGGCTTCTGGCAAAAGCTGCACACTTCTGCAGTGAGACTCAGCTCTGGGGCAAGTGGATCTGTGCAGAGATATTTTTCTCAGATAATTCATCTGCAGTAGATTTATTAGAGGGGACAGTGGAGTATCCAGTATACTATAGCCCTCTTTATCCCTCCTGAAGGCAGTGGCTGGGGCAGTCTGTGTTCTTAGCCACATGGCAGTGGAGTTGCTGCCTTGGTAAGACTTTCCTCCTTCCACAGCCATCACAGCTCTGTCCAGCACAGACCTATTCAGCAATCCACACTGCAGTGCTCTGGGTGGCAGCTCTTCCCTGGCATGCTGTACTTTCCTAGGCCATCTGCCCCTGTCTCTGCCCACACTTCCTCCACTGAAAGTACAACATGAAACTCTATGAAACCTCCATCCTGAGGCTGCCACTAAGCTAAGCTCCTACCCAAGTGATAAGTGCTTCAAGATCCTGGGAGAGATGCTGTTGGAGAGGTAGCTTACAGGTGCAATCTGTGTGCAATTTATTCCTGCAATTTGCTTTTCTTGCTTTTTCACTGCCATGCTCTAAGGGGCCTGATGCTGTGTCAGCCTTGAGGCAGACCCACAGACCACATCCCTGAATCTTGCAGCAAGCAGTAAGTCAGAGGAGAGCAAACACTGAGGAAGACGTTCACTGGCTCGTGCAGTGAAGGAGGAAGCTGTGCTGCAGCGCTGGGAGCCTCCCGAGGTCTTACTCCATCTGGGTTGAGTGGCTGCAGCTGCTCCCCACTCTCCCGACTCACCTCTCCTGTTGCAGCTCTTAGAAGCAATGCATGGTACAGTGTGTGTCTGAGGCACCTTATAGGATTGGGGGAGCAAGTTGTTCACACTTCCCACCCTTCCTTTTGATAGGGAATTTGGCTAGAGAGCAGCAGGGACCTTGCTGGTGTCCTCTGCTGTGGGAATGTGTGTGGTGCTGTGCCTCTTCAGTGCCCTCAAGGCAAGGGAGAAGCAAAGAGAGCCACTGCTGATTCCCTGCTGGCATGGTGTATTTCACAAACAAAAGGTGAGGAAGAGCTGGCAGCAGCCCTGGAGGATGCACAGGGGATTTGGATTTGAGAGGGAAATGTACTGAAAAGGTCAGTCAAGAATCATGCCTGCACCTCACATGCCCTGTGAAGCATTACTAGGTAATGGCATCAAAATGTCTCTGTAAATACAAATCTCAAAACATTGCAGACACATACTAAAGTGAGTAAAACCTTCCCTGTGAGTTGGGAAGGTGGCACCCTTTCTGCTGAGAGGGAGGATAAGCCCTGGAGAGACAAGTTATTCCCTCAAAGTCACCCTTGAAATCCATATCTGAGAGATGCAATGAGACACAAGAGGTTTTGCCTGCCAAGCCCCTCTCTGGTCAGGCTACATACACCCCGATGGTATTTTCAGAGAGCTTGCTGAGCTATCTTCTGCCTAGTCCACACCTCTGCCCTAGGACAGGCCCCCTTCCCAACTCCTTTCCTTCCCAACCTTGTGGATGTGGTTAAAGAGTAACGGCAGGGGATGAGGAGGGGTGTCAGGAGCATCTCTTCCAAGGTCCAAAGCCACAGCAGGGCCTCTCTCCCTCCTCTTTGTGAATCTGCCTAAGAATATGTGCGGCAGAAGAAGCAGTCCTTGATCTAAAATCTGCCATCCTTTGAAGAACCTATGCTTCAGCGAAGCAGCCAGCAGTTGCTGCCTGAAGAAGGCTGAAAAGCCACTCTGCAAAGCTCTGCAGTTTCATTTCTCTCCCCCTTGAAGCACCAGAGCTGTACACTAATCAAGATATTTCTGCTACAAGCTTGGGAGGAAATAAAGAGAGATTGTTAGTGTTAATGCTATTTTTAAATACTTTGCAGTCTCTTGAATAGGATGATGATGGGGGCCGGGTAAGGACCCAGACAGAGACAGTTTGATGTGTGGTAAACACACCTGCTATTCTGCAATTGGGAGGCAGCTCTTTCGGCAGCACCACTCCAAAGGTGCAGCAAGGAGCCACTGTGAGGGCTCTGCTCACAGCCTCTGACAAGGCTTTGGCTTGGTGCTTCCAGTGCTCTCTGCTCCTTCCTTGGCCACCTGCAAGGCAGCATTACTGCAGAGGGGTTTAGAGCCTGCAACCCCCAGGAATCAGCTTCCAGTCGCATAGCATGTGTAAGGGTTGCTGCGTGCAGGCCAGAGCCCTCACACACCTTCTGTGTGGGGGGAGCAATTGCCTGCTTCTGCATGTACCTTGCACCCTAGGGATGGGGTCTGTCCATGAAAGGCTGGAGAGAGCCTGAGCGACTGTCTTCCCTCAGATCCTCCTGCCCACCAACTAAAGAAATGCAGAACTAAAGGAAGGCTCAGGCTTTGGTCTCATCCCTAGCAGGAGAGAATGTTCCCATGTGAAAGGGAGAGAACAGGATGGGAGCAGAGAGGTGAGAAGAAAGGTTGTACTGATGGAGAAGTGTAAAGAAACCCTGAACCACTGAGCTGTTTGGACAGGGGCTCTGTGTGTAGCCCAAAGATGGTGCTTCAGCATTCTGCCCCTCTGGAAAAGTTTTGCAAAGGGAAGATATGATTTACCTTTTGATAGATTTATGACCCATTCTTTAGTGTCAAGCAGAGAGTTTTATCCTAAGGGTTGATCTCTATAGAATAGCTTAAAAAAGGAAGATCTCTCTGTTAAACTGTCAGCTTTAAGAATTATTGCTGTGCCATTCTGTCAGTCTCATCTTCATTAAATTCCATAAGCCTTTTCCTTAAAGGTAAGTAACTGCTTTTGTAAGAAACTAAATCTTAAGTGAGCTATCTGTTGAAAGCATGGATGGATCCTCCATCCTATTACAGTGAATCGATGCACAAGCAGTTTTGAAAGCACTGTCACAGAGACCCTGACCTCAACAAAGAGATGTTGCCACTCAACACACCCTGAGCACAGCAGATCTCTCTGCACTGCCATTCCTAACAGCCAGTATTAATCTTGCATCCAGAGGGATGCGAACGGCCTTGCTTTCCATAACCGCTCTACTGACAGTGATGTCAAATCCTTTTTCCAAAAGCCGATCGTGACACGTCCTTTGTCTGCTCCTTCTGGGAGGCAGAGGGAGGCTGGGGGTGGAGAATAGAGGACAGCTGTCACCCAGCTCCTCGGCTATATGAGAAAGTGGCTTCTGTTTCTGAGCTTCTCTCTGCTCCACATCTTTCATCCACATAGAATTGAACAAGACTTTCTTTTGTCTCAGGGGAATGAATGGGCCGTGTGAGGGTCAAATAGCACCGCCTGCCCAGGCTGGGACCTGCCTCACACAGTACGGGCTTGTCCTGGGCACGCACAACTGCTGTCAGTTGTGTGTGCCCCCAAGGCTGGCCTTCCCTCCTGGCACTGGACACAGGGGGGCAGAGTCCATGCATCCACCCAGCCACGGAAGGAGGCGAATGTCAGGGCAGTATTGCCCTCTGCAACACCCAGTGCTGATCCATGCAACATCTAGTGGCTGGGGAGGGCTTTTCTGCACTTGGTGTTCCCTGCTTGCTGGGTTAGTGCTTGAATGCAAGTCTGAGCATGCCAGCAGTTCCATGTAGTCACAGCTGTGAAGTCCTGTATGAAAAACCTACATGTGGAGGTCAGATAGGAAATTTCTCTTGATGTGGTGATGTTCTGATCTGGGTAATGCCTCTAGTTGCGATTTTTGGTCTTTAAATGAGAGGTAGCCACAAATACCTATGAATTCTCTGAGTGAGCCACATGCCTCCTCCAACACAAGCATGCAAAAGTCATCTCATAAATGTGACAGAAGCTTTTGATTCATTGTCTGCTAGAACAGAATCTGCCTCCTGCTGTAGGTTATATATCACAGAAAGATGCATGCTGGTCTTTGCTGGTGAACACTTAGATGTTTGTTCATCCGGCCTTCTGGTGCATATAGGGCCCTCTGACTACGTCAGCTATTCTGAGGCTGGGTAGCCAAGTCTGGGCAGAGCCCTCCCTCTTAGGAGGGCTGAATCTGTTGATGAGAAAGCAGAATTTGTCAAGGCAGAGAAGTACATGGCATCCAGTTTTCTCTGCAATGTCTTTTCCTCTAAGCCTGAGAGCTCTCCCTCAACAAGAACAGTCTCTGCTACTCCAGTGTAATCCTGCTTATGTTTCTGCTTGGGAGATAGCTCAAACATTACAGATTCAGTGCATTTAACATTCTTTGCTTTCTGGAAATCTCCTGAGCACTCTTCAGGCCAAGGTGATTACAGCTGTGCTGAGTGGAACTGCAAAAAACGCCCAAGCCTGAGCCGAATGCCAAGACAGGCTGTTTCTGTGTCAATCAGCAATGAAGAAGTCTGTGTCCATAGGCAAAACCAGGACATGAACAGGGCAAGAGGTTGCAAATGTGTCTGTAGAAGAACTAAGGACTCTTGGTGATTGTGTATTGTGCTACACCAGCAAATAGCAAGGCCACTGTGCTGGGCTCTTTGTTAAATGCATCTCAACCTCTAAGCTGTCAGTTTTGAGTGCTCTTAATGCTTGGCCGATTAATAATTTTTGCAACATGAAACTCTATTTCAGTCCTGAAATAGAGTATTGCAAAGTGTGCTAGACCAGTGTGACATGACAATGACATTAAGAAGGCTCAGAAAGCTTCCAGACCTCTGGACAATGGATTGTACTCCTGCTGATGGGCTGTCTTTAAGAACAAGAGGCAGTGCCACCCAACCTGAAACAGGTGGAAAGACTGTATGAGCAAAGAAATGGGATGAGCTCATGAGCAATGATATGGAAGTCCCTTCCTCTCCATCCTCCTCCATCTGTTGACCTCATCTCAGCACTGCAGAGGACACTCTGTGTGGGAGATTCAAACATTAATTCTGACTTTGGGTTTACTTGGCTCTCAGCACCTCGCCCACACAAATCCTGCCAATAGTCATTACTGTGATGTCTTCAGAACGACTTCCAGTGAGAAATACTGGGAGAAAAGTGATGGGTGGATATAATGTAGTGTGCTGACACCACATGCACCTTTTACCTCACTCTTTATTTCAGTCTCATTTGTAATGAAAGGCCTCCTTGCTCTTTCTTTGCTTTCCATCCCAGAAGCAGCAAAGGATCAGGTCAGGGATATGAAATGAACACAAATGTTGACATGCTCCATGTATGTGTGCATGCACGTCTGTACCTGTGCTGCACAAGGAATGAAGTCAATGATGTTTTCTCAAGTAAGTCATGGGTCACCTATCACTGGTCTTTGAAGGTCTGATTTCGTCAGACAAGGCTGATTTTGTCAATAGGACATCTATAGAAACATTGTCTTAAGAAGAGCAAATACTCTCAATGAGGAAAAAGGCTACATATGTACTTTAGTATCCTTTAAGACTTGAATATTCCGGGAAGTTGAGTCATGTGGCAATAGAATAGCAGTTATTGCTCTAGCTATGTTATTTTAATTCCCTCATGTGCATAATCTGTTCTAGAATAAGAGTAATTACTCCAAAGTAAGCAAATGCTTTTATTCTAGACCAGCATCTCCCTGAGGGTGAATTATACTGAGAGCAGAGTGTGAACTAGTTTTTCCTGCCTTACCAGACTCTAGGATGCAAAAATTGTTTTCTGATCTGCACCAGAATAAAAATCAGATTATTCTGAGATTTTTATCAGAGAAAATAAATCAGTGAGATCAGGAAGAGCTCCTTAGCAGCCTACTGATCAGTATCTGCTGTGGGTGGACGATCCACAGTTTGAGGTCCCTCGACTCTCTGATTCATGGATGGACATTTACTTGGAAATACTGCTTAGAGAGAAATGTTCTGAAAACACTTCACTGTAATAAGTGTGTGTTCTGACTCTTATTGTCTTCTTTTTCTTTTTTTTTTTTTTTTAATTTGAAGTGTCCTTGTCCTTGAGAAAAGTTTCATCTTTGATAAAATCAGTTGGTATTTTCCAATGAAACACTGGTTTGTTAAAAAATTCATGAACAGGCTTAGTAGTATTAGCATAGATTTAATGGTATAATTATCTAACTATAGTTATGCTGGTCAGTTCCCTGGGGTACTGAAGCTGTAAGCTCATTTCTTCGTGTGTGTGCAAGCTCAAATGATAATGTAAGTCTGGTAATTCTCTGCCCTGAACATGGGCATCTCATCTCTTCCCTGAAACTACCCTTGCTGGTGATGCCCAGCAGCGCTTACCTGGTCCTCCCATGCAGCCCCCTGGGCTGCCCTTCCTGGGCTCCCCACACATATGCTAACAGCTGGGATTCCCCCAAGGCTCCCTCACACCTTCACCTTCCAAAGAAGCAAAATCCCCAGCCACTGCACCCCTTAGCCTCGTGCTCTGTGTTTGCAGCACTGCCCGCACCCAGGGCTCTCTGGGGCTGGTGCCCTTGGAGCAGCAAGCTCTGTTCTCTCCTCACCAGCCTGCCTGCCCAGCTTGCCTTTGCCTTCCCAGCACATCCTCCCCCTCCAGGGCCGCACTTGGAGCTTGTTGTACCATCTGCTGCCCTCTCCTTTGGGGTCTCAGTGGATGCTGCTGACCTCAGCGAACTGTCAGGATTTACCATGACATCCCATTAGCACAATCCACACTAACGATTGTGAAAAATGCATTCATTTCCATTTTCTAAAGGGCTTCCACTGGCTGGAATCCAGCTGCAGGGTGAGGTTGGGGAGGGTGGCAGGGGGACAAATCTTCATGTTGACAGAGCAAAGCGTAACATATAATTACTGAGTGCTCTTCCCTCCAGCGGCTCAGCAGCTGTCAGGGGCGAGGGAAGGATTCCTTTCTTGGCAGCTCAGCACTCGGCCAGGGCACTGCAAGCTGTGAGCTGGTTCGAGAAGGGGGGAAATCGCCTCCCTTTTGCCATCTGCACGGACAGAACAGCTTTCCAGTTAAACCGACTGCAGTTGTCCAAAGCTGCCATTTCTCTCTGAAGTGTGTGTTGAGAGTTAAATCTGTGGTTGCATGCCCAGTGTGGAAGAGCCAGGAAACAGGATGCAAAAAGTCTGTGGTCAGTGTGTATGTCGTAGGGAGAGGGGACAGGATTGGGGAATCATGATGCAGCCTCCCCCTACCCTACAGAGCACTCAGTTCACCTGGTGTGCAGGTCTCAGCTCCTGGGGTCTATGTCTATAAGGTCTCTGATTTGTCCTCCCCAAATGGCCCCAGTAAGGAAGAATTAACTTCTCCCATATATGCAGCACTCTTACTCACTCCTTTCCAACACCTTCTTAATCAAAATCATGTTTGTATCCCTTTTGTCTGACTGAATTGGACTTTACTGCAAAGGAACTGAGAGACTTCACTGTCAATCATGTGTAGAGAGAGGGAATGGGTCCATGGGAGATGCTCAAAGCTCTTGCTATGTCAGTCTAGGCGGAGATAAGCCAGTTCTTTTGCAGTAAGACCAAAAAATAATGGTTACAAGAAATCAGGTTTGTATTCTGAGCCCAACCCTGATTCCCTTCAGCAATCCCTGGTGAGTGTTTTGGTTCAGGTAATGCCATTCCTTTTTTAGGACTTGATACCATTTTCTCCTTGTCCCGCTCACATCCTGACTCCAACACCTTCCACCCATTGCTGGCACAGATCACTCTGTGCTACCCAGCACAGAGGCTTCTATACAAATGAAATAAAGTAGAGAGAGCTTCCATCTCTGCCATCAGGAAAATTTTTCACAACCCAGTGCAACTTTGGCCATAAAACTTACCTGATACTGAGTTGGAAATATCCTTTTTTGCTCCTAGCTTCTCTCCTGCCTTCCTAGCAACCTTGCCCTTTAGCTATTGATGAATAGCTGTGTTTGCTTTTGGTCATCTATTATCCCACAAATAGATTTAACTTCTGTAATACTTGCTGTAAGTTTGACCTTCAAGCTCTCTGACTGGTTTCATCATTTTTCTTTGACCTCCAGTTCCGGAAATTTCCAGAAGTGCCACGAGTACACAGCTGATGTGGCAAACTCTTGCCACTCAGATTTAGCCCCCTCTTTCTTAGGTGTCCAAAGCAACAAGGACCATTTTCAGCACATTTTTATATTAAAACCTTCTGTTTAGTTGGTGCTTCCTCTCCCTAGGACCTATGCTGTTACTACAAACATTTCACATATCTTCTATTTGCTGAGTATGTGCTAGCAATATTTTAGCCTTGACTTTTTAAAATTAATCCCATCTGGATGTTTCTTGCTGAGGTTTCCAGTCTCTCTTGCTCTGTTCCTGGTTTGCTTTGGTGTTCATTATTTCATCCCCAAGGAACCACAAAAGGTTTCTATAGTCCTCCTTTGATGTCTATCCTTGTCTCTCTGCCTGTATACTTTCCTTTTGCATTTTAATTTGTTGAGAAGTTTCTTCCTTATCCAAATGGGCCCTATGTTGAAATACCCAGTCTTCCTGCTGAACAAGACTGCTTGTTCCTAAGCTCTTAATAATTTTGTTTTAAGAATCAGTCAGCCCCCCTTGGTATCTTAGCCCCTCACAGCAGCTTCTTTTTCATATGATTCTGGCTGGAAAGTCTCTAAAAAAACCAAAATTTGCTCTGGGAAAATCCAGAGTATTAACTGCTGTTTACCTTCCCAAACATTGTCTAGATTTTAAACTCAGAGATTGTATGGTCACTGTGGTCCAAACTACTTTCTGTGACATCATTCACCACCATTCCCCCTGCTTGTTAGCAGGAAAAGCATGGCTTTTTCCCTGCAGTGTTTTGAGATTCCTAGGACATATCTGGGTTTCCTGTTGCCCTCCCCACAGATGTCTGGATGGTTGATATTCCCTGTGAGGATCAGAGCCTGCACTAAGGAGATTTCTGTTAACTGTTTTTAAAAAGCCTCATTTACTTCTTCCTCTTGCTCAAGGGGTTTGTGATGGAACCCCAATGCAACCTCCTCATGTTTCTTTCTTTGACTGTGCCTGTCCTTCCTAAAGAACACCCAAGACTTCCAGTTATGAGTAACATCCTACCATGTCTCTGTGATCCCACATGATCCTTCCTTGCTCACTGCAATCTGGAAGATGGAGAGGAAGCTGGGTGAAGGTACACAGAGTCCCTTCATGTGACTTCCCTTTAGTTAAGAAACCTCTTGCACCATGCTGGTTCCCCGCTGTGTTCCCTTACCCTGTGGTTGTCAGTACTGTGGCACGCTGGTTCCTCCCCTGCTGCAGCCTGGAAAACTCTGTTGCCTGGTGTTACTGAGCAGAAGGAAGTGTTTTCTGAGGCATGACAGCAAAACAAAGTTAAAACAAACACAGAAAGATAGATATTGAGATGTTCAGATTCAGAATGAGGATAGAATAATAAATAGGCCTTAAGAATAAAATGTTTTACAGCTATAACCTGTTTTTCGCTGCTGCCCTCTAAGGAGATGGGTACTGTACATCATATGCTGTGACAGGGTGGTCTTGCTAACAGGAAAATGATATGTGATGTGAGTGAGAGATTCATGGCATATTGAAGACTGACTTGTCTTGCTTGTCTGGCTGAGCTTTGTGCAAAACTGATACGCTCTGATTGTCTTTGATAATATGACCTGATGGCCAGAGGGAGCTCCACTACACAGCACTACAGAAGAAAGAGCTTTGCAAGGCTTGGTTAAACATTTCTGAGTAGGCTGAGAAACTCTGATGGAGTAGAGGACTATTTCCAGTCTTTCCTCCCTGCAAGAAAAGCCATTTGAAGGTCTTTTGATCATTACTGGACGGAAAAATTAGTCAATAGAATGAATGAGGCCCTAAGAAGAAATGTAAGCAGGTGAATGGAGCTCAGGTGATTTTTGTCCTACATTTTGTGTGCCCAGTGGGAGGTTGTGCATGATTCAGCAGGACCTTCTCTGTTTGATGTATTGAATGGCAGACAGCCTAAAGTCTTCTGGACTTCAGTCCAAAGCTAAAACCCCAAACACTTCCATCACAGTTTAGAGATAAGAGAGAGAAGCGTAAGGAAAAATCCCAGACAAAAAAAGGCAAGGCAGGCTGGCTGATAAAACTAATCATGCCGGAAACGAGAAAGATCTTTATTGTTACTACCTGCAACAGAAGATAAACTACAGGCAAAATGGTAAGAGCTCTTTGTCTGAGCAGGGAAGGAGGTAGTGAAGATTATGGGATGGAGCACTCTGAGGAGAATCTTTGAAGTTGATTTACTATGTCTCTGGCCTGAATGAAATCCCAGGAAGCTCTGAACTGCACTTCAGATGTGAGAAAAAAATAAGACCTTTTTTTTTTTTTTTTTTTTTTTTGTAGGTAGAAATACACAGTTGTGGAGAGAACAGGGGATATATAGCCAAAGGGACAGGTAGCAGAAAGAGCTAACATCTTTAGCAAGTTTGTCAACACATTTGTACATAGGAAAGACAGCAATGCAGGGCAGTGCATGATATAAAAAAGAAATGTTTCTTCCCACAAAACAGTCCTCCAAGTGTGGGGTGAAGGAAGGAAGCAGCACAGCTCTTGGTGTCTGCAGCAAACAGAATCACTGCCTTTTCTGTCTCTTCACAGCACTCAGTGCTTCCCTGATGCTTCCCTTTGAAGCACCACTACCCTCTGCTTCACTGAGGTGCTCTGCTAGAAGAGCCAAACAGAAGCAGGTACATGGCCATATGAGACCTTGCCAATGTGTGTGGCTGATTGCCCTGGAGCTGGGATGCAAATGGAAATATGCTTTGCCACCTCTGCAAGATTACACTGATGTCTGGGCTCCTGGGGCCACAGGTGGCCTTCCAGCATCTCAAGGATTTATTTCTGCAGCTCCAAGGGGAGTATACGGCAGCCTATAGGACATGATCTCTTACAGAACTGACTGCAGCAATGTTCAACCTCAGTGAAATTAGTCTGAAAACTAAACAGTCAAAGTGGGGATTACTATCAGCAGCTTTCTTTTCTACCTTCCCCACTAAACATACACTGACTGGTTCAGAGAGTCGATACTTAAAAGTACCTTAAGGACACTGGGAAAATCAAAACCAAGTAGTTTCTAAAGCTGGAGTTGTAGGGGAAGTGCTGAATTACTAGCTTCAAAAAGCAAGGCAATTTTAGGGGTAGAAGATCATTATCAGATGTCTATTTTTGAATTTTTGCTTATTACCATGTTCCCTGACCAATTTGCTAGGAAAAAAAGCAGCCAAAAATAAGAGAAGTAAATTAGATGGATGAATGTCAATGCACCTTTGAAAAGAAGCCCTGAGACCACAGTCAATATTGATAAGCTCTGACTTCAGGATACCATTTATAGCACAAATGTATATGACCAAAATAGGACTGGTCAAAGTAGCAAAGAGAAGGACATGAAGAACTGTGTATTTTATATAAGGAAGAAAATTTGCCCTTGGGAGCTGTGGTACAGTACTGTAGAGAGGCTGCCTGGCACCAGTGCAGTTCTGCAGAGCTTTCAGGTCTGTGCTTGTTGCAGTGAGAGCCCAGCATCCTCCAGCTTCCTTAAATACACAGAAAGACATGGGTACACACAGAGCAAGGTGCCACTCAGTTTCATAGTCCTGAGGTGAAAAAAGCCTTAAAAAGCCATGAAAAAATGCTTAATCCTGGGGAAGATGTAATCCTCCCCTTGCATATGGGGAGCAACTGCACAGAGCAAGGGAGGCAGGACCGTCAGTCTGTAATGGCAGTGGACTTTTGCTTCCCCAAAAGTGTAATGGTTCTGCGGATGAGCTGGTGGGTTAATTGTGCTGGCAGGCAAAGATAAAAGAAATTTAATTGCTCACTGGCTCCTGTGTAGCCAGCAGTGAGGGAGAGAGAGGGGGAAGTGTTAGCTTTAGGGTGGGAAAATGTTTGTGTAGCTGATCACCATTCCTCAGGAAAAAAATAATCATCTGATTGCATGAAGCCACATCTAACACCAGAATCTGCCAAACACCACACACAAACACACACCTAATTGCTCAACACCAATAATGATTTTTTTTCTCAAAGTAGTTAGTTTAGACCCCTCCCATCTTTCCCTGGGCTATGTCCCTACCTCAGCCCTAACTCACACGGGAAAACAAGCTCAGCAAAGGGAGTGGTTTGCCTGGGGGTCAGGAGTCAGTCTCAGAGTTTAACTAGAGAACGTGTGACTTTCCCTATGCTTGCCCAGACCTCTGGCTGTATTTCCTCCCCAAACCTGACCCCAGGCCGTGGGTGGGATTTGTGAGGCAATGCATTGTGCATTAGCGGAGAGGAGCTGCAGAGGGTCAGTCATTTTGCTGACAGGACACTGCTTCACCTGAAGGATGCCAGAATTTCCCTTTCCTTGCATTGAGCTTCTCCTAAATGACTTGGGAAAGATACTGCCATGGAGGAAATGTTGACTACCAGGCTGGCATCCTTGATGCAAACGTCCAAAGCAGCCAGGTCTTGGTGATATTAATCCTTTCAATGAAAGATTGTGGAAATAAATCTGTGTAAGGGGTGGTGAGGTCTGATGCATGAAGACAGTTTAAAACAACTAGAGATGTGTACTGTAGCTTGTCTGAACGATTCACACCTGCCAAGTGACACCCACACATTTTATTATGCCTATTAGTCTGCCCAGGCCCAGAAGGGAGGAAAAAAAAAGCTGGTTTTCTTTTTCTCCTTGCTGCTCCTGCTGCTGCCCTTCTGGGTGTTTGTGGTAAACTGCCTTCTCCCACTGACCCATTTTCTGAGGTGTCTCTCGTGCTGAGATACTGCATCCTGAAAAAAAGGAAGCCAGGCTTTGAAAAGGGTCTCTGTGAAGAGTAGCAGACATGCAGTGAAGAGCCATTGTACCAGGGCTTCCCCGGGGCAGAATAGATGGAAATGTTATCTTCAAGAAGCAGTACACAAAGATCACAGCTTTTTATAGCTCTGACCTCTTCAGACCAAAAGTCCAGGTCGGAGAAATAATTTTTTTCCAAGCCTTATGATTTCTGTCTGACTACAGGTCCTGCAGCATTGATGCCTGTCTGAACACAAGCCAGGCCTGTGGCATGAAGGACTGATCTTCCCCAGTCTCACCTGCCTCCTGGAGTAGAAAAGACAGTGAGGGCTTAAAAGAGGCTTATTCTTTCTCTGTCCCTCTTTTCTTACTTCCTTGCATCCCATCATCCTCTCTCAGGAAGAAGATGAGAGACAAATAGGGAATGCATCTACCTTTCCTCCCACCCCCTGCTTCAAGCACAGAAAGATGCAATGAGAGCAAATTGTGCCCTGAGTACCTTTACCAAGTCCTTTTAGGCTTGGGAAGGGAAATAGGCTGCTGCTAATGCCACTCTGAGATGCAGAGTTTCAGAAAGGAGAGAGAAGAGCTCAGCCAGGAGCTGCAGGGGCAGATCTGGAAGAATGAGTTTGCTCTGGAGATGAGGGTCTCCAAAACATCTGCAGAAAAGACCAGGGTGCATTCACATTTTTTGGGGGTAACATGAAAGAAAGTACAAACATCAACTGAATGAAGCTTAAAGGGGAAATCTGGGAAATCTTCATCTTTAACAGGGTCCAAATCACTTTGGCTTTATGCATCTTGAAGCAATGAGTGTAAGTGCGTTTTTAATTCCCCCAGTCACATATGTGGGTGCAGACAGTGGAGGAATGTCCCTCTGCATATATGTCTGTGTCTGTGAGAATGATGGAGTAAAAAAATCCACAGTCGTCTTCTTTGCTTGGTCTAAGGTATGTGGGAGGCATCCGAGTCAGCATTTGGAGTTAGGCACTCCACCAGAGAGAGAAGCAACTCAAGGCAAAAGTTGGAAGATGACACAGTTGCAGGGAATTTTAATGTAACCTGTATAGGGGCTTCATAAATACTGCTCCTCTGGTTCTCTACTGACAGCAGGTTGTGCTCCATCTAAAACCAGGGCAGCTCAGAGAGGTCTGGCAGGAAGACAAGAAGGGGTGGTCTATTAGCCTGGCTTAGCACTATATCATTTTAACAGAACTCTCCCTTCATATCTTCCAGGGAGATTTCATGCATCTGATTTAACATCCTAAATAAGATATCAAATATTAATACAAAATATTGCCTCTACCTCAGGGACTCAGAAGCTGTTATTGCCATAAACTCAAAGCTTTCATTAAATAGGCTGAGGTTGCAGCTGTATTGTTCTTATAGAAACAGATCACTTTTCCTGTGTCAGGGCACTGCTGTGATAGAGTTATGAGATAGGGAATATGAGAGAAAACAGTATGGAGCAAAAGAGATGATGGAAGAAGAGATACAGGGAACAGAAAATGGAAAGTGTCAGCCGGGGGAAGAAGGATCAAAGAAAGGAATGAAGGTGTACTGATGATGGGGAGGAAAAAAGAGGCAAAATAATGGAAAAATGTGTGGCAATAATATGGCAAAAGAAAAAGAAAATCTTATTTCTGATTCACAAGGCTAATACATGCTCCTGAGGGGATCAAGCAACTACTCCAGAAATTCTGGGAAATCATATATGATTAATAATTAGCTGCAAGATGGGAGTTGAATTATTTTCCTTTTGTCTTTTTCCATTCTTTTGACTTTACTCAGACTGCAAGGAGAAGTTCACCAGACTGACCTTCAGGACCCAGCCCCCGATCTGGCAGCAGAAATACAATACCTGGACATTCATACCTCCAACAAGAGCTGAGGTGCTGTGATGGCCTCTGGCAAGTGGGCACTAGCACATGGTGCATCACTGCTGGGGATACCTCATAAATGGGGGCAATTTCCACCCTCCTGTGGTCTGGGCTCTGCAGCCAGCCTGGCTCAGTGACTAAACCACCCCCCAACTGCTTTGGAAGTATTATCAGTGCTGTTTTGTCCTGTGAATTAAAGATCTTCTTGGCTCTGTGGCTGCCTTTAGTTGGTCCTGCTTTGTAGAAATTCTTTCCCTGCTACACTACAGCACAATGCAATACCAGCAAGTAATGCCAGAGGGTTTTAGCAAAAGACAGACTTCCAAATGAGAGACATGAGTTCAACACTCTCCACAATGCTATGCCACAGGTGATCTTGTGCTTATGTTTTGCTGATTTTTAGGGATTGCTACCCAAACCTCTATAGGCAACAATAAAGAAGACAGATGAAGAAGCAGCACAGTGTTAGGTTTCCTTCTTTAAGGTTCCCATCTGCTTCCACAGTGGATGGTCAGTAGAGGGGAATAACACATTAGCAGGTGGCAGAAAAATACCCTCTTTTCATTTTTCTGGCGATTAGATTTCTACAGTGTGGCTCATTTGACCAATTGAACGCAAATGCAATTCCTGGGCCTGCCACATTTCAGGCTGAAAGGAATCACAGTTTGATCAAACAGTCTGACCTTTTGTGCACTGCGGGTCTTTCATATTCTTATTCCTTTGCCACTATAATGGAAGGAAGAACTTGTGTTTCATGAAAACATCTTTTTTTCAGATGAGCATTTAGTCTTGATTCAAGGAGAGCAGGGGATGTGACGTCCACATCTTATGTCAGTGCTGTTTCCTGGCTGACCATCCTCTTTGTTGAAATTCATGCTTCTCCTCCAGCCCAAATTTGTCCAGCTTTCAGTCAGTGACTCCTGCACTACTTCTTTTCTGCTAGATTAGAGAGACCCCTTTAGTAGCTGGAATTTTCTCCCCATGAAGGTACTTGTAAGTTGCAATCAAATCACTTCTTTGTCCTGGTTTTGATAAACTAAACAAACTCAATCCTGAGATTCTCATAGAAAAGCACTCTCTCTAGGTCTCTAAAGATTTTATTTGCTGTTTGGTTTTCTCTTTGATTTTTCAGCATCCTCTAAAGGATGGACACCAGAGCTGAATGTAGTATTCTCCACTTAATCTGATTAATGGGGGTAGACCCCATTGCAGTATACAGCTTCTGTGTGAGGGGAGGGAAAGGTACTGATCTCTTCTCACTGGCAACCAGGACCTGAGGTAGCGGCCTGAAGTTGTGTCAGGGGAAGTTTAGTTTGGATACTAGAAAAAGGTTCTTCACCCAGAGGGTGGTTGGGCACTGGAACAGGCTCCCCAGGGAAGCAGTCACAGCACCCATCCTGACAGAGTTCAAGAAGTGTTTGGACAATGCTCTCAGGCACATGGTGTAGCTCTTGGGGATGGTCCTGCATAAGGCCAGGAGCTGGACTCCATGATCCTTGTAGGTCCCTTCTAATTATCCTGTGATTCTGTAATACTTTTATGCAAACATAAAATAACCCTTCTGCAACAGAGAAGTAAGAAACACCTTTTTCTTCTGCATTGAAAGTTCTTATTATATCTCTTTGTCAAATGGTGGTACAAGATGATCATTGCTTGTCTGGCTTTGCCACCAGATCCTCTTCAGAGCTGATGTGTCACAAGACACTTGTGGTAGGAATTGCTTGTGCTCTTTCTTAGTTTTTCATTGAACCAGGTCAAAATGCATTTTGTCTGTAAGCATCCACTTGCTATTGAATGCAGTTCAGGGTCCATGATGGCTTTTTTCTTATATTTACTACTCTGCCAAACTTTATCTCTCTATAAACTTTATTGGCTGTGATTTTTTATTTACTTCCAGATCATTAGGCATCAGACCCATTTCTGATTGTGGAGCTGTGCAAGACACCATCCCCATTTGAAGATCTGTTCTTCCCAACAACTCTTTTTAAAGGCCTTACAGCTGTTTATTCTTAACCCATTTATGATGTGCTTTATGGATGTTGTAAAATCATCACAGATCTGCTTTTTAATCAGAATATCATGCACTACTAAGTGAAGAGAAATCTGTGTGGTTAACTTCAGCTAAATTTGCAAGTCCAAGAAAATCACAAGTTTGACATGTTGATTGTCATTAATTATATTTGTGCTCATTACTTTGTCAGTAGCAGACATCTGGCCATCTGACCTACCATTGGAACAAGCTGCTTGCATTTTTTCTGCTACATTAACACAGCATTAGAGTTCTCTTGGTCTTCTGAGATTTTGCCTCCATGCCAAGATTTGTTTACTGTAGATTACTGACTCTAATCAATAGATGACAAGTGAACTCCTTTTAACTCTTGGGTAAAAGGCATTCAGATTCTGGAGACATTAAAATACCTAACATTAGCGGGTGATGTTTCATAGCTTAAGACACTAATGGACTGGAAATCACTTCTTCATCTTCTTAAAATGTTGCTGTTCTGTTCTGGTGGTTTTTTTTTTTTTTTTTTTTTAAATACAGACCAGAAGTACTTAAGTCAGTCTCTTTTTTTCCAGTTTATGAAAAAAATATTATCTCCATTATTCATAAACTTGATAGAATTTATTTCGTCCCTTAGACACTTAAAGTTCTTATTGTCCTTAACCTTACCACATACTTGTTTTCAACTTATGTTTAGTCTCCCTTATCAATTTTCTGTATTTGTGACTTCTAATTTGTATTGACTGTCATCTGTTTTCTGATGCTGTATAACTCATTTATTGTACATGCCTTCCCAGTTTCTGATTGCTGTTCTGACTTTGTAGCTGAGTAAGGATGATGAGCTCTCAAGGTAAAGCATCCCTTTTTTTTTTTGATTGAAAAGATGTGCTTTTTTCCTAGAAAACTTTTCTGTAAGACCTGCCACTTTTCATTCATCTTTCATGCCTAATTTTTCCCCATCGATTTCACTTGTATTTTTCTTCTGCTGTTGAGAAATTAGCTCTTTGCAACTGCCCTCTGTTTGCCCACATTTAATGTAATCATCTCACAGTCATTATCATCTGTAATTTTAGAAACCCTTAAACTCTGTCAGCCCCAGCATATATCCTTATAATCAAAGCTCATTAAAACAGTGCCTTCATTTTTTTCCCCTTTGCATTAGGCATGAAGAAGAGACAGGCGCTTAAAGAATAACTCACCTTATTTTCTGCTTTGATTTAGTACTCTGGAACATCCCTGTACCTGCATGCCTCCTGAGTTTTATTAGGCAACATATGCATTCAACATCCTTTGGTTCTGGATTATCAATAACTCTAAATCAAGTAATGACATCTTTGATGCAGACAGCCACCTCCACTTCTTTTTTCTGCTCACTTATTCCTAAACTGATTAAACCCATGGATTTAACATTCCAGACATATGAATTGTCCCACCAGGTTTCAGCACTGCCAATTATATCAATGAGATTTTCTAATTCTTCTGCTTGTTATGGAGTCTCTTTGCACTGCAACATGAGCAGCTGAAACATTTCTTTTCCTGTATGCTGCCATCTCAGTGCAGTTTGTCTGTGATGAGCTGAGTTCAATGTCGCTTTTTCACTCCTGCACTTGTGGTTTGCCTCACAGGGCAGGAGTGTGTGATGTGGTGTCAGGATTGTATCAACATTCATGTTTTATAGCAGTGCTAGAGGCTAACTTTTAAGATGGCTCGCTCTTTTGCCTATAAGAACCATAAAAATTACTGCATTGGAACTTGGCACCTGTCAAGTCTATCTGTCTTCAGCAAGCTGGTGATAACATATTTAATGCCAAGACACACTAAATAAAGGAAGGAAAAGATGTCTTTTTTTGTCATATTTACAGCAGCAGAGTTTTGTGGGAGTGCTTGTTCTTAGGTCCAAAGATGATGAGATAGAGTCCAGGACACAGCTGGATCTGTGCAACTGTTCTGGAGGGAGGAAGTCCCTTAAATAGTAGCCATAAGGAAAGACAGAATATTTCTCTATCTGCTTTTCACCTAAATGTTTTTCTCATCTCTTTGCTTTCCTTCTAGCTAATTATCACAGAATTTGTTGAGATGGGGCCAGTGGTGCTGGCCATGGCACATGCTCAGTTGTTTGGCAATAGACTGGGACTCAGTGGCATCTCTCCATCTTCCCAAAGGTTTTCAGAGGGCAGTGTTTTAAGTCATGAAAGCAGGAGCTTCTGAAGCAGCTGAGCAACTGTCCATCGTAACAGGATGTCTCATCTGCAGCCTCCCTGGGGCCTGGGTTACAGGGGCTGTTTGCTGAGCCGGCGTCAGACAGATGGGAGAAAGTCTTTGCAACAGAGGACATCAAACATCAGTAATAAATGTGAGACTGGAGATCTGGAAGTACATATATAGTCATACATATATAGATAGAGTGATAATACAGATCCAAATTTCATTATAAGCCCTTGAAAAAAATTCTTGTTTTATATAAATGGTGAATCCCACAGGTGTTGTGATCTCACTCATCAGTTTCAAATCCTTGGGGTCACCAGGAAAAAGAAGTTGACCCAATTGACAAGTGGTTTCCCAGTCCATAGCAGGCTTGTTGGGGTCTCCAGGAGCACGCCAAAGGGAGGGAGCCAACACAGGTTCTTCCTGAAGCAAGATAAGCATCTACTCAACCAGCATCTTCTTCTGTAAGGGAAAAACTCTTGGGTTAAACTCCAACAATGGCAAGTAGGGAACCAACTCAAGCAAGAAGAAACAACTCTCCCTAGCAAAACACATACCTTTATCAGAAGTTTGCTAGTGGTCCATATTTATCATTAGACTCTCAGCCACAATGTTTTATCACTTAGTCCAAAACCAGACAGAGATGCTATTTGCTCATATGCCTCAGCTTGCTCTTGTTTAACATAAATAAACAGCCAACACCCATGAGGGCAATGAGAGGTTTATCTGGGAAGTTAAGTATGTAAAATGGCAATTACTCTGAAGACTGCTTCTGGTGTGTGTTCACAACACAGCTTCTGTGCAAAAACACCTGGGATACTGTTGTCGAGCTTCCTGCAAACCATAGCTTCTATTGTCATTGAACATGGGTCAGGATAGGTATCTTATTCCTTTTCTCCAGCTAGAAAACATTTTCTCTGCCTACCTTCATCTCTTCCCCTGCCACATTCAATCCATTGCGAGTGTCAAGTCACCAAGTGCCAGCACTTGTGTCATTCCAGGATAAGGAAAAGCCCAGGTGCCTGCTACAATGCAAATCATCCAGGAGATGCTTGGTCACCTCTCTGCTGAGTCAAGTGTTTAGAAGAGAATACATACAGGAAGGGGAAAATCAGCTGTTCCCTCAGCCTTTCATCTGTGTCTGAATGATAAAATGGGAGAGGAGCTCAGCTCCATCTAAACAGCATATATCCTTATGCTGGATTGTCACTGGTGCTACAGGCAGAAAGGTTTAGCAGTAGTGTGGGTGAAGAGAAGCATATTTGTTACAACAGTTTAGGGATCCTCTATGTTGTCAGGGGGGTGTGGATTGAAACTCTGGGATGATGAGGGGTGTCAGGTGGTTGTTGCCTTTCCTGGAACCCTAACATCCCGGTGAATACTGCAGACAGAAAAAAAAAATCACAGCACTGCATTGCAATGTGCCTTGATGGTGCCTAAAGAGCACTCTTGGAGGGAGCCAGCTTAAGACATGGGCACCACAATTCCTAGTGCCTAAGCTCTGAGCAAAGCATGGTTTACACCCCAAGCCTTCCTGTGCAAATGTGCTCCATGCCTTCAGGTCTGAAGTGTTAGGATTTATTCTACCAGACTCTGAGATAATATGACAAATTTACATCTTCAACTAGATCTCACAAATTTCACCACTTCCCCCAGCATGTAACTCTACTTTGTTCCATCACTAGCACCTCTCTTTCTTCCAGCAGGAATAAGAAATTAATGGTAAATTAAAAAATTTGCAGATAACACTTATGTGTGTAAACTGTCCTATGGGTCATTTATTCAGCCTGCAGTGGGAAGAACGAGGAGTATGACCAGAAGTTTAGCTTGCAATGGACAGAAAATCCTACAGGCTTTAATAATGGACACACTACTATGCTGCTGCTACAATATGCAGTGATTTGAGAACATCTGAATGCAAGAGTTTTCCAAGGTGATACAGTCCCTTGGAGTCTTGTTAGTCCCTGCTAACAAAGCAACTGTACCACAAGACTTCTTATAAACTGATCAAGAGTAGCCCCATATGGCTTGACCCCTCTCTCCCTTGGACCTCACATAAGACCAAGGGCTGTGAAAGGCTTTGAAGCAAATAAACAAAGAGAAGATACTTGCTATAGTGGCAGAGAAAGTTCAGCTGCTGAACATTGGTACATTGAAAGAAATAATCTTACTGAGTCCTAAATGTTAGAGAACCCAAATTAGCTGTCCCTAACAATCAGGTTATTGAAAACTTGTGCTTCATTCCAATGTTAATCCAAACCAAACAGATGGAGGAAAAGGAAGAACAGTACAGCACTCCTATATGTGTTGGTAGAAATATTTATTGAAACTTGTTTGTAAATGTACAATTTCCATTCTGTGGTGGCTTGTGCTGACTGAGAGTGGTTACAGCTGCTCCACAGGATGGTGAGGCTGAATGCTGAGTGGATGCTTTGTGTCTTTCAGTCTATCTATAAAGTTCACAGTTTTAAAAGATACTGTATTAAACACTAGTTATTATAATAGTATACACGTGCAAAAATGCTCCAGGCCCAGAATTTTCAGTGTTTGTGTTATTGGGAAGAGTGTCAAGAAATTCTAAGCCTATTTTTGGTCTTCCATTTGCTGTTATGTATTTCCCTAAACTTACTCTTCTTATGTGTATCTTCTTTAAACTAAGAGATCACATCCTTCTCAATCTTTCTTTAACAGATAATAATTTATGTCACCCATCTCTCAGCTACTTCCATTTCTACTGCTACCACTTGAAGGCTGGTGACTACTAATGAACACAATATTCCACATGAAAGCACACTATTGATTTATTGAATGGCTTTATATTTTCAGTAATCTCTTTCACACACACTTTCTTGCTAGTGATGCTAGAGGAGTAAATGGATAAAAAATGTCTCTCAAATGCACTAAAATGGAAAATCTCAAGTGTAATCTCTTCCTCCCCCTGAAAACTAACACATCTGACACCCTCTGTGCTGCAGAAACTGCATATCCATCTTGGATTTTCAGAGAGGTGAACTTTTGACTTTCAGTGTGACTTACAAGAAAGCTGGTATTTATTGTGTTACTGCCCATTTGCAAAGTACCTGAGAACTGGGATTCAGTTAGCTGAAAATGTGAATAGCTTTTGTTGGGCTGGGATATGTTAAAGAAGGGAATGCTAAAAGACTTTTCTTTGCCAGAACCATTTCTGTAAGTGGATTGTAGCAATAGGCATCTGTAACTGTTTTAACAAAGTAGTCTTCTTTTAATATAAAATATATGGGTCATTTATAACAGTTATAAATATGATAGCATAAAAATATATAGCTGAACTGAATTCCTGAAATCCAGAATATGTAGAGATGCTCTCAGACTAGGTAATAAATACCTCTTTTTCTTTAAGGCTTTTGTTCTGAAATTTTTTTTCTATGAATATACCATCCCCTGGAATGCAACACATTAGCAAAATTTGTCATACCTAAAAAAATAATTTTAAGAGGAGATCCTCTTTTCCACCATATCTGGTGGAAAATAAAGAGCTTTTAGGAAGTCAACAGTTACTGACTCCTTCTGGCCACCTCTGGCCTGCTCTTCTCAGCCATCTCATGGATCCCTAATAGGTGCAGTTGGACTTTTAAGAGCAGAAGGAGCATTTTCCTTGTGTTCCTAAAGCAGCAGTGTGGACACACTCACAGGCAGCTGTGGACTGAATGCTGGCAGCCTTCCTGCTGACTCAGGTTTTTCTGCTCCTGTAAGGACTTAAGGATGAAGACTGTAGACATACAGTCACTTTGACTCCATCTATCTTGGCATATGCCAGTGCAGATAAAAGTGTATGGCTATGTGCTGAGGCTGTCTGCTGGAGCCAATTGACAAGAAATAAATGAAAAGTATAACAGTTGTTGTTATCACCAAGTGTCTCCTAGACACCCTCACTGACCAGGAGCCCTGTCTCACAGAATTTGTAATGAAACAGGCAGTAAGATGACTTTGCACCCACCTTGCTGTCTGTTGTCGTCTCCAGAGTCCAATACTGGAGATTCTCAATGCACAGACACACTGCATGGTCCACTAAATGGTTCAGGAGTTAGCCCTAATAAAAACAGGCAGTTGTGTGAGAAAGGACAAGTAATTTACTCTATTTTTGGCATTGAAAGTCAGCTGAAGTTATCGTTATTGGTGTAGAACTAATCCAGTCCTGAAGAGCAACCTCAGTTTCTGTTATAGCCATGACTACAGAAATGAATATGAGAAATTTGCAGAACTTTGTTATTTAGTCATGGCACCACTTTTGTTAGCAGGTCTCCTGTACATCAAGATCTTTCCTGCATGCTTAAAACAATCCCTGAGCCATTAGTATGGACTTGCAAGTGCCAAGTATGAATCTTTAACTCTGAGTGTATCTTGGGGATTAAGAACAGTTGTGCTTCTGAATTTTAGCCAACATGTGTTTGACGTCAGCCTACCTATCAGCAGGCAGCACAGGTGCTTAGCAGACAGGGATGTGAAAAATAACCTCCCAGGAAGTTAGGGCTCCATGCAAATACCTGTGAATCAGGAGTTTGCTAGACATGACACATTTCAAAGCAACGGGGAGAACTTCTCAGTCTGTTATTTGATTTTGCTTATGTTTATCACCAAAGAATCCGAATATTTAACAGTGAATGCACCCAAATCTTAGAATAAGGCAGCAGGGCTAGAGACAGCTCCTCTCTAAACAGCTCTTTTAGCATCACAGTCTACTGGTATGACCAGACATACTGCTGTGGTGGGAACACAAGGAGATAAAAGATGCATAAAATAGATTAAATGGTTCAGGATGATAAGGTTCAGGTCACTAACCATTAGTTTGATGGGTCAAATGCAGTCCCCATCCTTGTATGTTTCCAAGACCAGAATAGACAAAGCCTTGAGCAACTCAATCTGATCTCATAGCTGACCCTGCTTAGAGTGGGGGATCAGGCCACATGATATCCTGAAGTCCTCCCTTTCAATCTGAATTAAATTGCTCTGTGATCCTGTTGCCAGGGTCCCAAATCAGTGCTCTGATGCCAGAGCTTCTTCAATCTGTCACGCTTTCTCAGCTGACTACCATCCTGCTATCAGTTTCACTCCTTGCAATGAACCTTCTGCATTCAATGAAACCAAAGGTCTCAAAAAAGAATATCAACAGGGAATCTGTGGCTGTGAAATTCACAGCCGGAGCTCTGACTAAAATTGAACAGTAACTATAAACTACCATCACCTTTTCCCAAATATATTTATGTTTCATTAGGAATAGCAAAATATGGTGCCTGTTTTCCACTCATGACATCTCCTTACAAATATATAGTTTTCAATCTTTTTCAAAGTTTTCCCCACCCCCAACAGTGCTTCATATAGATATGATCACTAAATCATAATTTCTGTTTCATTTCATGTGGACCAGCTCTCATCAGCCATATTAAACAATTTTATCCTATGTAATTTCTAATACAAAAATGTTTGTTTGTTTGTTTTAATACCCCTTCCTCAGCCTAAACAAACAGAAAATTAGAGAAGAATCAAGTGCTTCTTTTATTCTGAAGAATTAAAATCTCTGAGGAAACAAGCATTTCTCATGAGAATTTGTTCCTTTGAAAACTCAGTATTTGTTCCGAAAAAAAAAAAAAAAAGAAAAGAAAAGCAAGCT
Source organism: Chloebia gouldiae (assembly GCA_003676055.1). Lineage (NCBI taxonomy): Eukaryota > Metazoa > Chordata > Aves > Passeriformes > Passeridae > Chloebia > Chloebia gouldiae. The sequence goes on along the minus strand of QUSF01000035.1, from coordinate 6,715,797 downwards.
TTTGATGAATGTATTAGCAGTTCATTCTAACCAGGATAATACATGAAATGCTCTCAAAGCAGAAAGAGCCCAATAGCCTCTTAAAAGAGAAAACTGCCTGTGATAGCTTTTTATGGACTGATGAACTTGGCACAGCATGCTCCTACCTTGCTTCCTCAAGACACTTTCCCACCTCCAGCTTAAGGCTACTGTGCTATAGAAATCCCTACACCATGGCAGGAGTCTCTCTGTGAATATCTGCAGTGCATATAGGGGCTATATATAGTCTGAAATCAGGTTAATTGTCTATAATAGTGCCCTTCACTCTCTTTGTCAAGTTTATTGTTGCTGAAAGATGTCACCCTGACAACTGCTCAGGCTGAAATCCTCCATCTTCCACAGAAGAGTGGAATATACTCCAAATGTAAGACAGGCTCCAGCAAATCTTCATCCCTTCTGATGAGCTTGGGTATAAGGGGGACAACTGTGATGACAGCTTTAACCTTGACCATTCCTCAAGAGCAGCAGGAGAGGATTGTCCACAAGAGGCAGCCATTAGTAGCCACAGATAGCCACTTATGGTTATTTTTGAGTGGAGGAGATTTAAGGTAGTCATATTATTTCAAAGTCAGAAGCTTCACATATTTTTACGTGTATGCATTTTGATGTATATGCATCTTTGCCACTCTGTGAGCTCCTGGTGCAATGCTGTGAATAAACAGGAACTCCTTGGACTATGATGTTCATGGCATAAAGCAACCAGGAGGAATTATTATCACAGAGGTGATCACAGCCCAGGTGGTGCTCTCATTGACCAGGCAGAGTCCCACAGCACCAGGCAAGGTGCTGATTGAGGCAGAGTCCACAGCCAGCCCCAGGCAAGGCAAGGTGATGAGCAAAGTCCAGGCTCCCAACAGGGAATAAGACCAGACTTTCTACAAGGTGGACCCAGTATACCTTCAGAAAAAGAATTAATTAAACCAGGAGAGCACTGAGCACAGGTACACAGGCAACATAACCCAGGAGATTTATTGAAGCTCAGGTCTGGGCTAATGGGCAAAGGTAAGCCAGCCAGGGTAGTTCAGGTCTGTTAGAGCCCTCAACGCACAACAGATAAAAAGTTGTAAATAAAGGGGAGCACAGAAAACAGAAAACATGAACAGTGAACCACAGGGAGATGGCTCATAGCATCTTGTGAACAATTACCTTAGGGCTGTGCGTGAACTGATTATTCCAAGGGATTGGGGTTTTAAATTTTTTTTTTTTTTCTTGTAAAGGATGGAAAGTATTTTCTTTTTGCATTGGGATACAGGCAGTAATACACAGACACAAAGGATGCACATCACTCAGCAAAACACATTCAGGACAGTATGGCAAGGGATATTAGGGAGAAATCCAGGGTGGGGGAAAGGAATAGCTTAGCCTGTGCAAAACAACAGAATTTTCACAACAACCCAGTAGGTGAAAACAACCACCACTGCCAATTGTTGTGTGTCAAGGTCTAAATGGATCACAGTCAGGAAGTAATTTCTTTCTGAAATATACATGAAAACATGAGCCATGTCATCAGCTATTTACTACATCTTAGAACACATCTGTGAGATCATTTTTTAAGAGGGTGTACTATGATGAACAGAGCTCCTCCAGCATGAAAACTTCTGCTATTCCTCTGGCTCCTTTGGATATGCCAAGCTGCATGCCCCCAGCAGATGGGCTGTGGGAGCCTGAAGCACAAGGTGTGACAATGAGGCAGCAGTGAAGATTATAATAATCAGAAGGATCTTTATTTCTGTCTGGAGACATGGTTAGGACTTGTTAACTTCTTTGGGCCAGTCCCTAGAAAAATGTGGCATGCCACTGTCTCTGAGCTCTCCCTGCACACACTTCATGTGTTATTTGCACATGAGGAGGAGACTTAGACAGCAGATGATGCAGAAAGGGAATCAGTGAATATTTATTCAGATTCTGCACAGCTGCTCATCTCCTCTCCTCCCATACTGTCTTTTGTTTCTTATTCATGAGGAGGTGTCTGAGTGGAGTTCTGTGTGACATGTACATTTGGGACACAGCTGTGGCGGGGGTGGGGGGGGCAGTTCTGCATTAGGAAGCAGAAATCTTGCAATTAAAAGCATTCTGACATGTAGTTCAAGAGCTGTAAAGCACAGCACATCAGCGAGGGAGCCACTTACACGGCCTGAATGGGAGAAGGGAGCAAACTGCAGACACCCCCCACTGAAGGAAGTCTATTTGCATGAACCACTCATGAAATAATTACCAAGAGCAACAAAAAGCGAAGTCTGTTTGCTAATGATTCATGAGCTGGATAAAGGCTTGAATTAGTTGGATAATTTATTTGTAAAAATAATCTAGCCAGCTGTAATTAGAAGGCTGGATAGAGTGATCTGGAAAGAGAAGGAAATAATTCCCGACAACACATGACCTTCCAGACGGTATTACTGTTTTTGAACAGAAGCATTCCTAAGAGCCTGTGAGCTTGCCTGGGTGCAGGGTGGATCTGGTGGAGGCCTAAGAACCAGGATGCTCTTTTTTTTTTTAATTTTAAGTGTAGGGATCCTTTCCTTTCTTGGCTTTGGCCTATTTGAGCAGTTGGTACTATTCCCAGTGGCTTTTGGGTGTAGATAAAAGCATTGCTGAAATCACTTTCAAGTCAAGCAGAGAGCATTTGGAATTAGAGCAGCAACTAGCTTCATTTTAAAAGAGTTAGAGATTTTCTGTTGAGGAAAAAAAGTAGGCTTTTTTTTTTCAACATAGTACGGCATTAACTTTCCTACAATTTTCTCCATATAGTTCAGGTCTTCTCCCCAACTCCAGCTGTTACAGAGGCTGAGACAGGGATGCTCCTTGTATGTATCCTCTGGGGACAGCACCTCTAACCCACAATGAATATCACAGGCCTGTGTGTGATCGATCCCAGCACTGCTCATTTCGCCTGACAAAGCCTTGAGCTCAAATGGTTCCTTGTCTGTCAGCTGGTCTGACCCTGACACGGGTGGCAGAGGCTGACAATTGTGCCTTGTCCTCGTCTTTGCTGCAGGGCTGTTCCCTTCTCTGCTGGGAGGGGAACATGGAGGTCAAAGAACTTGGCTGAGCAGCAGGAGGAGAGGAAAGGAGCCACAGGCAGGTAGGAAGCTCTTGGTGGGGTCATGCTACTGTGAGGAGTAACCCATCTATTGCTTTGTGCAGCGCACTGTCCCATCATCCTCACAGAGGAAAAAGCCAGCTTTTGCTATGGACCTTCCTCTTAGCACTCACCTCCAGCCACATATGCATGCTAACAGCATAAAATGGTGTGGCAACCCCTTAGGAAGTTATCTGCCTTCCCTGGGCCAGTGAGGAGTTCCTCTCTGACCTCAGTCTCCCTGTTTCAGCTTAGCAAGCTGTGTGACTGGACCCTCCTCTGTTCAAGGAAAATCTTCTGGACAAAAAACTGGCACTGGCTGAGCCAAACATCAGCAGTTGTGTCAAACTCACCTCTGTTGTTTAATCATCCCTGTCTGTTATTGTTGACCTGCTCTGAAGCCTTTGGAACAGCACTTAAAGGGGCCTTTCCTTGAAATTTCCTTGCAGTGAAATGTCAAAGGGATTGTTGCAGCTCTCCATTGCATGAGGAAGCAACAAAAGAAAATATGCTAACCATGCCCTTGGTTTCTAACAAAGGGCTCTTCAAAGTGTCCTCCCTCTAAACTATAAGAGTATTATAGTATCTGTTGTCACCTTACACAGAAGAGGTGACAAAACTCTCTTTCCTACCCATGTTCAAGCCAAGCCTTTCCCGACCTTCCCAATGCTGGAGCGAGCTCCATCCTCCTCCCAGGGAAGGCCAAGGCTCAGCTGGTGCCAACTAAAATAAGATGAAAGTTTTATAAAGGGGTTAAAAGGAGAATTCTATGGGGAGAATTCTATTTTTAGTTAGCTTTGTAAACTGGTGTAATCATTTAATGATTTGGAGATTGGTCCTCTAAGGTATATCTGGGAGCTACAGTGGATTTTTTCTCTCTCCTAGGGGAAAATCAGCAACATTCAAAGTGAAGCAAGTCCCTTAGATACTGAAAAGCAACTGTTTGTTGCTATCTATGTAACAGTCCTGTGCAGAGGGGTTTGAGAAAAGGGTGGGTGGGAAGGATTTCCACCAGATCAAAATAAGGCTGTGAATCATCAATGTCACACTGTTGGGAAAATGTGTAAGACCATACTAAGATGTATGGCTAGACTCCTGGGAAGAATCCGGGTAGTGATCCTTCAGCACTGGTGATTGGTATGATCTCATTCAGACAGCTGGCATCACACTTCAAAATGTTTGTGCAGAGTCTGGGAGGAGGGTGCCAACAAAGGTCAGTGGTCAAGAAAACAAGATGTGTGAGAAAAGACAGAGTACTGCCTAAGCTAGAGAAAATGACATTGCTACAGGAGGAGGATGTGATGCAGTCTTCAACACATAAAAGGCCACTGCAAAAAGCACGGGGGGATTTTTTTTTCTTCATATTTTTACTGGGGAAAGGAAATGTAATGAACTGCAGCAAGAGGAATTTAAGGCTACAGATGCACTGAAGTAGATTGTCTTGGATGGGTGAGTTTCCATCATGGTAACATTAGATAAATATCTGCTAGGAATGGCCCAGATACAGGTAATTCTCTTTTGGGCAGAAGATTGGTAAAATGAATGTTTGAGGTCCCTTTTAATTCACATTTTTTTTACTAGTCTACATTCAATATGATAAAACCTCCCACTAGTCACACAGGGAGATAGAATTGTGGAACTGGAATGCAGGGGTAAGGAATAGACATTTGTTCCAAAGGTTTCTGAGCCTTGAAAAGAGAGAATCAGAGAGTTTCCAAGTCAGAATACAGCATCAAAAAGGATTAATTTCATGCCTTATAATGCCAAGCAGGATGCTGTCCACACATCATTAGGAGTCAAGGCTTTTAAGATCTGCTCTACACTGGCACAGAAAGCAAAATTTGCTCCAGTGGCCTGCGTAAAAGCCATTAAAATGAAATTCCCTCTCATGCCTGCTTGCAATGCACGGGCTACCAAAGAAGATTTGTTTGTCACCCTCCAGGCCAGGTGATGGTCACTTTCCAGCAGTGGTGCCAGAACTGCAGAAAGGTGCACAGAATACTTTGGGATGGAAGTTTCTCCCCACAGAGCCATATGGCCACGAGCAGATAACGCTGTGAGCAGCATTCATTAACAACTTCCAAATCTGCAGCAGCTGGAGTGTGGGATCATTTAAAACATGACTTACTTCCTGCAGCCTTGAAAAGGAGGGATCGGTGGGAACCCAAAGGCACAACACATTTCTCTGAACTTATCAAACAAAGCCACATGCATCTCATTAGCATCACACACACACTCACAGAAGTTACCTCTTGGGGAGGGTACTGGAGAGGTTCACAGGACAGCTGCTCGATGGAGCATTGGCAGGAGACCAGGTATCCCAGTTGCTGGAGTGGCTCCAGAAATTGAGAAGAATAGAGAAAGTGGGAAGAATATTTATAATAATCCTGATGAAAACAAAGTATTGAGCTACTATTTTATGTAAGCTGCAGCAAGAACAACAATAAAAGCTTAGAGGTAAGGACCTTTCTTTAGGAAAAACTGTTCTGTGGAGGCTTGTAATGAGTTTCACTTACCTAAAAATAGTGTTCAAGTTGACACAGTGTACCCTTATTTGTGGGACAATGATTCACCTTTGTGCCCACCAGATGTTACTTCATTAATTATTGACAACAACATGGCATTTCTATAGCACTTCATAGCGTTAAGAGAATTTTATAATAGATAAAAAATTAATCAATCAATTTTGTTAGACAATTAACTAGCATCCACCATTTTAGTCTGAGATGATGCCAAGATTTTCTTTTTTTTCAAAGCGTGCAAGAAGAGAAAGACTGAGCTTGCCAGAAAAAAGAGAGAAATGCTTCCAACCTAAAAAATGTGAAATAATTTCTGAATGTTAAGCAATGGGGTTAAATATTTAGAGCTTCCAAAAATTTTGGGCACTGGGATGGAATTCATCTCCCTCCCTTGATTGAATGCAGTTGCTTGCATCTAGGCTGATCATTGTGGACCTCCTTTATAGTCAGCAAAAAGAAATGAACCGTGCCCTTCAAGTGCCTGTTAGTTGTGGCTGATTATAAAAAGAGATATTGTACATGTCAAGGTCTGACATAGGCATTGTACAGCTGGGGGAGATGAATCCTTCCTTTACATCTCATTTGAAAATCTGTCAGGGAAAATATTTTGAGCTCCAGCCCTGGAGCTGCCGCAGTTTAGGGCTTTCAAGAGGATGCAGGATGGTGCCTCAGGGGAAGGATGGCCTGACACATGGAGGGCACAGGTCCCAGCTAGCACAAGAATGGTTCTTGCTCTGCAAAGCCATTGCATAAGGAGGGCACCTGCCAGAGGGCAGGGAAAGCAAAATCTGCTTCTCCAGTGCCTCTGCATGGGCTCTGCCTCTGAGCTGCACTGCTGCAAAGAGTTAAGTGTCTGAGAGCTGCGTTGTGAAGGAAACTGTTGCCCAGGAATACATGGGCAGCTCCATCCTGCCTTGTGTTTGCTTTGTGTTGAAGTTGTAGTGATGCTGGGGCTCCTGCTGGTTGCTGTAAGCACAGTGGGTTGTGCTCACTGGCTGCTGTGTACCCTGCCTCACTGGCTCTGTGCCTTGCATGGCCTCTGTGTGTTCATAAGCACAGTGGGTTGTGCTCACTGGCTGCTGTGTACCCTGCCTCACTGGCTCTGTGCCTTGCATGGCCTCTGTGTGTTCATAAGCACAGTGGGTTGTGCTCATTGGCTGCTGTGTACCCTGCCTCACTGGCTCTGTACCTTGCATGGCCTCTGTGTGTTCAGAGGGACTGAGGCAGTAAGAGGAAGAGTCATTCTTGATTAATAGGAACAGTACCCAGAAAAGGATTGCAGAAACCCTTGCTCTGTTGTGTCTGCAAAAGGGCATCAGAGCTGTTGATACACTGAGATATGTGACTTCTTTCAGCCATTTCTTCACTGCAAATGAACGGGAGCAGAGAGAGCAAGGTGCTGAGGAACAAGAGAACAGAAAGCTGATATTGTGCAGGGAATACAGCATGCCCTTAGGGCTGAGAGATTTTTGGTGTAAAAAACCAGGACCAGGATCCCCTCTCTGCACAGAAGAAACCAGCACTCACCTGAGTTTTCAGAATTTCACCTTCCAGTTGACAGGACTGCAGAACTGTTAGAGGAGATATAATGGGAGAAGAAAGGGGAAGGAAGAACTCCCATACACAGGGACAAAAATCCTATTTCTTCCTCCTGTTTTAAGACCAAGACCAGAACGATTCTTACCTTAGAGACAGCAGCATACATCCCCACCAGTATTTTATAAATTTCCCTAAAGACTTTGCCTGTAATTTTTTTTTTTTTTTTACATAATGTTCAGTCACAGCAAAATGCACCAAATATTTAACGGATCAATACCATACAAAGCAAGAACAGCACTGGTTATCATTACCATTATCAAGATGATACTAACAAGATAAGAAGATTCAGTTGTTATGTGTTGGGAGACTAAAGACATGGCCATTATCTTTTCAACTTTCTCCTATATAGGCTTTTCTCTGTTCATCTGAGTTGCCACTCTCCAAAATATTCATGTGTCATTAAAAAAAAAAAAAGTGTTAATGGAAACTTAAGAGTACTTGTAATGTGTTAACATAGATTTATACACTTTCTAAAGAATGCTTACAAATTTTAGAGTTTGTACTCCTGTGCAATAGTCCTCAACGGGGATTTCACTGGCTGTTCCCAGGATTGGAGATGTACATGCAGCTACACAGGCTGATGGCAAAGATGGGATATGTAGGAGAGGCTACTCTTTTATGAAGTAATGGCTATATTTCTTCTGTTTTTCACTCTCTCCCTTCAAAAGAACTCTATTAATAAACTTTCACATTGACAGCAGTATCTTGATTATGAATGAACTTTCACTGTTCTTGTTTGACAATCTTCCTTTAAACCTCTGTCCCATTACACAATTGTAAGTTTATTGACAGCAAAATTTTCTTTCACCATCACCACCAACTAGAAAACACTAGAGATGCCACTGGCCAAGCTCCTGTTACTGTTGGATTTTCTCCTCTTTCTGTGGTTGTACCTGGTTTCTAGAAGAAACACTATCCTGTTTGTCTTGTGCCACAAATGTTTGTGGCAACAACCTCCTAGCACAGAGAGATAATTTCTGCCCTAAGGACCTCTTGACTGCAGTTAGAAAAAAAGAAAATGCTTCAGAACTCTTATCTATTTAGATATATATTTAGGCATATTTAAATATATATAATGTGTGTGTATATATATATATAATGTGTATATATATATTTTTTTTTTTTTTAAATAACTTTTTTGTTTTTTGTTTTGTTTTGTTTTGTTTCAGCAGCTATACCCACCAGGTCAGATTAATCCCTAGTAAATTGTTACTAATCTCTGTATACATATTAACCTAATGTTTCCAGGCAGACACAGAAACTGCCTGGCCACTGTCTGTACAGGCTGCTTCCAGTGGGAAGAAGCAGATTTTGCAAGCTCAAATGAGCTGTTCCTTGCAGTCCAAGCTGAGAAACTGGCCAAACTTTTGACAGCATGCAATTTCCCCATGAGATTTTGAGTATAGGTTGGGATAAAATCATGTTTCTGAAGGAATTATGATACTTTCCCATTCTGATTGTAGGAAATGTGGAGAAGTAAAATATAAAGCATATTTCAATTATTTTTAACCCTCCAGGAGTGTTACTTAGGGCTGCTGCTCAAATCACCTGAATAATTTTGCTCTTCCCCATGTTTCCTTTTAATAAAGATGCTTCTATCAGTGCATCATTATTCAGTTCCTAGCAGCAGAATAGCTAAGAAGACTCTCCTGGTTGCAATCATTAATGGCACCAATCAAACCTGAAGCTGGAATACCACAAATTTATTTAATCACAGCCTCCTGCCAGGCTTCAGAATTAACTATTTGCACATCTTCTCTTGTTTTACTTGCATTAAGACTTTCCTGCTATTGCATAATGGACTAAGGGATCATAAACAAAGAGTTCAAAACACAAATCTTAAAATATGTTTCTTTTCTGGATGAAATGTGACCTGGGTCTATTCTTAGCTGTTTTTCTGCCTTAGTCAAAAGTGAGTGCAGGATAAGAAGATGCAGCAGTACACAAGCATATACCTCACCTTTCTTGATGCAGGATTGTGACCCTTGCACTCGCTGTATGAGCTCTGGGATTATACCACACGTTGCCACTAGATGTCAAACTGTGTCCCAAATCCCACAAATGCCTCCACCGTCAAGTGACAGAGGGCCCTACGTGCTGCTCCTGCTGCAGCAGCCGTGTCAGAGCAGATTTTAATTTTATTTCAGAGGAAAATGGCAGACAAATGATTGAATTAAGGGGCTTTAGTTACTGCAGACACAGGGATTTCTAAACGGGTACTTTGCCCAGAGAGGCAGGATCAGGTGTTACTAACAGCTACTAACTATGATTTTGTTCAAAAACTAAATCTACCTGCTTGCACTGTCTATGAAAGAAAAAAACCTAATATAGATACATAGGGGAAAAATTAATTTACCAGCAAGTGGGACTAAATTATTTTTTTTTTTGTTCCCTTTTGGCAAGTTTTAGTTGCTTTAAAACCAAAATCAGTAAGAAAAACTGAGGAGTCCTTAGCTTAGGACTGCAGCTCTAGCAGCATTTGTACACGAGGCACAAAAATCATGATCAGTGTTTGGATCAAGAGTTCCCCTGCATGCAACAAAACCCACAGGAGCAGGTTATTCCTTCAAGTAGCTTAGTCTGGAAGTGATGGAGGTGCTGCCTTGCAGATGAGCTGCACACTGAAGCCCCTAATGAAGGGTGTTAACTCCAAGTCCTGTGTTTCCTTCCTCAGGAGCAGCCTGTGGTGCTGTTACTCTGGACAGGTTTCGACTCCTACCTACCATGAGTTTGATTTCTCAGACGTGTGCTTCTTTTTGTTATCTTCAGGCTTAAATGACAGCTCTTTTACCACACAGGTAGGGTTGTTTCTCAACAGGAGGTGAAGAAATTCCCACCTAACAGAATGCTTTCTCCATGAAAGGATGAGATCTTGCCTTTACCTAAATGTGTTGTAAAATACAGTTTGTTAGGTGTAGGCTTCTGAAAGGACATGGCTTGGGCTCTTTTTAGCCTCACCAGCATCCTTACTGTTTCTACCAAAAATAAACACAGAGAAGCCTTTCTCCTTTAGCACTTTTAAACTTTCTTGGCTTTGTCACAAGTTATGTCACAGGATGTCCCACATCACCACAACATACCACATCACCACAGCATGACATGGGCTGAGATCAGCTGTGTGCGAGGAAGTGTCTGGGCCTCTCCTGCCTTCAGTTCCTTGTCATCATCTCCTACTGCATCAAGAGTGATCAAGTACACCAGGTGCAGAGCCTCCCTCCACAGCCTAGTCAGGAGGATTTCATCATCTGGCTTTGACCTTCCCATTTAGCCCTTCTGAAAGGTGTAAGGCACCCAAGGTGCCCCCGAGTACAGCCTCAGCTCTTTCCCTGGCTATTTTCCACATACACTTGCATGCAAAGTTTAGTCATGGCTCATGTCCCTAACTGGTTCCTCCCCAATTCCCTCCTCCTGTGCTCCTCTTCTGTGGCTGGCAAGCAGCCCTGAGGCACAGCTCTGTAGGAACAGAGGGGCTGGTCCAACCTGGCATGGTGGCTGGCTGCCTCCCACACAGGGAATGGGGGCTCTGCCTGTGCGACAGCCCAAGAGCTGTGTGGGAAGGGAAGGAACAGAAAGGCTGCCTGGGCCTGAAGTCCTCATCTGAAGATGCTGTGTCAAGGCCCACAGCAGGTCCTCTTTGGCAGTCCTGCTTTATTACATGGAGCAGCAAGTCAGAGAGGAGGGTCTCCTCTCAGACAAAACAGGCTGCAGAACAAGCATGGTTAAGAAAGCTGCTGGGTCTGGTTACTCATCCCCAAAGCTGTCTCTCCAGCCAGAAAATTTCATCTTGACACAAGAGGAGGGCCTCCTCAGCAAGCGTGCTCTATCCAAACCAGTAAAGAAAGGGCCTTTTGCCAACAAAACCAGGCCAAAACTATGCAATCAGACCTCCAGCATGTTTAAAAATATCTCTGGGTCCCTGTACATCCTACTTCTCCTGGCTCCCTTTCTGTTTCTCAGTGTGAGGAACTAATCTCTAGCTAGCCGAAGTTTGGGATGTGGTTGAGATGTTTCAGTGGTAAGAGGGTGGAGCTCTCTTGTTCTCCTCTTTTTCCACAAAGTGTTCTGGCTCTTGGGCAGTGACTGTCCAAAGAAACCATGTGGCTTTTCCTCTCCACCCCCTGCCTCTCCTTTCTTCATTTGGAAGGCAAACGAAGGAGCTCAGGGATGGCAGGAACAAGCAGCAAGCCGGAGCTTTGCACCAAAGCTCTCATCAGAGCAAGGTGTGGCCAGCACACCACAGCAGAGGCCAGCCAAGACAAGCACTTCCCCTTCAAAGAGCCCTCCTTCCTACCACACCAACACTGGGACACCCTTTCATGGGATTTCCTTACTGTGGCAACCCACACAGTATTTAAAAGAAGGATCACTTTGGGGCTATCCCTGTGTCACTACCTGCTCCACTTACTGAAAGAGTTGCTTCCAGCAACCACACAACAGATTACTGGGGCAGGGATGGGGACACAGAGAACACTAGAGTGCCCCAGGATAGCAGTGAAACGAAGCGGCTTTTGGCAGCTTGACAACGTAATTTCTCTGTCATCATTGCTCTCTCTGAATTTTAGATCTGAGGCTACATCCTGTTCTGAATATAATGAAAAAGTTACTTGCCTTCAATGGCACGCAGTCTTAAATCTTTCTCCCTTCAGCATCCTCCTTAAGCAAAAGACACAAGAGTAAAAGTTAACAGCAAGCACCTGAAAGTAATAATGATGATCTTTTTACAATCAAACACTAGCATGAGACTGTGCTCTTGATTTTCCTCAGGCCATATGGTCTCACTTGTCACAGCTGGCCCAAATAAATGCCTGAAACCACAACTAGTCAAAGTTCACAGTCAATCCATGGACAAGAGGAAGAAACTGCAGAAAACTTGCCAGATAGCCTGAGATAATAAAGAACCTGAGGAAATTTCAATCTGCTCAGGGATACTCCAGAAGTAGAAAAAGAAGTGAGATTCGCTGAAGAAACAATTTATAACAAAATTATTCACTGAGATTAGAAGCCAAATAAAAGAAGGGAGAAGGATCCAAAATGCTTCATGGTAGTAGAAGGTATGATGATATTGGAACAGGAGGAATGTACTTCCTAGGAGAGATGACAAAGAGGATCTGTCTCATTGGAATTTTTCAGAAGCACAAGAGGTAAGACTTGAGAAGAAAAACAGAAGCCATTTTTATCCACAACCTATAGATCCTGGGGCCCCAGAGCTGAACATCTTATTTTTATATCCTATTCCCCTTTTGTGTTTTACCAAGATGTTTTGTTTTCTCTCATTTCATATTTTCAGCAATTGCTATTGTTCTGCAATTTCCAAATGGGTTCTGGCAGCCCAAGGACAGCACAAAAAGCTGAAGTATGGGAAACATTGTACCTGGAAAGGGCAGAGCAGGAGGACTCATGGCGTGACAGAGGCTCCAAGGTCTTCTGGAAATGTGGTGCCTAACTATCCCTGATGCAAGAGCTGGGCTCAGTGCTGTGACATTTCACAGTGAGTTCAAAAAGTGTTTCTAACCCTTAGCTATTGAGTGGCTGTGGTTTCACATGCCTGTAATAAGCAGGAGCTAGTGTTAGCCTAGAGTGAACAGAAAAAACGGTGTTTTGTAATTTTTTTTTCTTTTTGTTTGGAGGCTGCTAAGCACACACTGAGTGTTGGGGGTCTCCACTGCTATCTACTTCTTCTCTGGCCATAAAGAATGAGCAAAGCTAGTAAACATGTGAGAAATCATGTTACTTACTGCAAAAGTTAACCTGAAAAGAGATTCTCTACCTCAAACTAATTTGTGGGTAGCCCAGATAGTTTAAAAGGGAGACAACTGTGAGTTGGCACAAATTGGGGTATCTTGGAAAAGCATTTGTAGTTTCCACTTGACTGATATATGATTATGTCTGTTTGCGGTGGTGTGCTTTAAAAATGTCAGATAGCAAAAAAAGGATGATTGGAGTAATCTATTTTAATTATGCTTCATATTTGTAGTTATATCTAAAACTAAATAAAAATTACCAGAAAACAAAACTAAACTGAACTAAAAAGGTTGATTCCTGTTAGCTAGTAATCAAAACATCCTGATTTGAAACTAAATATAGCTTTTCCTCTAAATTTGGTAATTTTTTGCTACACTGGGCTCTCTGCACATGTAAATAGAACAATCTAATCACTCACTTTTATTCAAATCCACAGTTTGCATTTACTTATGTTAGAAAATAGCGAATGGCTTTGCTTATTTATGTGATAATTTTTTTTTACTTTGATTTGTGTCAAGCTATTTTTAGATAAAAAATTTGAATTCAATTAAGATGCAGAAAGGCAGCATTTAAATTCTACTTTTATTTGATAATGGAGTTACCCAATAGTTGTGCAGGACATAGAAGCTGATAAAAGTGATTTAGCAAGGAAAGGAAAGAGTATCTGTAGGTGTGAATTTAATTGTTTCTTCTTGGTTTATATGTCTTACAAGGTTTTAGAGCTAATAGATCTCAGGATTTCCAGCCTCACTTACAGTGAGACAAAAGAAGAAAATCTAGTCTTCCTTGGTTTTCCAACTTGCTATGAACTTTGTAGTTCTGGTAAGACCAGTAGTTTTGAATAAAAATACTAATAAATAATGAATAAATTTAAGAAAAACTCCCAGAACTTCCAGGAAAAGTCTGAAAATTATAGGGAAAGAGGCTCTTGGACTTCAGCAGATTTTTCTAGTTTTTTCAGTGGTGACTTACCTCACATTGCTGGTGTGAGATTAGACCTTTAATACACAAAATTTCTCATTGATTTCTTAAAGAGCTTCATTTTCTAAAAGAAAGGTCCATTTAATTTAAAAGCTAAAAACACAATTAAAAAAACCCAAACAAACCAGCTATGATTGCACCCCTAGCAGTCCTCCCATTGCTCCTACTCATTTCACATCTAAATAGAAGTTTCTGCAAGAGGCTTCTCCCAGAACAGGACCCATTCTGCAATCACCAAACACAGGTTTTTGTTGCATGTTCCTCAAACAATTAGCACCACCTCAGCAGCCATTTCATTGCCATCCCTAATCTTCTCAGGATGTCATTAATCCACTTCCTCCTGATTCTCCCTGCTGGCAATCTTTTCCATTTCATATTCAGCTGGAGCTCAGGACTTCCTCCACCTGACTCTGTTGACACAACCGGTCAAAAAAGGACCCCAAGCACAAAATCTCCCTGGTAATTCAAACAATTGCCCAGCAGCTTTCTTATAGGTAAGGGGTTGCAGCACTATCTTGGAGAGTCAGAAAAGGATGTGGCTGCAGACCAATCCCTGTCACATCTCCTAAGCAACCACTGAAATAGATGAACAGTCTTTTTAAAATGGCATAATGATAAAGTGATTTGGCAAAATGTGAATATAATTTCCTGTTGACTGTTAAGGCTCCATAAATGATCTTTAGTCACTGAGCACAGTGGATCTGTGTTCTGCAATAAACAGCAACTATGAAATAACCTCCTTCTCTCTTGCAACACAAACCAAGATCACAGATTTCTTGTCCAGCCTGCGTGCACTAAATCAGGAGCTGCGGCAGAGACAGGCCTTTTTTTCTCAGCTTGATATCCAAAATTTTCCAAGATTTTTGGGTTTGTATGTTTAAAATTTCTCTATGCGCTAATGATTGCTGTAGCTTTGCACTAATGATAGCTGTAGCTTTTTTGGTAGTGGTTTATCCTGAAATCTGAGAGTCTTACAAGAAACCCCCTGACACCAGGAGCAGTGTGATTTCATGGTGGTTTCTGTGTGACAATAATATTACAATCCAGAAAACCCAACACATACTGGGTTTTCTTATAACTCCCTTATCTCCTATGACAAAGGCAATTCCCAATTGACTCAGTTTTATTGGAGGCCTTTGAGTTACTCAAATTATCTTTTGTGATATGTTGAAGTGCAACACTGTAGGGTCTTGCATGCTGTATCCTATAGACCCTGTCTGCTAGGGGTCAGTCTGAAATGCAGCCTCTCCTTGATGCATAAATTTCTCCCTTTTACTGATTTACCTGTAAAACATGAATTGTAACACTTGGGTAGTTCCCTGAACCCTCCACTCATATACAGTTTCTCCATAAGATTGCTCTCCTACAAAGCCCATGAATCAGTGTTGTGTGCCCATGGTCTCAAAATGTTATTATCTACTTATTTTTGCCCTAGCTGCATTTTTTCTGACAGCATGTGTTCTCCTAAGCTGTTCTTAAAAGTTGGTTCCAATTTCAAGTTGGAAATACTTGGTATTGTTACAAAAAGATGCTATACAACTCAAACCATTTGATTTGTCCCAGCACCTCTTAAATTTGCCAGAGTACTGTGTGTATGGGGTGATCAGTGGAGTGAGACTATGACACTGGCACTGGGGTGGCATGCACTCCTGCCCTCCTCCTCACAAGAGATTTATACCCGTCTGTGTTGTTTAGGCAGACACTTTTCTAGCTACTCTTTATCTTTCTGTAAATTTTGCTATCATTCTGGTACTCAGCACCTTTCTTATGCAGCTGGAAATGTTGGCTTTTTTTTTTTTTCCCAAGAAAACCCCTCTTAGTGCTTATGTGTTTAAAGGAAGACCCAAACCTGATCCAGCTGAAGGATGTTCCTGGAATCTCCCTCAGGGATACACATGTCCTTTTCTGGCTAGAGATATTTTGGCTCAGGGGGTCAAAAGAAGCAGCAAAGTTGGAACTTAAGATAGTGGAACAAATCCATTTTGGATGCAAATCTGTGATTTCCAGGCTCTCATCATTTAGGCTGCTGTGGATTAGGCAGACCTCTCAGACTTAAAAAAGACTTTCATTCTCTCTTCTCACTTATATGGCTTTTTTGTTTGTTTGTTTGTTTTTTACTTTGGCTCCATTTGTTTAAAACAAGCAGAAGTAACCTTATTCATGCTCTGCACACCAGTAGGGCTGGGGCTGCTTTTTCTCTCCCCTTACAGTGCTGCTGTAGCAGAGAATGGTGGCCAAACACCACAAGAGCACAGAAAAGAACAATGGGGTGAGGGAGAAGGGCATCTGACCACACCTGTAACCCTATATGTACATGAGCAGCTCCTACTACAATCAGGGCAGAGATAGCAAAAGCTTTCCAGGAACAACCCGCTGCTAAAATGCGCTCTGGCAGGAATACAGGATTAGGGGCGAGGGAGAACACAGAGCAGATCTTCCATTGCTCCTTGCCATGCTGATTTGCTGTCTCTTGGCATTTCCCCCCATGTCTTCTGACACCTCCTCAAAGACAGTCCTTGGGGCAGGGCCACACCACAGAGCTCTTAGCAAGGGGAAAAGCCCATGGTGGAGGTTGGAGTGAAGAGGCACAATTGCTTCCCATTTCTCAGTACAGTATGTTACAGGGGCCCATTGCAAAGCTTGGCCGCCTGACAGTTTCATTTGCAAGAGTGTTGGCCCCTTTCCAAGCAATTCTTTCAGGTCTCATTGTTTGGAAGGAAACAAACAAGGGGAACAGCACTGGGTGGGCACACCAGAAGAGGGTCTAAATATAGCAGGGCAGCATTAAGGAGCCAGGCTTCCTAGCCAAAGCTTACTCTAAAGATGACAATCCCGCTCTGCTAGTCTACAGAAAAGACACCAGTTCTGCTGTAGGCACCCCAGTTACACAGGAGAGGGCTCTCTAGATATCCCAGTCCTCTGGGCCACCTACAACAATGCTACACTAGCCATAAAAGTTGAAAGAAGCCTGTTAAGCTGAGTAAGTAATTGCAAAGCACAAAGAGAATATAACCAGTTTTAGCCTGAAGTCTTCTGAGTCGTTTCTGCTGTAATTTACACCCAGTCTAACTTCAGCACGAGTCAGGAAATAATCTGAACTACACATTTAGGCAATGAGGTGTCAGAATGAAGGCAAGCCAAGAGCCCTTTCGATCTGTGATGGAAAGAAGAGAACTTTGTGCCACCTTTGCTTGGAGGTGTTGAGACTCACTAGGATTCAAACTAAATAATTTTGCTGACAGCATTGCAGAGCTGGTGACATTTCTGAAAGCAAAGGAAAAGAGAAAACATGTGTGCTAAAGAAGTTTAAAAACATCCTCCTTAACTTGGCATATCCCTACAGAAAACATATCCGTCTAGAACAGCCAGGGCACAGGTAAGGAAACGTTAAAGGAGGAACATGGCTTTTCCTGAGGTAGTTATGGGGGATTTAATTTTACACATCCTGAGCAAGGGGACACTCAAATCTCAGGCAGAAGGAGTTTCCCCACAGATCTGTTTTTCCTGCTTAGTACCTTCAGCATTTGAGAGCACAGTAGAAAGGCAAGTTGTTTTTCCACTTAACCTAGGGCCATGCCTGACCATGAAGAGAGATGTGGGGTGAGGCAGGAAGAAAAAACACAAAGGAAGAGGGCATATGATCAGCCTTGCAGAGAAGACAATAGGAGATCATTTGTGCAGACCCACCAGAGCATTTCCTACTGGGATGTAGCTCAGCAAGCAGAAATAAGAAACAAATGTGCCAGAGCCTGCCACATGCAGGAACACCTGGCCTTGCCTGATGCAGCTGCCAGCACTCTCTACCCCTCACAGCTGCCAGCCCTCGTTAGAGGTGTCTGCAAAGAGGACATGTGGCTTTTGTAAACTTGTATTTCCTCTCTTTGATGCCACCAAATCATGCTTTGCCCTGTTATAGACAGAGAGAAGGTGTGAAGCAGCAGACTGTCCTAGATGAAGACCACCATCATAGCTGATGATCCTTCATAGGAACTCATTCTTGTGCTGGATGTTCAGGCACAACAGAAGGAATCTTAGTTGAAAGCTTGTGCTAAAACAAGATATAAGTCTCTCATACAAAAGATGATTCATGCAAGTCATCAAGAGAAGACCTCAGAATAAGAGAACTCAGGTTTTAAATGACTTTTAAAAATAGCATGTAACAGGCTAGCTTTTATCCCTAAAATAGTAAGTGTCCCCTGAGCTATTTGTTGAGAATTTTATTTCCAA
This sequence comes from Chloebia gouldiae, assembly GCA_003676055.1. Lineage (NCBI taxonomy): Eukaryota > Metazoa > Chordata > Aves > Passeriformes > Passeridae > Chloebia > Chloebia gouldiae. Next base: position 6,697,611 of record QUSF01000035.1, on the reverse strand, counting down.
CAACAACAAAAACATTATTATGAAACAGCCCTTATCTTCTACAGAAAGTGACCAAAATTGATGATTGCTGGAGCAAACCCCTAAATCCACTTCTTTTCCCCCTTTCAGCTTAGTCCTTATAATAGAGATTAATTGTCAGCCCTTAGCCTTGAGTCACCATTAAAATAATGCAAGGCTGCTGTTTTTATGCAGTCAGGTTAACCCACAACTTCCTTCTCCTGTGGCAACATGATTAGCAGAATGGATGATAAGAGAGGTACATCTGAAGGTGGAAATACAGGCAGTGAAGTGGGTGCTGGTTTCAGTGCTCTCTGCATGGTGATAAACTGAGCTAATCTGAAATTATGCATGTGGTGTTTTTTTACAGAGTGCTACCAATGCTCTTGTTTGGCAGAATTGAGGACAGGAGAGACAAAATAGTTTATTTTGTTTTATTATACGCCTCTAGCTCAACAGATTTTTCATTACTGTTAGAACAGTGTTTATAGGCTAAAGGGCTGGGGAAACGGCAACAAAATCAGTGGTTGCAAATGTGGAGGAAGAGATTGATACTTGAAACTCTCCTTCTATCTCTTAGGCTGTGGTAGTAAAGGTGCCACATAGTGACAAAGCAAGGGGTGTCTGAAGGGATAGAGAGATAGATCTCCTCAGGATTCTCTTTCCCAAGTGAGTTTTCTCAGCTACTGGAGACTCTGTCTGTGCTTGAAAATTCTGATTATCACTTGTATTCACAGACTGGTAAGATAAGAAGAAATGGCCTTATGGTTAAGACATTCCCCATATTTATAGGCGTAGCTGATTGGGCTTTTTGCTTGCTATGGAGTCACAACGTAGTTTTAAGCAAGCTCTTTAATTTCTGTGGGCCTCTTTGGTTAGCTGATCGGGTGGAAAAAAGCAGGCGAAAACATTTCCTGGTTTGGTGGGAATCTTTATTGTTGATATTTGCAGTGAGGCAATGTGTTAAAGGAATCACCTCTGTGACACACTACCTTGCTTGTACTCAGCATAAAGTTGCCAGCTATCTCTTCGAAGTTATTCAAAAATTTGCTGGCAGGATGCTCTCAAAAAGGCCTGTGTGACTTTGGAATGTCTCCATTGTGGAAGTTTTCTGGTCTTCCTGCCTCACCAAATGGGTCATCCTGCTGGTAAGATGCTAGGAGGAGGTTCAGACCATGCCTCTGAGATGAAGGAAGGTTTTGCTAGCAGTATGGCTTGTCTGATAGATTTCTTTTCTCTTAATGTTTGTTTTACAATACTGTCATACATTACTGAGCTATCAATAGAGTTTTACACAGGGAGACATAAAGCCTTTCTGTAATGGTCATCATATTGTTTAAGTAATGAACAGTTGGAGTCCCCAGTCAAGAATTAGACATCATCTGTGCTAGATGCTGGACAAACACAGAATTAGGCAAATGTCATGGTTCAAACAAGTTTGTGCTCTGAGTTAGGGAATGGAGATATGTTCCTCATCCTGTTTTTCTGTATCCAAGACATCTCTGAAAGGACTGTGAACAGTGAGAGAAGGCAATCTGGCTAAAAACATAGTTGCATGTTTTATAGTTGTGCTTGGTATGGTCAGTACTGAATTATCATGTTATATTGGGGTACTTGGAATCATGTAGGTTGGAAAAGACCTTTAAGATCATTGAGTCCAGCACTACCAAGTCCACCCCCAAACCTCATGCCCCTGGTTACACTGTCATGTCATGGACAGCAAGCCAACAGCAAGGAGACTTGGTAGCATGTGTGAGGTGCCTCTCATTTGTTCCTGAGCTGCTGGGATCTGCAAAGTAGCTGACAAAACAGTTGCACAGGGCAGAGAGACATATTAAAGAGAAACACAGGACAAGGTATGTCAGGGTGTAAGTCAAGAGGATGGAAGGCAAAAAGAGAGGTGGGAGCTGAGGAGACAGGGCATGTGTGGCTGGGAATGGGTGAAATTAGGAACCAAGAGTTGTAGGTGCCCTGTGACAAGGATCAACCCCATAGTCTGTGGTTCAAAATGTACTCAGAGAAACAAAGGACTCCATGCCAATCTTTGGCTTCATAATACACTCCAGCTTTGGCCACAGAGATGGGAGTAGACAGGAAGCTGCTCTGGAGAGGGGAAGGAGAGGAAAGAGAGTCTGCTGAGGGGTGGGGAGGGAGGGTGAACTGGCGTGTTAGAGCCTAACAATGAACTGTCTGTGTCAGGAAAACAGACACACTTGGCAGGGCTATTTTTAGGGGTTCGATCTCCCCCTCTCCAAGTCTGCCTCCCCCCCTCTTCTGTGCTGAGTGGCGCCTGGCAGATTGTTGGAGATTTAAAGGCCACAGATAGGAAAGAGCTCAAACACAATGAAGGAAATGCAGCAGGGAGGGGAGAGATGGATGCTCAGAAATAGCCTGTGTGACGCCTCAGCCACGGCCCCAGCTCTTAGTGGAAGGGGAAGAAATACTTAGACCTAATGGCCAAAACTTGTTCCTCAGGCTCTCAGAGGGTTCCTGGTGTCATTGATACCTTGTCTGTGAGAACAGAGGGAACTGTAAAGAACTGTAAAGTCATTATCTGTGCTGTGCTCATTCACACACAAAGCTGGCTCACCACATCCGTTCTCAAGCTGAAGGGTGGGTGAGGCAGGGCAGATCAGCAGTGAAGTGGGGTGGGAAGGTGCTCCACCTTGCTGCAATGAACCTGTGGCCCTCACTGACAATGAAGCCTTTGTAACTGATTTAAAATCCTGACCTATATTTACAGGTTCAAAGGGAAGGAATTAAAATAATTGTCAGAGGTTATGGCTTCCAGATTTTGGCTGTGGCATTGTGGGGCCACTGACCATCACACTCTGCACGTTGGCAGAAATGAGGAAGGAATCTCTATGGAGAGATAGCTGCTATGAGAACCCCGATTTAGCTTGGTGTTGCTCCTATTCTGCATTCACTTTTTTCTTTTTCTGTTTTTTTTTAAGGAGGGAGAGAATCCCCCCTTCTTTTCCATCTGTTTAACCTTGAATTCTATTTTGCTTTCCATACTTGTTGCCTGAGATCTTTTCCTCTTCAGGTTTTCCTGATCTTGTCTGTAAAAACTTTCAGAGGAGGGACACTGGCTCACTCCTTAGCCCTGCTCACTCAAGCTAGTTCTGAGCCCTGCCTCCTGGGTTGCGCAAATCCAGATTTCGTATTTTTTCCTCTCTGGAGAACATCGCCCCTTTCCCTCAGAAAAATCCTTGGCTCAGCACTGATTTCAGGCTCCCATATGAAGTGCTTTATTTGTAAAGTCTCCCTTGTTTGGCTCCCACTCACCTTGCCTGAACTTCTCGTCCTCCTTCTCCTCGTCCTCCTTCTCCTCGTCCTCCTTCTCCTCGTCCTCCTTCTCCTCCTCGTCCTCCTTCTCCTCCTCGTCCTCCTTCTCCTCCTCGTCCTCCTTCTCCTCCTCGTCCTCCTTCTCCTCCTCGTCCTCCTTCTCCTCCTCGTCCTCCTTCTCCTCCTCGTCCTCCTTCTCCTCCTCCTCCTTCTTCCTCTCCTCTTCTTGGTCACAGGCTCCCTGGGCACTCCTGTAGCAATCTCCCCTCTGTCCTCTTGCTGAACCTTATCCTGGCATGGGAAGAGCCACCCCTGTAGCCCAGCCTGCCTGGCAAGAGTTCTCCTGGAGCTTCTTAGGGTTTCTTTCTCTTGCTGCAGCACACACCTCTTTCATCCAGCTCGCCATGCCATTTCCTTTCTTCTCCCTCCATGGGAACGAGGAGCTGGGCAGCAAACCTTTAGCATCTGAAAGAGCTTCTGTGAAGTGGGAATATTCCCTGGATTGTTTCTAGCTTCTCTTCCCTCTACTTGTGCTTCAGATACTGTTTTTTCTTGTCATGGGGGTGGCAGTCTCTCTGCTTTCCCCACTATGGTACCATGGTGGTGATGGCTGCTGGTGCAGCCTGGCATTGGACACTCAGGGTCCAGATCCTGAGCAGACCACAGATCCCATATAACAAAAATGAGATGGCAGTACCTACTTTTTGCAGTGTTCATCAGCCCATCACCATGGCTTCCAAAGATGGCACCAAGAAATGGTGCTTCCAGCTGAAAATACCTGCAGGCCTGTCATAAACACCACGGCTGATGTGCTGATCCAGCAGTGCTGCTGAGTGCCCATGCTCTGTGAGCTTTGGAGCAGGGCTGTGCAAGGGAGAGGAGGGGGTCCATGCTGCACAGGGTTCTTGCCTGTCCCTGGGGCCGGAACTCTCTCGTTGGTGACATGAGGAAGCTATACGTATGGAGGGGGTGGTTTTATTTTTTGAATTTATTTATTTATTTTTAAATGAAGGCATCCTCGTCTGAACACATTCTGTTTGGATAGACTTGCAAGAGAAGAGTAGAGGAACCATATCTAAGATGATGGAGGGCAATGGAGATGGGGCAGGAGCATGATGTAGAGGGTCACCAGATGAAAGTACAGGTGGACACAAACCCTGGTAGTGATGTGACCTCCATCTGATGTAGAGCAGTGGAGGAGACCAGCACAGTGATATTAAACATCTTGTTTAGCTCAGGAAGGGAGGAAGGGAGGGGTCTGCAGAGGGAAGTTCAGGGCTTCAAAGAAGATGGTGTGGTTACTCGCCATGGTGAACTCGCTCTCTCACTGTTGATCCTGTGTGGGGACTCAGCCATGTGGGAAAGGGCTGGCAAGTGCAGCAGGACACGCCTCCTCCCTGAGGGGCTAGGACAGGGTTTCATCTTCCAGATAGTGGGAGGATGGGCTGGCAAGGTGTCCAGGTCTGAGTGTCCTGTTGTCTGTGCAAGCTGTCTGAAGTGCAGCCCTTGGCAGGCAGGCAGGATGTGCTGTGGCATGCAATGGCTTTGGTGGCACGCCCGTGCGGGGAGGGATCCAATGGTCTGACTCAACATCAAGGTGCTGTGAGAAGTTCAGAATAAATTCAAGGAAGTTCTAGGTGTTTCATGAGACTGAGGGTTCCTGAGAACAACCACTGGTCTGGTAGTGAGCTAATTCTTAGCCTGAGAGTGGGAGCAGAAGCAGGGAGGTGACAGGCCAGACATCTCTGTGACACATTATGGAAATCACTCTCCCCTCAACCCATCAGTCATCAAGCTTTAAAATGGGGACAATTATGATAATTGCAGTGATAAATGGCAAAATCTGAGCTATAAGTCCCTCACTAGGTCCCTTGGTGGCATTTTTTTATGGGTGAAGTGGTAACATTCAACACTTCTAAAGGAAATAAAAAGTCACCATACCAAAAGAACCTGAATTGATTTTGGCAGTGGTCAAATCTCAGACAGAGACTTGATTTCTCTGAAAAATTGCTCTCAAGTGAGTGAGGTGGTGAGTTTGCAGAGGGGTTCCTCTGCCCCTAGAGAGTGCAGAACTGAGGCTTGTGAAGGGAGGTGGGTTAAGGGTGTCCTTTGCCCTGTTTCCTGGGCAGTTTTCCTCCAAACCAAAACTACTTTCCTTGTCTTTGGCCTGATTTTCAGTGAAAAGCTGTAATATCCTGTTTTTCATTTGTTTGGTAATTTTTTAACCCAGACCCCTACAGCTACATTTGCATAGTGTGAGAGGGGTCAGTGAAGCCTTAGGAGAGTTAATTTTGCCTCCTTGGGTATGCTGGTGGTCATACCCAGTCCCATAATGAAATCTAAATTTCTGGGATAAAAAAATGTGAAGTAAGTGCAAGGAACTGCTGTAATGAGCTGGCATATGTGTGTACTGAAAACTGGACCAGGAAAGTATTTGTGAGGTGAAGGGGATGATGACATAGACAAGGCTCAGGGCCTGAAGGCAGACCTGTCCCATTTCCCTTGTTGCTGTACGGAGTCATTTCAGCTCCTTATCTAAATCCCTTTGTTGGTCAGGGGGAGCCTTTTTTGGGAGCTGACTCGAAAGTATGTGAACTCATATGCCCGAAGAGCATCTGTTTCTGCTTGCCGGGGAGGAGAGAGCTGAAGGTTTCACTCCTTCCCCCTCTCTTTAATGCCCCGACGCTCGGACCCCTTCTTGCACTTCAGCAGCTCCATCCCGCACCTCTGTAGAGGAAGGCAGACCCTGCAGTGACAGAGTCATGTTGGAGGGCAGGAAGGCTCCTCGCAGCGAAGGACTTGGCGAGCAGAGGCAGAGATTCACTGGAGAGGCTCCCGGTGTCCCCACTCGTCGCCGGACCCCTCTCGGCCCTCGCGGAGCTGCGGACTGTAGAGTAAGAAGCGCCTGGCCGCGCCGGGGCGCCTGGCCCCGCAGTGATTTCCTCCCGGGCAATCCGCTATCTGCCGACCGCCAGGGCAGATCTTCCCTCTGCCTTCCCCCATCCCCATCCCTGCTCCCCCAGCTCCTCTCCCCGCCTTCCCTCAGCCTCTCTCTCACACACACGCACTTCACTGCTAAAAACCGTCCTCCGCCCCCCTCCTCAGCTAACTTCCTTTCAGCTTTTTTTTTTTTTTTTTTTTTTGAGCTGGATTATCCTAGGATTTGTAAAACGGGGGAAAGGAGACAGCGACTGAGCGGGAGTCAGGACAGGAAGCTGGTTTCTCATTCCTCCAACTGTCCAAAGCAGGAGGAGGGGAAGGGGGGGAGCCAAAGAGGAGCCTTGTGCAGACTCTTCCCCAGTCCCTTTTCATTAGTCCGTTTGAACTTCCAGTCTCCTCCGAAAGCCAAGAGGAGGACGACCAGACGGGGACGCCTTCTGCTGGAAGTGGCGACAGCGCGACTGACGAAACCCAGAAGGTGGCTGTTGAGGGTCCCGGGATCGCGCTGAGGGAAAAGACGTCCTCCCACCATCTTCCCCCTACTTGCCAGCTCTGATGCGGGCACCCACCCACCACCCACTTGCCTCTGATGAGAACCCTTCTGGGCTCAGGCTATGATCGCTGCTGCTGAGGGCTGTGGAGACTCCTCTAGCCCTGACCTTCTGCCACAGGAGCAGCCCAACATCTGGTGGGGATTAATGTTTACTTCTCTGGCTGGACGCTGTACGGGACCCCCGATGTTGCTCCCTGGGAGCGGGACACGGGCGGTGGTCTGAGGAGAAGAGCAAGAATTTTGTCGCCCAGCGTGAGGCTGGGGGGAGGGGGGCAAGGCAGGAGGGGGGTGAACCTCTTTTGGGACTAACCTCATGAAGAACAAGGGAGCCAAACAGAAACTCAAGAGGAAGGGAGCCGCGAGCGCGTTCGGCTGCGACCTGACGGAGTATCTCGAGAGCTCTGGGCAGGATGGTAAATGATTCTTTATTCTCGCTCTGGTGGCAGAAAAGCCAAGCGCGTGTCCCCCTGTTCTTATTGGTAGGACTGCAAACCAGACCTTTCCAAAAGCTAAGGGTTAGACAACCTGGAGCTGATTTATCCCCGGGAAGTGAAGTCACTGCCCTGTTACTCACAATGAATGAACGATCAGAAGATTGCTTTGGTGATGCATCTGCATGACCCTTGCATGAGTAGTGCTGTGCGTGTGGAAAGGACTGGGCTGGGGTTCTCGGGCTGCCTAAATGTGTACGAAGACAGCTCAACAGCAGTCGTGATGCCCTCTCCCAAAACAGGCTTTTAGGGAGTCAGGTTTGGAAATCTGCCTCCTCCAGGATTTCAAAATCCACTTTAAGTCCATGAGACTGGAAATTGGGAGGACTCTAGGGAGGAACTGGACTCCAATACAGTTCCCATGTTGTCCTTGGACTACAGGACAGAGACTGGGTTATGGGGTGGAGTGTGGTGTAGGAGGCATCTGAGCCAACACGTTGAGCTAACTACCCTGAGCTAACCATCCTGCCTGTTGGCTTTCACTCCTTCTTCCTTGAGCTTCATACTCCCAGGTATTGAATGACAACACAGTAGCTCAGACAAGAGGTAACTTCAATAAAATAAGGGGGTCCTGAGTTTGAAATGGTCAGTCCTTGATGAGGGAAGGAGCAGAACGTTTTTTCTTAAAGTGGGTTGGATGACAAGAGAAGTGGTTGTGAGTTTGGCCAGCAGAAGGACCTGCAGTTTAGCCAGAGGAAAAAATAAATACATGCCTGTTACCATCTGTGATGTTAGCATTATGATCCCCATTTAGCATTATGTTCCAATTTGAATTGGCCAGTTTTGCCGATGTGAGGTTATTTCAAGGGAAAAAAAAAAAAAGACTTCTAGCAGCAATGTCAGCTTTGTACAGGGAGAGCTGTACAATCAGGTCTTTCATTTGCTGATGAGCATGGCTGATGAAGTGCAGTGTGGAACCACACTGGCAGAGGGATGGGCTACATAACAGGAGTACTTTCCGTTACACAGTAAAGAGGGCAGGAAATGTATCACTAAGATGAAATGTTACATATGGGTATTTATTTAGGTATGGGGGGAAAATCAGCCATTCAATTTCATTGTGGGTTGTCTGCAACAGGTACCAGATCTTTTAACTTATATAGCTCTTAATGGCAACTGAATTAAGTGTCAAAAAATAACAGACTTAACGAACTGATGTCCTTTTGCCAGTGTGAGGTGCAGATAGATAAATTTCATCCAATACTATGGACCTCTGTGGGGAAGGAACTATTTACAGCTGTTGACTGGAGCACTGGAAAACAGCACAGGGAAGGCGGGAACAGGCAGGATATTCACTTGAAGAAGCAACGGGAATTTTAAAGACAAAACCATAGTTACTGCAGTTGAAATTAGGCCAGATGAGCAAAATCTACTACCTAAAATCACATAGGGTTTTTTTTTTTTTAATATAGTCTTTTGAGAACAAGAAGGAAGGACATTTTCTCAAATCTCATTTGTGGCATGGTTCACAGTTCCAATGTTCTTATCTCTCCATGCTGAGGAGCAGTGGGGAGAATAGGAAGGTCCTTTCCTTTATGCAATACTGCTGTTTGTTCAGTAGCACATCTCACAGCCCAGTGCTGTGGGATCCAGAAATGAAAGAGTTGTTGTAGGTTTATTGGTAAGGGTGTAAGTTGGATTGGAAATTACAGTTCATCAGGACAAGGGGAAAAGAAATTATAGTATTAGAGATAATTAATTTTGTTGGTAGGAGGACTCTCAGGATAAATAGGAATGACCAAGAATGCTGAAGTGATGTCTTGGGGAAAAAAGGAAGGTTGAAATGTCACCAGGACATCCCAAAAGTTGCAACCAAATTAGAATAGCATTCAGAGTATGAGAGATGGTTGATTTGGGGAGAGTTGAATTGTCCTGCTAAGAATTATTTCCAGTGACAAGTCATTGCTCCTGTAAGCAGCAGGTTTTGTAGGGACGTAAAGCTGTAGCTTTCTCTCTGCTTTGTTTTCTTCTCAGTGCTGCGTGTTTAACTGGTGGGATGTTCCCTACTAAGAAGCAACAAAGCTCTAAGAGCGTTCCTGTTATCTGAGAGTGGTGAGGAGCAGGAGAGCACTCTGGATGCTGTCCAGCAAACATTTTGTCATGGGCCTTTCTGAAAGCAGGTTTTAAAATGCACCCAGAAGGGTTAACTAGAAAAGAAGATGCTGTGGGCCTTTCAGGACGTGAGTCATATTGGTTGTGCTTTCCGTGCTCAGGTTTGCTTTATGCCATCCTGCAGTGCCGTTGTGTGTGACTGGAGCTGCACAGGCAAGGAGAGGCTGAGACCTGCTTTGCTGGTGCTGGCCAAGGGAGCACAGGGGATGGCCAAGGCTAGTGAAGATGATTCAGTTTGGAATTTTCCCCTCTGGGCTAGTACATGACCTTTACGGTTAGGGGGTGCTGCACTACTTGTGCGATGCTTTGTGGAGGAGAGGCACAACTTAAGTCCCTACATGCTTGTGGTTGTTGATGAGCAGCTTGAGCTTTCTGTAAGGACCTTAGTCCCTGTGTTGTTGCCAAATTCCAGTGGAGAGAATTATATTCTGCTAAAGGTATCAGCATTTCCTCTCTTCCCATTTAACTCTTTAATAACTTGCTGTGGTTCTCTTCAGAGACAGCCAAAGAACTCGCTGTCTCCCTTACCAGATCCATGTACCTAAGCTTCTGTTAGAAAGAACTTTATGATAATACAATAAAAGCTGCAGCAGAACTACGAAGTATTTAAGAACAATCAAATAGGATGACTTCAGCAGGTACACTGAAGCAGCTCAGGAGCAAAAAATGTGATACAAAGCCTTTAGCCTTAAGTTGATTCTTCAGATTTGACACAGGTCAGTGGTGATGGGCAGATGTGGATGTCTGGTGGCTGGTTAGACACTCAGATGTGTTGAATTTACTGTGTTTCAAGTCAGTTCCTGTCAGTACCACATTTGACCCTACTTGGCCTTTTCCTGCTGGCAGAATCTGCACAGACACTGGTCACACTTCTTATGGAGGCAGACTGCTATCAGTGCACACAAGCATTTAAAATCATGACTCAGGCCACAGAAACCACGATATAAAATCTGTGCTGGGTTCTTTGTCTGCTTTCTGTTTTCCAAAACTTCAGTGTGCATCTGGGTTATGTTTTCAAGTCTTTCTTTGGTAAGAGGGCTAGAAACTTGGAAAAAAAAATAAACTTCTCTTCCTCCTCACCATAATTATCAAACAATGGCTTAAATAGCAGTGTGTATTGAGGACAAGCTCACATCAGACATAAAGGAATGGTGGCTGGCAATGCCAGTGAGGAAAAATTGTCTAATTTTACGCAGTCCCTCTGTGTCACTTTTAGCACTGAATCCACACTTGAAGGCAAGTGATCTTTTGGAATATAAAAGCTTCACTAGAAAGCAGTGTCCATGCCCAGACATGGATAGGTGTCCATGTAGAAGGAAGTGAGTGCTAATGCCGTCTACTAAAACTTTTTACTGTGCCAAACTTTATTGAAATATATCAGTGTAATGGGGCTAACAGATAATAGTCTTGAAGGATTAACATTAGAGTCATGTTTTGGACTCTTGATAACCAGCTTGATTTCCAGAGGAGAAAAATGCATTGTGCCTCTGCTGAAGTCAGTGGAAGTTGCACATCAGGCTCTCAGTTACTATTATAACAACAATATAATTTTCTGGTGACATGGGCCAGCAGAGAAGACAAGACACAAGTTTGTGCACCATCTTTAGGGACAGGACAGTCTGAACTGCTTAAGAAAACAGTCACAAAGAACAGTCTTGCTTCTGGTTATATCAAAGAAGTGTTTTAAGAGGAGGCTGTTGTAAGAGTCAAAGCTGTCAAAGTGAGAGGAACTAAATCAAAAGAAATTTTAATATTCCCAGTTCTTCTAACTGTGGGCAATTCAAGCTGGGATTTCAGGTATACAGCCAGGTACAACTTCCACTCTTTAAAATGGAAATGCACACAGCATCTACAAGAATTGGATTGTGATGGTAAAAGATAATTCAGTCTTTTGCTTAGGAACCATTACCAGTCCAGACCTACCTTTGCTTCATATGCTTAGAGCCAGGTAGGAATTGGAAAAAGTCTGAATGTTTCCTGTGTTTTTTTGGTATGCTGATGTCTAGATGTTGGGCTAAGAGGTGCTACCAGGTGTGCAAAGCCAAATCTCAGACTTGATGCCTTGTTCTTACGGTGCAGGTCAGCTCTGTGTGTCTGAGACTCCCCTATTTGCTGGAGAGTTAATTCTGCTGTTGCTGTACCCCTCTATGGTTTCTTCCACATCTGTTTCCTGCCTGATGTTGTCTGGTTGGGATGCAATGAGCTCAGCTTTTCCCCTCAACCCCCTCCCACACTCCCCACAGCTCTCTCAATGGCTCTCACCCTGAGCCTGTTGCACCCAAACCCCTTTCTATCTATTAATCTAATGAAGCTTATTGGCTTTGTTTGTTACTTGATTTAGAAAAAGGGTTACCTTGTTTGAGAAGGTTTGAAGCCACCAACTCCGTTGTTCTCCTCACTTGAGGGGAGAGAGAGCAAAGCCAGCCAGCAGCTCTCCCTGAGGCTGGGAAGGGAAGAGGAGCTGTCGTCTTCAAATGTAGACAGGGAGACATGAGGAAACCCTTACAAGTCCCTTGATTGTAGTATAAGAAAGGAGACAACAATATGGCTAGCCCATATCACAGTCTTCTGTGCTGTGTGGCTGTGCAGTCAGTGGCTGCTTCTGCCTGGTCACAGTTGCATTTGAATGAAAGAATAAGGAAAAGTTTTCATTTTGCATTAGTGGTCTCAAAAAGGCGGTGGCTCAGCCGGCCCTGGCTCCACAAGCAGGTTCTTCAATCCATCTGAGAATGGCAGCAGGTAAAGACTTTGCTGTAGCGTAGGCAAAGGCTATTCTGTAGCATAGGCAAGTAGTTCAGAGGGAAAGCAGCAACAATAGTTCAGCAGTGGTGTGCTGGGTGTGCTGGGACAAAGGAAAGGTGGGTTTGGATACTACTTGCTTGTTTGGTACAGTCCCTTAAGCACACGGTCCTCTGCACAGTGCTTTTGTCATCACACTGTGAAGCTGCCTTGTCCTTGTGACTGGATAAGGAGACCTGTCACTCAGGAAAAAAATTTCTTGCTTCAAGAACAAATTACCTTTTGAATCAAGCATTAAACCTGCTACACAGATGTGAAGCAGCTTTTCTGGGCCCTGTGGCTTTCTTTCCTCACTCTTGCATGTCTTTTGGGATAGGAGCATGCTGGGATGAGCATGAGGGTGCATGCAAGCCCATAGCACAAGTAAGTGTGTGCCACACAAGGCTGCATTTGTGTTCACTTAGGACGTTTTTTGAAGCTGCCTTTCCTGTAGTGATGTTTCAAAGTGAAGGCATGCCCATACTTTTGGGTAGGTGCTTTTGGTTAGTGATGCATGCATGAGGTCTTGGGAAAACTGCTGAAGAATCATTAAAGGCAAAATGGAGGAAAAATACAAAACTTATTTATTTTTTTTAAAGTCCCCTAAGAGAAATGAAAATGCCACACACTCATTTAATCTGCTGCAGAAGAATGAAGAGCTACATTCATCCCACTCTCAAAATTAGAAACTGTGGCACTGGGAATTTCTGTCTCAAGAACTGATCAAGCTGAAAAGAAATCTTTTTGTGGAGCCAAATTGCCTTCAATCTAGATCTCTTTCCTGACCTACCTTACTCTGTGGCTATGCAAACACTTGTCTTCATTCAGGGAAGGAAGCAGCAGGGGCTGGAAGGAGAGCAGGACAAGAATGGCCTCTTGGGCTGGCTCAGAAATGCTTTAGTCCTCGTTTTTTGTGTCTGGTGTGCTGCTGGGGCCTGATCCACATTTTCACACTGCTGATATCCTGGGAAGCCACATGGCCTGCACTCTGTGCCGTCTATTCCTGGCTCTAGTCATGCAGGCTACATCCCCTCAACCTTGTGACAGGAGCAAAAGGGATGGTTGAACTCTGAAGTTTTGGGGGAAAAGAAGTGGGATTGTGCTATTGTACAGTGAAGGAGAGCTGTGGCAGCGAGGCCTGAGAACTGAGTACCTGTATTGGCAGGTAGAGGAGCTAGGCTGGGCTTTGAGGGGAAGACAGCTCCTTGGCCTTTCAGTGTCAGCCAAAGCATGTCCAGTGGACAAGAAGCTTTGCTGCCAAAATGGATACTGTGGAGGAAATAATTAATAATGTAAATTCTTGCATTTTCTCCACCCTCTGTCACAAGTGGAGCATCACACTTTGAGTCCCAGATACCAGCCTCTATGGCAACAAGTGAGAGCAAAAAGACACTGGGAACAACAGGAACAGAAGCCATCTGTTTGCTTCTGTTATTTTGCTGTTCCTTCTTGTTTTGGATTATGTTTGTGTTACTTCCTCAATCTGTTTCTTGTTCCCGGGACCTGGATTTTTGTGTCTCTGTGGCACAACGTTACTGTTGTTTAACATTCATGTTGCAAGGTCAGCTCCTTGTTCTGTATTGACTTTCCATTGCTAGCACTGTGTGATTAGCAGAGAACTCTTGCATGTTGCCTCCTGCTTTACATTTCCCTTACTGAGCACTGCAGGAGGCAGATATGTGGTTTGCATGCACTGAGCCCCACTTTGATCCTGCCTTCTCCCCCACCCCCTGCCAACAGCATGAATCACATCTTGCCTGCAGGTTTTAGGTTAGGACACATATTTTGATTATAAAATGTTTTCTCTTTGTTGGTTGCAGCTGATTTCAACTGAACTTGGAAGCCAAGGAGTAGGGACTCCACTGCTTGTGGTGTCACAGCTCTCAAAGGTTGAGGGAAACAGCTGTAGTGGAAGAAACCCTGGCAGTGCATGGGGTGGATGTACAACACAGGCTGATCTAGACATGATGAGCAAGTCTGGGAGGTCCCCATTGGTCAGGGGTTCTTGGGTCCCAAGCTTTGGTGTAGGCCTGGTTCTAATTTGGAGAGCTCAGAAAGCATGCATCTGTAACTTGGGCTTTGCATCTATGACGCAGTTCTACAGCAGCAACATTTGCTGGCAGTCAGGGTTGTGCCAAAAATATATGTTTCAGTGTTTCTCCTTTAACGGTAATAAGGGAAATGAAAACAGCCTGTCAGTAATGGTATAACCAGCCCTGCTCTGAAGGGCCAGGGGTGGGGTGGCTGTCAGATTGACTGCCCACATCATGGCTTGGACTGGATCTCTGTCTGGAGGGTGATTAAAGGATGGAGAGCTACCAGCATCTGCCTCCAGTCCAGCATCACCAACAGGGTGCCAGATACGCTTAGAGCTCTGACATGGAAACCTACAGATACCTTATTGAAATGCAAAGGCTGCTAAATGGCTGCACTGCTGGTTATTTCAAGGGCAACTAGTGTTCCTAGCCATCTACTAGTGGCTCCTTTCCATGCATTCCCAGAGCCCCAAGCTTCAGCTGTCCTTTGCTCGCATGCCAGAGCCTTCAGCTTCTCTGCTGATAACTTCAGTTAATGTGTTTTGCATTGTTAACAACAATAAAAACCCAAAACCAAACCAACAAACAAAAACCCACAAAACCCGCCCTGAAAAACCAAAACAATAAAAAGAATTTGCAGTATGTTTACAATGCACACAGAGAACAGTGTAACATAAATTGAATTTATTGTTAAATGAAATTACATTGTGTAACTGTGCTGACTATATTATTATAACTTTCATACTTAATTCAATAATATAGACTCTGTTTTCTACATTTATCTGAAACTACAAGCAGACTTTCTGATCTTCTGCAGATTGCAGATATGAAAGTATTTAACCATGGACTTAAGACCTACCTTTTAGTCAGATGTTGGGGTCTTTGCATACAATGAAGTTATAGACACTAATGCTAACCTTCACCCTCACTCGAGTGCCAGATCACTGCTACCCCTGTGTGTGAGAGCGAGGAGTTCTGTCCCTAATGCTACAAGTCTTGTGGCACATAAGTGCACAGGGAAGTGCCAGTCCTCTTCTATTTCATCCCCCTGCCTTGAACACAGCCCTGCAGCTGGATTAGATTCCCCATTTTTGCCTGAGTGGGGGCCCTTTTGATTTTAACAGTGCACCAAAAGGGGAAGAGCAAAACTCATGCTTTTTGCAGTTGCCTTCAGTTCCTCCACCTCAGTTGCTGTGTTCTCACTTGGGAGGAGCCACCTGGCCTAGGCTCAAACCAGCCTTCTTCTTCCTGGTGTCACCAGCTGATGACCTGTGTGACAGACTCAGTTCCAGGCAGTGTCAGGTTGGCTGGATGGCTGCCTCATCTTAGGTGAGTTAATGTCCATGTAGGAAGAGTTACCTTAATATCAGTAGAAAATGTTACAGAATCACAGAATTACTGAACAGGGACTTCTTGAGATTAACTAGACCAAACCTTCTGCTCAAGCAGGGTCAGCTTGAGCCAGTTGCCCAGGACTGTGTCCAATTGAATTCTGAATATCTCCACAGAATTTTGAATATAACCTCAGTGAGCAAACTGATCCAGCCTCAGACTACCATCAAAGTAAAAAAGTATTGTGTTCAGATGGAGTGTCCTGGTTTTTAATGTATGTGTATTTTATTGTCAATTGGCACAACTGAGAATAGACTTGCTCCCTTTTCTTCATTCCCTTGCAGCAGGTCTTCATTCACAATGATAGATTCTTCCTGGCTGAACAATCCCAGCCTCTCCTTATAGGAGAGATGCTTGAGTCATTTATTCATCTCCATGGCCCTGAGCTTGCTCCAGCAAGTCCTTCTTGTACTGTGGAGGCCAGAACTGGACACAGGACTCCAGCTGTGGGGTCAGCAGTGCTGAGTAGAGGGGAAGGATCACCTCCCTCAATCTGCAGGCAACTCACCTCCTAACTATTCTGATGTTCTTAGTAATCTATACAGTTACTAGCAGAGATTTTCCTTGGTATTCCAGTTTTTGTGTAAAGGATCCTCTCTGCCTTGCTTAATGCTCTTTCTGGCCTGGTTAATAGTCAAAAGGAACTGTCTTTTCATAAAGAGCCCCAGTTCTTTAAAGGTTTCTGAAGTTTTGCTGTTGGTCAGCCCAAATAAATTAATTTATATAATACACTGCTATGTTGCATATTCTGAAAGCTGTGCAGAGCCTTGGCTTAATAGAAAGTCTACAAGAAATGCTTAGAAGCAGCACACTTTTATCAGGTGGTGTTTCCAAGAGCTCCCCCTCTCCTCCCCCAGAGCCACGGTGCACAGAACCAGGGCATTGTGGCCAAACTCCTTTCTGCCAAAGCATGTCCAGTGGACTGGAGAGTGAGAAACTTTGCTGCCAAAATGGATACCATGGGGAAAATTATTAATAATGCAAATCTTGCTTTTTCTCCACCCACTCTCACAAGTGGAGCATCACATTTGGATTCCAGATACCAGCCTCTATGGCAACAAGGGGGAGCAGAAAGGCACTGGGAACAAGGGGAGCAGAAGCCGTGTTACATCTCCAGCACGGGGATCGAGCGAGAGGAGGGGAAACTCACATCCCTTTGCAGGATTCTCAGCTGTGTCTGCTGCTATTAGAAATATGGCCTGAGCAGCTGACTTGGGTTCATAGCAATTTGTCTTCAGCTCCTCACTGCCCTTTTCTACACTCAGGGCTCAGCTAACTAAATGCCTTTGGAAATGCTATTATCTCCTGTGCTCTCTAGAGCCAGGAGCAGCGTGGAGATTTATTATCTAGAAAAGGAGGCTTTGTTTAGTTCTATAAAGCACAGAAGACTTAAAGAAAGAACAAAAAATTAATGCCAAACCAAATGCAAAACTCACTTTAAATCTCATGCCCTTTATTTGCTCTCGCCAATCTGGGAACATGCATGTATTTTGTTTTGTCATGTCATTAGATACTGTCACATGAGGAAAATGGTTAGAGGAGATATACCTCCATCTCTAGAATAGGGATTGAACATCCAAATGGCCAGGAGACATTCCTGATGTAACTAAGCTGTGTAATTTATTTCCTGAAGAGCATCAGACAGGAGACCAGGTCAGCTTCTCCAATACAAACTTAATTTAAATTTCACTAAACAGAGCAGCATTGATACTGCCTTTTTACCTGAAAGATGCTGAACATGCTTACAAATTTTCTATACACATGGGATGCAAGGCTGAGAACCCAGGCTGGATCTGTGCCTGAACTCACCATCTATATTCACTGGCTCATCAAAAAATGCTGATTTAGCAGACAGAACACTGGGAGGAAGGGTGTGTGTGTGTTTGTGTGTGTGTGTTTATCTGCAGCTGGATATTTCAGCTGGGATATTTTTGATACATTGGCATTCTGCATTTACCATCTCAGCAGTGAATGTGACTGTCGGTCCTGTTGTAGACAGGCAGCTTGGCAGCACAACAGAGCCATACAGCATGTGGAAAATTCTTTGCTGCACACGTAACGGGTGCTAGTTTTTCTATTCTTCTCTCGTTGTGGTGCTGCTGATGGTGGTGGCAGTCACACCTCAGGAGGTTCAGAGGTGTGATCAGGCAGGGTAAGCTTCCTTCTTGAGCTCTTGCATCTGTGCTGCAATTTGTGTGAAATAAATAAGCTGTCAGTGGGACTGAATTGTTTACTTGCTTTGTGCAAAATCAGAGAGAGAAACAGCTTCACCACTTTGCTTTTTCTGTCTTTATCTTCTCAGTGTGCTCCAATTGGTAGTGCATTTTCCTTACTCTTGTTCTGGTCAGGTAATTTCAAATACACGAGACGCTAAATGAGAACAAACTCTCTTGTGAGATTGTGCATCTTCTGCTTCTAATCAAGCCAGAAAAACAGAGCAACAGACTTCCTTCTGTAATCCTGTTCTCTCCATTCCATTCCTGACTGGAAAGCAGAAGTACAACAAGGAGGAATGCAGGGAAAAAAAAAAAAAGTTAAACCAAATGTCCTGGAATCTCTAAGAAGAGTGTGGGGTTTGGCCTGAGATGATGGCTCAGGGGTGCAGAGGGAGCATGGAAGATTCTCCCTTGTCTCAAGTGTTTTCAGTTCCCTCTACTTAGCTGTTTTTTTCTTTTTTTTTTACCTCCACCTGTGCTACTCTCCCCATCTCCCTCCATTTTGATAACTTTATTGCCAGGATGGCAGTATGCACGTGTTGCCAAAGTCAATATATCATGCTCTGTGCCCAAGGCAGGCTTAGGAGCAGTAAATGAGAAGAGCTGCTCTTGATCCATTGAGTCCATCATTCTTCCCTCCTGGCTCAATAGTGACTTACATACTGCTGTCTAAGGTTGGCTGTGTAAAGCCACAAATGAGGGTTGAGCCAGGAAATTAAGTTCTATATCCCAGTAACTTCAGTTGTGTGTCACCCTCCAGACTTGCCAGCACCTAGACAAGGAATGGAATCCCCTGCAGCCCCGTCTGTATATCAGGTGGGTGTAGGTGACTCAGTGCCTGCTGTCCTCCTCAGGGTGGCAGGCAGAGGTGGTAGAGGCAGCCCTCCATCACAGCTCACAAACCTGCTTGAGGCGGGGAGGAGTCGATGTGTCAAACACAAAGGAGGGCTAGGAGTCCTAATTAGTCCTCATTTCTATCCTGCTAAAATACCCATCTGTCACTCTGCTGCAATAATGAGATTTGAGAAGATTAACTGGATGCTACTGGGGCCCCTCAGCATGGCAGCTCAAGTAAGTGTGCCGCTGCTCTGCTTTAAGCCACACTTGCAGCAATTACATCCCAAGCAGGTTTTTATGTCTGGTTAGCTCTTGCATGGGAGTGGCCCAAAATATTTTGCTACAGGAATGGGGTGGGTGATTCAGAAGATGGCAAGCGTAGTAACAGCTCTGTCAAGTTGCTGTCTTGGCATCATCTGGGGAAATGCTGCCATTTGGACACATGGTAAAACAAGGACCCCAATATTTAAAAAAAATCCCTGTTTTATCTTTTTCTTTCCTAGAGCATAGGGTCTCTTTTACAAATGCACATGCTGTGCTGTGTCTTTTCCTTTGCAGACACAATTTCTTCTGGAGCTAGGATTTGGTTTTTTATCCAGTGTCCTAAACTGTCACGTAGTGCTGCTCTGCCTGGCTCAACAGCTGCCACCTCCCAGCCTAGAGGTGGGTGGAGTGCGTCTTGTTTTTGCAGTTTGTGAAATATTTCAGGATGTAAGGCACTCATTAAATTATTGATGTTAGCTCTTGGGTATTAAACAGATGTGAACTACAGCTCTGGATCCTAAGGGCTTTAGAGGCTTATCCCTGCCCTAATGATGGTTCCCTGTTTGGGATTTTTCATGCATCTCTTACTACAGATTTAAACTCACTGCAGGATGGTAGAAGGATTTAGCAGATGGACAAAGGGTGACTGCAAGGCTTTTCTTTGCAACACTATATACCTGTGAAGTAAATCTAATTGAGCTCTGGTAGAAAAAGGGGAAAGACACATGCATGTTTTCTTTCGGAGAATGGGAAAAATTAGAAAAATGTGTTCCTGCCTCTTCAAAGAACCTGTTTGCACGGTATGAAAAGATTTTGAATAGTTGTGATTCAAGGAACAGTGCAGGTGAACCTGACATCAATTCCTGTGCTTAAGGAAAGATACTGCAGCTTGTAACATACCTTATTCCTATCCCTTTCCCCAGTCCTGCCTCCTTGAAAAGTGGCTGGCAGCAGTAGCGCTGCTGACTTTACCTTGTGGTGATAGCAGGGTGGAGGTTGGGACTTTCAATGCAGCCCTGTCTCTGCAGAAACTTCAGCTCTTTGGCTGGCTGTGGTGGTGAAAAACAACACCTTGGCTGGCGTGGGACAAGAAAGGGAAGGTAACAAATGTGACACCATGAGCTGTTGAGATCTCTGGGCAACTTGGATGGCTGCTTGCTGGTTCCCAGGGAACTGACTGAAAACAAAACTCCGTGTATGGCAGGAAAATCTGTTCCCAGGTTTGACAGGGGGTCCCATGTTTGTGTTTGAATGGGAAGCGTTAAAGAGGCTTCTCCCTTCACCTCTGCTTTCCCACCCATTCTCCCTTCTCTGCTTTGGGGTGCTGTTGGGGCACAAACCCCTCCTGTTTGTTGTGGGGCAGAAGAAGGGTGAGGGCCATCCCTGACCCTCTCCTCCCCTCGGCAGTTTGCGTGGTAATTAGCTCGTCCCTACCAGACAAGCCCACAGCTCAACAGAGCGACAATTCAGATGCTGAACAATGTTCAATTATCCCAGCCTTGGGAGCAAGAGGCCACTCCCTGACACGTGGTCTCCATGTCCCTGGCCAGATGGCTCCTCCAACTCCCTTGGCTGGCCCAGTAATGCTGCTTGGGGAATTTGACACGTGTCAGCAGTTTTGGCCGAGTGCTTTTGTGAGCTACCAGCAGCGCAGTTGCCTAAAATATTGGGAAGAGCTCCGTGTGTGCCCCGGGCAGTGCTACCCATTTCATGCCCTGTGCTGAGGCAGGGCTGGTGGCTACAGTGAAACATGGGTGTTCACGTGTGGAGGGAGATTTTGCAGCCTCAGCTTGGCTACCTGCGTCCCTCATGTGGTTTGGGGACCTGCTGGACATGTAAGCAGCTTAAAAGCACACCTTTTCCTTTTCTCTGCATTCCAGCATTTTGCACCAGTGAAGGCTGAACTGCTCAGATTGGAGTTTGAACCACATGAAGGAGGTAGCAGGAGTCACATCCATGGCATGCCACAGGTCTTGGCAAGCTCTGCTCCTGCCACTGCCTGGCTCAATGAGAGGCCTTAGGGCACTCCTTCTTTTTCCACATCCTACCTCCCTCAGTGATTAAATGATGCTGGTATCACTTTATTTTTGTGAAAAGTTCCCATTATTGTTGTTACTAAATGGGAAGAGTTGTAGCTGTTTTCATCACCCAGTACTGAAAAGTGGGCTCCTGCAGCTCTGGGGAGTGACACATTGGGTGAGAGTGAGGGCAGGAAAGGATTGGGCTCACCCAGCTTGCCTGTCTCAGCAGGTTCCATACCAAGAGCCTCTGAGGGAGGTGTGAGAAGCACCAGGGTGGCATTACATGCCCAGAGTGCTTAGTTCTGACTTGGTGAGTCTTCTGCCCTGATACATGGCAGTTTAGCTTTGAAGAGAACATGACAGCCATTTACTATCTAACCTCTGGGGTTAGGAAATGAAAAAAACAATGCAGCATGGATCTGAAATAGCAGAAGAGATTAGCCTAGACTGGAACTTGGCCAGACTGTTTCTGATAATCTTGAAAAAAAAAAAAAAAGGAAACCAAGCAGCAAAATAAAAAAATGCTGTAAAGAATTTCTGCAAGACTTCATTTTATAGTCTCTGATTTAGAAGGGAGAATATGCAATAACAGAATTTAGCCTTTGCACACCATGGGAGAGGTTCATTACTGACTCATGGACAGGACTGCCCCTTACAAGTTTACAAGTTGCCTGCAGCAACTTCGATTGATTCAGGTTTTGGGACTAGGCCCGACCTTAATTTATGGATAGAAGTAATAATAATGCATCCAAAGAAACAGCTGGGAGGAAAGAAGTGTGGCAGAGAAATGGAAAAGGACACCAGAGGAAATGGATAGGAAAAGAGAAAAAGGGCAAAAGTAGTATGGAGAAAAGCATGTGAGGAAATTCCAATATGCTTGAAAGGGAGGAGGCAGAGGTTGGAAAAACTAGTCTGAGGGCAAAACTGACTGTACTGGAACAAATGGAGACTGCTAATGAATGGTAGGAGAGAGAGGGCTGTAAGTGGGAACAAAATCCAAAATTGTGGCAGCTTTGTTAGTAGCAGTGGAACAGAGGAAGAGACACCATTCTGCCTACAGACAGCTGAAGGATAGACAGGAACATGCTCAAAGTATCGACCACTCTTTTATCCAAAGCTCCTCTTTTTAACCCAAAAGTAAAAGTAAAGATATTTACCCGAAAGTGAGACAGGGCAAGAGGTAAAAGAATAATTTTTGCCTCATTTCAGCCCTTGGAACAAGCTTGGTTTTATGAAGTGCAAAGGAGATGCCATTGAGTTACTACATTGCAAGTGACACTTTTTTTTTCATCAGCTAACTACATTTTTTCATTCCCCTTTTGGCGCCTGACCGATGTTAAAATGAGCTTCAGTCTCTGACGAGTTCCAAAGTCTGTGGATGTGAATAAGAGCAGCTTTGCTTTGCTTGGATAAGCTCTCAATGTTTAAATGTGATCATCTTCATCACTTGCTGAAGGATATCGTGCTTCAGCTTCCTTTGCTTTGGAAGCCGGTGCTACGAATCAAAACTCCTCTGATTTTACAGTCTCCAGCAAGGTCCTGCTTTTAGATTGTTCAGTTCATCCCTCTTTGAGACACACCTGTGCAAGAATATGAACTTAGCCTGGAGTTTTCTTCCCTCTGAAACACATCAGCCATGTACTAAAATCAGGATAAAGGTCATGGCCTGAAGTGTGTGGCTCAGCTGTGCTGGCTGTGGAGAACTGCAAAGGCAAAGAGATGATGGACTTGTACAGCAGCACTGCAGCTATCAGAATGTAAGGAAGTTTGATTAGGTATGATCTCAACGCCCTTTTCCTGCAACGCCCCTTCTTGTGTTTGCAAAGTGTTTGTTAGTGTCTCAAAGCCCTTAGTACAGCAAGATCCAGGAGTCAGAAAGACAAAAGAAACACAGTCCAGAAACCCAATTCCTGGACATATGCCTTTGAGAAATGTAGCGCATTAAAGGATTTTTTCTTTGGTTGCTTCCTCTTTCCTTGCTTCCTCCAGTCTTTGTTATTCCCAGCAACGACTTTATTTACTTATTTGCTTCTTCCCAAACCACTGGACAGACAGGGGCTTCATCAGGGAGCAGTTTAGCTGGAGTGGGCAAAACAATGGGGCTTTAATTAGGGTGCCTCCAGCAGCCACTGGTGGCCAGAGGTTTCTCTGAATTCCCAGCATGGAACAGTTGCCTCTTTCATGAAGTGCCTGTGGGATGAGCACAGGATTGCTACACCCAAAGCATTTTCATGCAGCCACAGCTCTCTGAAAGGAAACACTGCTGAGGACACCGTCTGCAACGCCCCAAGCTACTGGGGTGACCAGCATGAGAGAGTCTTTCTTCCAGGCCTGGGCTGTGTTTGCCTTCCACATGCAATCTGTGAATAGCTCAAGCCTGGAAAGTGTTTAGGAAAGCATCTAACTTTTCTCTTAAAGGAGAAAAAAAAAGGAAGGAAAAAGAAAAAGAGTACGTCAGGGATAAAGAAATAGTTTCCAGTGGCTTGATGCAGTGTGGCCAAACTATTTGTAATAATTTCCTTTAAATTCCTTTTATATAGAAAGAATTAAATATGAAATCATGAATCAGGAAGCAGTCATCCCGCCAGTCAGTGACATGTACAGAGAGATCAGAGCAAAGTGAGAAAGACACAGAACAGCAGGAAACTTGGAAAAACCTTTTTTAGCTCTCTCTTTTTATTCCTCTTTTTCTTTAGTGTACACATTCATGTAGAACTAACATTTCTGACCCAAAAGAAGCTGTGGGAATCTCCTGCTGTTCCTTGTCTCTCCGATGGCAGCCCTAAACCTTCCTGCCTTGATGTGTCTCATCTGTCTGTGTTTCCTGATGGATGTTGCAGTCCCCAGATGTTTGGATACCTGATTCATCTCAAAGAAGACTGTGAAACATTTGGTATTTTTAAATACCCAGCTTTGTAATTGCTTTGTTTAACTTTGCAACATTCTGAACTCATATAAGGCAATAATAAAAATCACTGCTGTTTTCCTTCAGAGTTTTTTGCCATTGCTCCCTCTAAATTTGTGTGTACACAATGGCTTTTGCCTTTGCACCAGGAAGGTTTTAACATTCCTGTTTCCTGAATTCATATTTTTCCAATGGCTTTTTTTCAAACCCTCTGTAAATGTTCCTATCCGGAGTCCCCAGGCTTTTGTGTAAAGGAGGACAGATGTTACCCAAGGGCTAGCAAACCGAAGTGAAGAAATTTAGCCAACAAAACCTGAAGTCAGAAGAAACAGACCTTGTGCCTGTTGTATAAAAAGGTCTACAGGCCCACAAATCTGACTTGAGTTGCATTTGAGTTTTGCATATCTCAGGAGCCTGCTGGATTACACTCTTGAGCTCTCTGGAGCCTTTGCTGTGTCTCAGCCAAAATTAGAGATGAAGATGCTTCTCTGAAGCCCTGTTCATCTCTTGAACTTATTCATCTCAGATTGCTCTGATTGGGGCTGAATTTGAAGTACAGATGCCTGACTTCAATTTCCCTGAAATACAGGGTGTTCATCTCAAGATTTTTATCTGAGTCTGTCTCTAGCTTGGCTCCAAGGGAAAAGAGAATAAATACTACAGTCCAGGAGACTGCAGATGCAAAAAATTATACGCTTTAAAATGTCACTAGCTGAGCACATAATAGATATTCCTCACATTTTATGATTAGCTGTTGTGTTTTGTTGGCCAGTGCTGCCTTCCTGATGCAATTTATAAAGGAGTTTCAGGTCAGAGTGAGGCAAGCCAGATTCAAAACTGGATTTCCTGATAACACCACTATCTTTTGCAACTTTTCCTTAGTTTTCTTTGACCAGGACAAGCTTGCCTTTGTACACCTGACTGTGACTCCCATCTGCTTTGCCATCTTCCCTTCCATTCCGAGTCCAACAGGACATCATCCACCCAAATATCTGCTTCCATACTGCAAAACCAACTGGTTTATAAACCAGGTTATACATCTGAATTATGCCATCATGCCCAGCATTTCAGACCAAGGGAAGTGCATTATGTGTAGCATTCATACAACTGTTTCACATTGCTGCCCAGAGCCATCTTAGACCTGAATGCTGTGTGTGAAACCAGTCTCTACATGGGGCCATCTGTGCCTAGGGGACCACGGCATTGATCTTTAGACCTTGGCAGCTTTATCTGCACTTCATGGATTTGTAGCTTCCTTGCAGCTCCTTTCATCCACTGCTCAGGTGGGCCAGAGGTGCAGCTGGTCTCACCGAATGTCCCCTGCCCAGCATCCTCTGGTGTATGGAGCTGTGGAATAGAAGGGGATGTGCAGAGATGGAACATCCTACAGTTTAAGGGGTTTTCATGCTGCCAGGAAAAGAGTGTCTTCATTTTGTTACTGTGTCTCTGAAAGGTTTCTCCAGCACCTTGTTGCCTTCTGACTCCTTGCCTCCATTTCAGCATGCTGCCTTTTACCACTGAGCTCCTCCAGGGGCACAGCCTGCATGGCATGGGGCCAGCTTCTGACCTCAGTGATACTAGTATAAATCTGGGATACTGCAGCCAACTGGTATGGAAGTACTCAGCTCTGAATATACAGAAAGTATTCCCAGCCATAAAGGGGCTTATGATTTAGATTAGTGAAACAGAAGATCAAAGGCAATTTCTATGTGATAGGCATACTTGCAAATCTCTCTTATGACAAAGTGTTTCTGCAACATCCACACTTTTCCTGTTACTACCAGAGCGAGGCTTTAATTAATTCCAAGGAAGTCCAAGGAATGCACCAGAACTCAACTGATGCCAAGAATGAAAAAAGAACCAAATTTTAGGTGGATTTGTCCACAGAAGAGAGACTGTTGTAATTTGCTGCAGTTGACACTGAAGATAGTGGTGCTGTCAGCTCCAAGAGAAGTATGTTGTGTTGGCCTAGAACACTTCTCAGATTGATGAGAAACTCTTGGTGAGGATGGATATAATCAGACGAGTGCTGAAGTTGAAAGCGTCAATGACACTGTCTGGATAGCAGGTTTTGGAGACCTGGAGACAAGGCATTGTCTGTTTTGAGTGCACTTGACACAGAATGACCTTTCTTGAATGAAACCAAGCTGCAGACAAAAATGATCTTTTGTGAGACTTGCAGCAAAATTCCTCTTTGGCCAGGGTCACTTTTTGCTGTAATTGAAGAAAATTAATGGATAATAAAGAGTGGGGAAAAGCATTTTGATAGGAAAAGATCAACAGAACCTGAGAGATGCAGAGCAGAGAGCAGGAAGAGGCTCAGCTCATTCCTTAATTGGATCACATCCTTACCATAATGCTTCCCAGGAAAGTGCAGTAGAGCCGCGTTTCTCCGGCTTCTCAGGCTGAAGCCAAACATGTTATTTTAGAGAGGCTGTGACCAAAATTTTGCAGCATATTGGTGGGCAAAGCAGAGAGAGAGAGAGAGCAGGACAATAGCCCTGGAAGCCCTGAAGATCCCCCTTGGTACAAACACTTCAGGTGGGCGCAGGAGCAGTGCTAGGGCAGCTCTTACTGGGGAGTTCAGGCTAAAAGTGTTTCCTGTGATGGGGCAGAAAGAAATGGCCTGTGGTTGGTAGTTGCCTCAGCTGATTTTCCCCATTCCTTCCAAGAACTTTGCCCTGGGATGCTGTGACAGCAGGCAGACACATTTTATGGGCAATTCCCTGAGGTCAGGCAGAGCCTCCTGGGCTCAGCACAGACTCTCCTGCAATCTTATAGGGAGCAACATGGGTCAGGAAGATCCCAGGTCATCTCAGAGCAGTCCTGGGGGCACCTGAGGAGGTCTCTGGGGCAGGATATGCCTGGCCATCCTATCTCTACCCTGACACACATACCCTTGGATTTCACAGAAGTCAGCAGAGCTAGAACAGTCATGAGATGTGAATTCTGACAGTTCTGCAGTCAGCTGGCTCAGGAGGCAGCAGTAATGCATATATTTGTACTCTTCCTCCAAAGCAGGGTTTGTGTCTGAAGGGGTGGATATCCATCCCAATATCCAAGGAGAGCCGTGAGCCCCCAGCATGGTTTTCCTGTGTGCTTGGTAGCAGCAGCAGCTGCTGGTTTGGAGCAGTCTGCATGTCCTTGTGCCAGCCAGGGCAGCTGGAGGTGGATTTGTTTTCTGTTGATTTCATGGCAATGTTGCTGCTTCAGGCCACTGCCTTGGTGTGAGGAACAACAACATCCTAGCGGAGACACCCAGTGAACTGCTGAGTGCTCCACTGCTGGCCAATCCGCATGCCCAGCGTGGGAAGTGGTCAGACTACCCTGATGGCATCAACAAAACTGTCATGTTTGCTGACATTTCAAGGGAACAGAGAAGGGAACAAAAGCTGGGAACAAAAGTCTTTGATGCAATTTAGAGCTGCAGTTGGAAGATACGGGCCTGAATTGTAAATGCCAGATCCAAGTGCCTTTTTGCTGGGGAGGGATTTTAAACCTCCACCCAGGTCCCAAAGGTGGGGCTTGAGTCTGAATTCCAGGGAAAGAAAATTATGCTGAAAACTGAGTGCTCTGTGAAATCAGAACGACAGGTAAAAAGAGGAAAACACTGGGTAGCTGAGGAGATGGAGGAAGTCAGTAGACAAGGAATGCAAAAAGGGTGGTATAACTGATATGTAAACAGAAAGAGCATATTTTGCAAGAAGTTCAGGCCTCTCCTCACCCACCCCCAACCTCCCTTCCCTGAAATGATCAGAAACATTGCAGTTTCTCCCTAGATGACCCCTTGATACAGTCTTGCTATTATTGTGGTATTCAGTTATGAGACAACCATTCAAAAGGAAAAAAAAAATTATAGAAGTGACACCAAGCCACAAAGCACAGGACCAATTCCAAACATTCTCAGGAACAGGGCTACTGAAGTTTGGTCTTTTGGCAACAATGGACTTCTAGGACAAACAACCTAAAGTTTCTCTCACCATCTGATCAGTGATCTCTGATTCCAATTTCCTGAGGTTTTAGCCTGTATGTTCAGGTTTAGGATAGAACTTTGGTTAGGGAAATTCTTTCTGGTTT
The DNA here is from genome assembly GCA_003676055.1 of Chloebia gouldiae. Classification (NCBI taxonomy): domain Eukaryota; kingdom Metazoa; phylum Chordata; class Aves; order Passeriformes; family Passeridae; genus Chloebia; species Chloebia gouldiae. Next base: position 6,669,704 of record QUSF01000035.1, on the reverse strand, counting down.
GGTGGAAGCTTGGGGGAGATTGATCCTCTTCCAGAAAAACGCAATTGTGTGAGATTTTCAACTCATCTTTCTGGGTCAATGATTCTGACAAACCAGTTGCAAATTCTGCATGCTTTACCAACTTCTGAATTTTTGAAGCTAAGTTTCTGTTTGCTAGGAATTGAGATACAAGAAAACTGGTGCTTAACCTTAAGTCTTTCACTATCTCTGTGCATGCCTCAGGCTGCCAAATAATTTCTGCTTCTCTTGTTTGCACCTATGGGATGGGAATGATCCTTTTCCTCTGTTAATTCATGACTCCTTGCCGAGGGCTTAGGTTTTTGCTGACATAAGCAAAGCACATTTTGTGAGACTGTGCTGAGGTTTTATGCTCACAATGGGGGACATGACATACAAGCAAGATTTCAAATGAGGGGTTTTTGTGTCCTGAGGGTTGAAAAGCAAACCATAGGACACTCACCTCCTTTTTCCTCATTAATTGACAAGAAACACATGCAATATTCTGGGCTTCAGCTTGCAAGGAACAGTGCTGCCATCCTCAGAAGTGTACAGAGAGAGAGGAGCAAACACTAGGCAGGCATTGATGATATCACTCAGTGTCCATTAGAGCCGGTTCCTGTTTTGCACTGTGCTGTACTCCATCTTCCCCTACCACAAGACTTCCTTTTATCCAGAATTGGAATAAAAAAGGAGAAACTACTCCTAAATAAAAATTCTCCAAAAGGTTTAATTATGTTAAAAATACTGATAAAGTAGTAAATATATTTCACCTTCTAGAAACAGTGTATTTGAGTGTTTGGTTGAAAAATTGAACAGAATCCATGCATTCTGGTGAAACATTTTGATTTTGTGAAATACACACTTTCCTACTGGAAAATCTTTCAGCTGGATGATTTTCAAGTGGCCTTTGTTCCTACATGCTTTAGTATCCAATTTAAGGTCCAGCTGCTGGTTGTGGTTGTCCCTTGCTGTAGTGAGTGCTGGCACTTATGCTTTCCTTTAACACAACAAACTCTTCCAGGGAATCTTTCTGTGGCTTAAAAGCCATCACCTGATAATGACATGGGAAAGCTAGCGAGATGGTTTTGTCTTTGTCTCAGTGGCTGGTGGAGAACCATTCAGTTCAGAGTAATCTCCTGACAGATTTTGAGTATCCAGGAAACCTGCCTCTCACCCTCTCCCTGAGAAGGCAATTCTACGCCATACTAATGTCTCAGTTTTAGGAGGTTTTCGCTACTCTTTAATGTCCTCTCACAGTTTCATTCACTCGTAGTTACAAGCCCTTGATCCCCTAGAAGCAGCTGTTTCCCTCGATGCTGTGCCTCCCCTGTGCACACCACTACTGCGTGCCTTCATTTCTCTCCTGGTCATTCGAGCCAGCTGTGCCTATTTACCACCAGTGCTTTGTTCTTCCTTGCTAGTTAATCCCTGCAGGTCATTCGAGTTTCTGCATCTTTTCTCTTCCTCCTCCCCATATACTGCATGGTATCCTGTTTTCCTTGTAATTGTAGCCACACTGCAGGGCTGAAAGACTCAAGGATTTTTCCATTGATAATCCCCACGCCCTTTTCCTGGTCAGTACACTGCTTAAGAGGGATTGAGGTAATTCATTCGCGAATAGCAGCGGTACGTAGAGAGGGGGAGAGAGCGATAGGAAGATGTGGGCTCGGTGGAGTCTGATTGTCCTGCACGACCCTTCAGCCAAGGGAGGTCTGGCTCGTGGTCCCCCATCTCACTGTCGTGTGTGAGCACTGGCACAGCTCCAGCCATGACGGGCACACCCTCTGTGCCTGGGAAGGCTTGCTCCAGTGTCAGCACTGCAAATTTCAGCGGCCCTGGCCAACTCCTGCTGGGAGAATGTAGGTGGGCTTTTTTTCCTTTGCGTCTTACGCCCCTCAGCAGCTGTTAAGATTTTGCAACTGCACCTTGAGTAAGAATTTCTTCTGGTGAGGAAAACTAAGCCCCAGACCACTCTCTTGCAGCTCTGCTGGCTCTGCCAGACTTGGGGCCACATCTGCTGTTGACTGCTGTGGCATACAGTTGGAATAATTTTGTCCATTTGCCTCTGTGGCAATTTATGGACAGAAATTGAAAGTACAGTCCTTTGCTTAGTTACTGCAGTGTCACAGGACGGCGACTAGGCCGCAGATAGGAAAAAAAAGGAGAAAATCACATTATAACCGTATATTTTATTGACATATACCTGTGACTCATCCCAGAGGACCACTAGGAGCACTAGTTCTAGACAGTCTGCTATGGAGCATGTCCTATTCTGGTTACTGCTGTGCACCCCTTAGTAAACACCCTCCCCACCCCACGTGTTTGGCTACAGTGGCATGGAAAATGCAGTGGTATAGAAAATGTTGGGGGGCTCTATTTCCCCAGTCAAGGGAAACCCTCTCTTGCTGGGGTGTATGTCCTAAGGGAACCCAACTCCTCACTCTGTGAGGGAGGCCATGGGACCTGTGAAGGGCAGGCAGCACTGTTACCCTCTGGCTGTACTCCTCACCCTCTGCCCTGCTGTGTGTCCCTGTAGCCACAGGCTCCACGACTGTTTCTTACACTGAGCAGCAAACTGCAGAATTCCTGGTGGGAGATGGGACAAGCCCATTGGCTTCTCTAGTGGGACAAATGCAAACCTTGTATACAATGGGCTGGGGGAGGCCCGAAATGATGTCTGGTTAGGTTTCCTCTTCCCTGCTGTGGCAGTGGCACACACAGTGGCAGTCTGTGGAGCTGAAGTTATTCAGCTTGGTGTGAGCTGTGTCCTGCACATTTGTCGCCCATTTTCTCCACTGTTGATGAAACAGCGCTGGCAGTGGTAGTGATTCCTCCATTTGAGAGAATAAAAAGGAAGACAACAGTGTAGTGTAAAGGTCTTGGCATTTCCCACAGCTTATGACAGCGCTGCTGGAAAGCAGGGGCTGTGGCTGTAGCTATTCTATTGTGAACTTACATTCCTTAGCAGCGGGAAATCAGCAGCTGTAATCAGTCTCTGATATTTTCTGCTAATAAGTGATTTTCTGCTACTTGCAAATATCAGCATCCCTAAGACATAACTGTATTTTTTTGACCTCTTATCTCTTCTCCCTCCTCCTCATTGAGGGGGACCCCAGATGTTCTCCAAGACTACTTGGAAAAAAACCATCCAGCCTTGATCCTCCTTATTACATCCCTTTCTCCAGTACTATTTTTTTTCTTTCCTGGCCACTGGGTAGGAAAATGGTTCCTGCTAGTCCTCATGGAAAAGGACACAGATGCTGTCAGGAAGCCCATTTGCTTTAGGAGGAAGAGGAGCCTGACATCAACAGGAAGAGCTGTGCAGCAGAGCTGCTCCTGCCTCTGAGAGAGGGGGGCCTTGAAAACAATGTCAGCTTGCAGTGTAGGACTGGCCAGCAGGAAACGCATGCACCCTGGTGTTTGCTGTGCAGAGGAAATGATAAGCACTACCTGGCCTGACTTGGAGCACAGATAGCATGGGGGAAAAAAAGAGGGGGGAGGAGGAGCAGGAAAGTTGTTTTTCTTCATACTGCTTCAGAGCCTTTGCAAAACAGAAAAAAAATAAAGTGTGAAACATGGAATATATCAGGAATCCGTTGGGGGGCTTGGAAACCGAGGAACGCAATTGCCAAGTGATTAGATTTACTATTTTAGTAACGGCTTGATATTGGGTTTTTTCCCAATGTTAGCATTGAGAATGACCCTTAGTTTGATAACCCCTGGCATGCATATTTATTGGGGGTGTGAAGGGAACGAGAGGCTGGTATCCCCTGTGGAACTGGGAGGATTTTTTGTGCAAGAAAGACATTGGGACAGTACTACCACTGGAAGCAGAAGGGCCTTGTGAGTACAAAGAAAAGTGTTGTACAGGGAGATATCTTTTCTGACTTCTGAGGGGATAGAAGCCTTCTTGAGAAGTAAGGAAATACCATCATGCTGAATATTTTATTCAGCCTGTTTCTTTTCCTCTTTTACTAGTGTCTTTAAAAGCAATATTGTGCCTCCTTCATCACTGATCATCTGACAGAATTAGTTTATATTTCTGATGCCCTTACACCTCTGGCAGGCAGTTGCAGAGGTATCATCCCTGCAGCTTAGCCTTGAAGAAACCATTCCTTGTCCCCTGGGTGCATTTCTGTAGTTGTGTGCTGACGTCCTGACGTGGACATGGACAGACAAAAGCAGCATGGCAAGAAACAGTCTAAACAATCCTAGCTCACTGTCAGCCTCTAGAAGGCTGGCAGGCTTTGTGACACCATCTGCAAATGCTGTTCTGCCTCCTTTGCTGTCCTTGCCGATTCTCTCAGGCTCTGGAGAGCGAGCAAACTGCCCTCTTGCAACATATGTGAGCACTGATGTGCCACAAGGCTGGCAGATGGAGCAGTGCTGTGTTCCCTGCTGTTTCTGCAAGAAGCCCTGAAGGAGCAGCACCACATCCAGATGTTTGAGCCAGGCTGCTCAGCAGCTTCTTGTTGAGCTCTTTACCTTCCCTGGTGTATGGAAAGGAAAACAAGATCCTTGAGATCATGGCTGTAAGAATTAAAGTACTGCAGCATCTGGAGATGAAAAGGTACAGCCAATATGACCCATATTCCATGGGATGACCTTCTTAACTAAACTACTGAGTGAAATCAGTCCCCTGAGACTGGTTCTGGACTTGCTGATGCAGGTGTCCATGCATGCTTGAGGAACAGTCCCCCAGACCAACAGCTTTCCTTGGCTGTGGGTGAGTGCTTCACCCAGCAAAGCCTTCAGCAGCAACAAGCAGAGCAATGCTACAACAAACAAGAGAACCAGCATGTCATGATATGTTCCCCAGACCTATGACATTAGCCTAGCATGACTTTCACATCTTTTGACTTTGTTAAGCTTTGATTGACACCTCAATAAAACCCAGTTATTTGTCTAAGAAGAATTTCATGGTAATGCACATGAAACCTCAAGCACACACTCCCACACATGTACATACATAAACAAATACAGTGGTATGTGTAAAAATACATTCATTTGTGTATATGTATGCATACACATTTATATGCTGATATATGCATTTATTTATGTGTAGAGTTATATGTGTCTAATCAGATGCTGCTTCTGGCAGAATTTTCCCCATGTTTTTCGCACACAGAAACTGAGCCCACAGACTGTTGTGATCATATATCCTGGGCACTACGTAGGATGGGCAGAACAGCACCTTGTTTCAGCAGAAAAACATCAACAATCCGAGTCACCCACAGCTTCATCCTCTTCAGAGAAAGACTGACCTGTTTTCAGCCTCCTCTGAGCAGGGCTGGGGGGAGCATTTCTACGTGACCTTCCATTGCCAGCAGAAGTCTTAATTCTCTACTCTGTGCTGAAACTCACACCATCATTTTGTGCTCCTATAAAGCTGGTGAAAATGTTTGTATCATTTGAATACCTCCTTTACTAGTATTTGCATGTCACAGTAAAAGATAAGAGGGTGTAGAACAAATGGGTTTTCTTTTCTTTTGTGGAAGATACTGATGAGTCCAATGCGATGTTTTGTATGTGTGTGTTTCTTTTGGTCAGGCCCAGGCAACCTGGCAGTGAAAACACTCAGTCTAAATATATGCTCAGGAACTGAGCAAAGATGGAATGGATTTGGTGCTGCTTGGCTACAAATTATAATGCTTGATTCTTGCTAGTGCCTTTGCATGTTTGTTTTCAATCAGCTTGACATCATAAAGCCTTATTTACTTTCTTGCAAAAGTCTGTTTTCATTTGCCTTTCACTTCTCATTTGCAGCCATTATGGGTTTGCATTTAGGCTCCTCATCTGTTCTGCCTGTGATATGTAATGAGCCTCAGCGATTTTTCCTGCTCTTTGCCCTAAGTTCTTGACTGTCTGTAAAATAGCCCATTTGAAATAACCTCTGGAAATTGCTGTACTGCTCTTGGCTAGGAGAGCCCTAGAGGCAAGATCAGGGAGAGGCCTGAGTGAAAGAACATTGCTGCATAACCTAGTGTCAGTCTGCACCAGTCCATCAGTGTGACAGAGGGCAAAAGAAAAAAGAAGGGAGAAGATACTAAGTGCTGTGAGATTCAACCCTGCCATTTTTTTCCACATGAGAGCTTGGTCCAGGACCAGCTTCTCTGTTACTTTGTACGTTGCTACTGAATGATAACCTGGGCTCTCAGTGGGGTGATGGGTCCCTGTTCTCCCTTTAACACACCTGAGCTCATTGGCACTGCCATCCTGAGTTAGCTGGCACAGATGGATGTGTGCTTTAATGCTTGGTAGTGGCTGTCAAGTATGCTTGAAGGAGAACCATAAGTGCTGGTGGACCTCCATCCTGTCCTTGCACATTTGAAGGAAAATTGCATGTTCCAGAAATTTCCTGGAAAAGAACAGCAGAGAGAACTGCAGAGCAGCCCACTTTGCTGTAGCATGGGTGTTCATGAGATAACAACCCAGTTCCTTGCTTCATCTTGTCTTTCTGCAGCCTCTCAATAGCATTAATTTGGGAATTATTTGCTTTGTCACCACCATGCCATCACTACAAAAGTGAAGTAAGGATCTGTCGAGCAGCGAGAGATCATTAGAGAGCAGGACAGAAACTGCAGGCAGACTGCATGTCCTCTAGAGATTGCTACAGATTTCAGTGTATGGAGATGGTGTTTGTGAAGGGCACAGTACAAATACTTCAAAATGGTTTAACTAGTTTCAGGTATTTTTCAGGTGCATATCAAGACCTAAGCACTCAGAATTTCCTTCTAACAGCCCCAAAAGTCTGTCCTATAAAGAGAATCCTGGAATCCCTATTGCCTGGCACACTAGAGTCCAAGTTGAAAAGGACTAAGGGACAAACTAACCCTGACAGCCAATCAGGTGGCAGGCCTAGGTAAAAGATGGAGACTGCACTTGTTTTTTAACTTTCTTCTGAAGCTCTTGTAAATGAAAACATGTAGGTCAAAATCTGGCGAGAAGAGGAAGTAGCTTATGGAGTCCATATAATTTTGTTGCTTTGTTGCCAGCAGTTAAGTGGGTTAGTATGGCTTACTTGGATTTCTATGCTTAAGAGGAGAGCAGAAGAAGAAAGGAAAGCATGATACAGAAAACATGCCATGAGCTTGTTTATTGGATGAAAGACAGCATTCTCTCAAGAGACTTCAGATGAAGTCTACATTACTGGCTTTCCATCCCAACACCCAACACTTACCTGGGCTCTTCCCTGCCGGTTGCTTCTCCCAGTTCCCTTGAGCTGCAGGATTGGCATTGCCGCACTTTGGCACTCCATCAGCTGGTGCAGCCTTTGGATTTGTTAGTGGTTCTCATACATGTCACCAGAGTCAAGGCCAATGGCAGAATTCCTGTCTTGCACCTTGCTTATCATCACAGTATCTAGGCATTTATCAAGACAGAGGTCAATTCATTACATAGGACTTCAAAACTATTCTGATGTTTTCTATACTTACACCAGAGTCTATTTCCAGACACAGCACAAATTGTCCAGTTACTCCTATCTCCAGAATATTTTATCCCAATCGGTTGTGATGTGATAAACAAAATGCTGTACAATATCCACTCTAATCTGCTGTGGATCAGACTTGTTAGGATTTGAATGGTTAGCTGAGGATGTGCACAGCTCATTGACCTGCCATGCAGAAACTGAGCCACTGTTTTCTGAGGTGGTTGTACCACAGGATCATAAAAGTTAGGAGTAGAGATATCCTGTTCTGTTATCTGGTCTTTTTTTTTTTGCAGGAAATTCTCAGCAGGATGTTTTCTTAACAAAACTATTCTAGTATTTAGTACAACCTCTTTCAAAAGTGCCTGCGTGACAGAATTTGCCTGCTCTGTCAAGGTAAAGTCACATTTCAGAGTGGCACAGTGACCGTCGGGGCTGAGAGTCAGCATTCAGTGTCTGCTTTGGCACTGCTTCCTCTTAGGCTTTCTTTGATGTGTGCTGTCTATGAGCTGGCTGGGTCTGCCAAGGGCTTTTTCAGTCCTGCTTCAAACATCACAGTTGTCAGATCTGCTCTGGAAAATCAGGTGTTACTGCATGTCTTATTTAGATATGTTAGATGTAAGCTGGGTATAATATCAATGGGGGAAAAAAAATCCTTGATGATGGTGCCATTGGCTTCACTCAAACTCACAGCTGAGCCTGCAGGTTGTGTTGAAATGCATGTGCCTGGAATCAGAAGGCCACATCCCAAAGAGCACTCAGTGTTTCCACTTCCCACGCAGGCCATGGAGGGTGATGGCTCCCAGCATCTGACAGATCTGAGATCTGTTTTTCCTACATTTTTGCCCACCAAATCAGAACCATGCACAGGACAGTGCTTTCATCACTAGGAATGGCACTGTTGTGATAACCTTTGTGACATCGCAGGGGCATTTCCCACAGAAGCAGAGGGGAAAAAAACACATGAAGCGTGTGACGTACACAGTGAATAAATTTTGCTGTCCATGTAGACAGGATCACCTTGGTGCCAACCATTCATCCTTTTAAACTGTGTTTATGGCAGCTAAGGGAGAAAAGCCAACATGAATTGTAACAAGTTGGTTTGTTTTTAAGCCTGTTTGGTGCTGTTTACCTGTCTCATGCGGTTCAAATACAGGGGGGTGTGTGTGTATTGGAGGGGTTGTGGTAGCTTAGCCACAGCTAATAGCCAAATTCAACACTGGAATTTGAGAGTGAAACAGGTTTTGCCTTTTTTTCTTTTTTGATTCTGTAAAATGAATTTAATGCTGGTGAAAATTATGCACAGATGTACTGGAAAATGAATCTCTTTGTCCTTGTAGCATTTATATCCTGACAGGGCAAACCACCCTCTTTCCCATCTCTGCCAACTTCATCTCTGAACAAGAGAGACCCTCTGCAGGGATTTTGGATGCTGTGGTCCCTTCCATCCCTGGCTGCTGCTGGCAAGGAGACAGTGGAAGGCAAAGGAAATGCCACGTGGGAAGGCAGGATTTGTCTTTAGCTGGCACTGGTTAGGGCTGTGCACTGGGAGAAAATCTGGTGTTGTGACTGATGTGCTGCACCAGGGCTCGGGTGAGCTGCAGGGAGGAGAGGAACAGTTTGATCTGCTCTTGAATCTGTTTCTCAACCAACCTTATGCCTAGTGAAAATTGGGCTATGTCAGCAAAAAAGAAAAAAATATAGTGAATCAGCTTTAAAACTCGTGATTTACAGTAGAAAGTCAGGAAATGCAGAAAAATATCATATCAGAGATACTGATGATCAAGTATGTTGCCACTTGTACAATGTTTTTCCTTTCCTGTGATTAGGAGGCCAACTGAATATATTAGTTGGTTCTGTTTCATTATTTTTTTGTACAAAATAACTTGCACTTAGTATAGACTGAAACACTTTTTTAAAGGAAGTATTTCCTATTTTAGTAATTTAAATTGAAACAGGAGACTTTTGACCTTTATTGTCGTGGTACTGACATAGCATGATAGGAAACATACACTACTACTGGGGGTAATTGAAGACAATTTTAAAAAATACTTATGTATAACAAAATCAAAATGATTAAATAAAAACGTCTACAACTTTTTTTTTTTTTTTTTTTTTTTTTTTTTGTGGTGCAGGATTCATAGTGGGGAGAATTTAAAAAAAAAATCCAAACTATTTCCTGCAAGTCAAAAATCAAAAAGTTGTTGTTCCAGGTGAAATGAAAGGTCTGCATTTAGCCTCCCAATAACTGAACTAAAATTAAAATAAAATTAGAGAGGACATGAAACCTCCACCATGTGTCAGAAACCAACTACCAAGGAGGCGCCGAGCGTGTCTGTCACCAGTGCTTATCCTTACAAGGAATAGTCTGAGAAAATGACAGAAGGATAAAGTAGAAAATTAAGTGTGCTGCTATTCAGTCCAGTTCAGTGCAGTGTGCCCTGAGCACATGGCCCAGTACAGACTAGCTTCCTGTCTAACTGGGCACTATTCACACTGACTGGGTAGGGTGTCTGACTCAGAAACCTCCTCCCCGGGGTCCCTCTATACCCCATGGAGACTGAGAGTTTCTTCTGGAAGTTGGCACTGAAAGTCACAGGATATTGCTTGCATCTCCTGCTGGACCAGCATCTTCCTTGCTCTTTGCTGGCTTTAGTGGGAGGCCCAGAGGCCATCCTCCCACTGGTCACTGGAGGGATCACTCCCTCTTTTCTTAGTGACCTCTCCACCTTAGGCTGCTTGGGGATCCAAAATGCTCAATTCAGTGCCAGATGAAGCCTTTGTCAGGCTGGCAAAGGATGGGCACCTTGCTTGCTGGTGGGGAGGTTTGTTGGGTAGGAAGGGACAGGAGAGGGCAGAATCAGCAGTGCTGGGAGGTGGGAATTTCAGTGCCCACTGCTGCCACTGCAAGCTGGGGGCATCAGAAGGAGGATGACGCAGTGCCTGACCCAGTGAGAGTAGCAGACCTGTAAAGGAGGTGGCATGGGCTGTTGTCTTGGGAAAGACCCTGGTGAAGGTGCACGTCTGTGCACACTGAACTTGGAGGTGATACACAGTGAGAGTGGAATGAGTTACTGTGACTGCCCTTCTGGTTTATTTTTGTCTAGGGAAGAGGAGTATTGTCTTTTGTGTGCAGAATGTTTATAACTCAATTTCCCTTCTGACTGATGCCTTGCTCCACGCGCTCTCGTCCTCCTCCATCTGGTTTCTATTGTAGTTTTAAATGAGGACAGTTGGGCTGTCTGGCAGAACAAGAAGGGTCTGTGTGACACCAGCCATCCCTTCCAGCTTCTAAACCTTCTAAGCTTCCAGCACAGTGTTAATTATAGGAGTGTCAAGACTGGACTCCCTGCCCCCCATCTCCTTTCTATGCCTGCATGTACAGCCCCTGCTGCAAATCCCCATCCATGTCTGATCTTCCTTTGAGAAACACCCAGCCCTGTGATTTACATGCCCTGTGACTCTGATAAAGACCTGTTGTAAAGCACATGCCAGAGACTGTACCTTCCTGAATTCAGGGTTGATCCCAGCCTCAGTTCATCAGGAGCCATATCTGAAATAATCCTACCAGCTCAGAAACTCCTGGAAGTGGGAGAGAGCTGTTCACTGCTGCTCTAACCTCACCACCCCCAAAAGCCCAAAAGGCTAAGCTTTGTAGGAGATCAGAGCAGCTCAGGAATGCCAGAGCTACAGGTCCTGCTCAAAGAAAACATTTTTTGTGCTCCAGTTCCATACAAGTGCTGCATTTAGGCGTTTGATTTGCAGGAAGTCGATGTAGTCCCTTCACCTCCAGGGATCTGAGGTTGAAGTCTGTAATTTTCAGTTGCAAGTGAAAAATGTCTTATATGGGATTTTTTTTTGACATTACAAAACTGCCACAAATTTTAGCATAACTGACTGTTTCTCTTCCTATGAGCCGAAGACTTGGTATGGCAGGAAATCTTGTGCATGATGAGTGAAGGGCACTGGCAGAGATATGTGAGAAGCCCAGGGTTGGAAAAGCAAGGAAAAATGCAGGGCTGCTGTAAGAGATACTGGCAGAGCTCAGTGTATATTGCATATTTGCAATCTATAGGTTGTCTCTGCTGTGGAGTTTTCACTCACTTTTAAAAATGGGTTAAATTTTATACATTTGCTACAGGTTGTTCCCCTCAAGCCCCTGTTGTTTGCTTACCAGTCCTCAACAGATGGATCTAGCCTTCTCTTCTTCTTTTGTATAAGAGGTTTGCTTACCTGCCTGAGGCCTCTTGTCCTAATTTACTCCAAGGAAACTTAGAATTCAGCCAAAAAAACTGTGTGATTTAATAGGTCTTACTTTCAAGAGGTCAAATTAGTCACAACAAACATCAGTATCTGCATTTTTAGGTGGTTTTCTTATTCTTAATATAGAGGTTTTAAAAAGTATCTAAAAAAGGATGCTTTGTGCATGGACCCCATTTTTTGGCAGCCAGGCACCATCATTTGAGGTTTGTCTCCTTGAAAGACTGTTAACCTTTAGACAAACCTTGTCATGTGGCTATCATGATCAAATATGTTTTCTGTTCAATTAATTATTCTTTTTTTAGGTTGCATGGAGTTCAGTGGTTTCTATCCTCTCACTCAGATAGATCTGAGGTGGACATGGACCTGCCTAACTTTCATTTTTGCTGGTTACATGTAATTTATTCCAAGACCCCTACCAAGAAGGAAATTTTATAATGCTACGTATGCATAGCTTCTACCATAAAGATGTTACAAGCCTGATTTTCCAGAAATGGAAATCAGAGCTGAAGTAATTTGTCTTTCCCTTCTTTTAGCATTGTCATCACCATATGATCTGAGTTCCCTACTGCAGTTCCAGATAATCAGGACTTACTCAGAGACAGGAAGGTCCTCTTTTTTTGATGTCACTTGGACTTTTCTTGGAAGGATATTAAGGAAATTTAGTACTTCTTTTTTTTTTTTTTGGTCTCTATCTTGTCCTACACCATTCAGTCTGCATAGCAAGCAGGTGTTGCATGCACTAAAAGGAATGCTTCTCAGATTCTTTCATTTCTGGAAGGCACTGATGCACCTTCCCCTCCAAAGTCCATGAGGAGAGAATAGGATAGCTTTGTGACTGTCATGGACAAAGCTTTCACTCTGAAGACTTCATCTGTTCTCTCTGCAATTCCCTGGTTTCATGAACACTGTTGTAGGCTTAGGGCCTCTGCCATGAGCTCTGCCCAACAACTTGAGGGTCTTGAAAACCAAGCACAAGGGCTTTGAGTGTGACACAGCATGACCAATGTACTCATGTTATGAGTGCATGCTCAAAAAACCCATAAAGTCAGTTTTTCCCTGTTGTTTTGGAAAAGCTCCTTTGCCTGAGAAGAATTAGTCTGTTTGGACCATTCAGGCTTCCAAGTAATCACTGAGACTTTGTGTATGCCTGCATTTGGGTTGGCCAAAAGACAAGAGAAGGGACACCCAAAAGGACTTCTTCTTTACTTCCCTCAGCAAGTCAGGAGCTAGAAGGGCAGCACTTCCCTGACTGACTGGCTCACTCACTGAGGTGGGTGCAAGCTTGGAGCCCTTCTCTCCAGAGCCTGTGTCCTGCAGTTCTTGGCAGGGACAGGTCCACCCCATGAGCTGGCTCTGGCCTCAGTGGTTCCCATGGGAAATAATAAAATAATGAAAATGAATAATGTGCTAAAAGTTCTTGTTCAGGCTGTTGTTGGAGGGCTGTCTTTGGATGTCATTTGATGAAGCACATGTTAACATGTCATTATAGTCCTGAACTTTGAGCAGAAGAACTCAGGGAAGGTCCAGCCAGAGGCATTGTCTCCGGGGTGTCACAAAGATGCAGTAATTGCTATGCCTAGCTTTCCAGTCAAATCTATGGCTTAGTTGGTTTTCCTCCATACAGCTTTTGAAATGTGCAGTGCGGCAGAGTCAGCATTACAGCAAGGAACTTTTGACTTGTGCATTTACTGACTTTTGTGCCTATGGCTATGTGAAGCATTGCATTAAATACACAGTAGTTTCTAGCACCTAATAAGGAAGGGCTTTCTTATTGTTATTGTTATAGCTTGGGTTGTTATAGTACTGGGGACAGGAAGGCTTGATCTGATCAAGAAAATGGGGAGTTCTTATACCTATATAATGGGGAAAAAACTAAACATATACTTTGAATCCAGGTCTGGATGTAAATGTTGTGCCTCAGGCTCCTCTCAGCTTTAAGACTGGTTAAGTCTTTGTCTAGTTGTGCTGATGGAGTTCTTTTGAAGTCGATGTCAGGTTTTGTCAGTGTGCAGATCTAGTCAATATTTGAACTTTATTCCCCCTCAGTGGGATTTATGAGCACTAAACTGTGGTATGTAGGCTTATATGGAAGTGTGAATGCTTCTCTGATTTTTATCCAAGCCAATGAGACCTTTTGGCACAATTCAGTGAGGCTGGAGCTCTCTACTGAAGAGGGTGGAGGTTCCCAGGACTTTATGCTTTACCACATGCTTTCAATTAGAATGAAAGAACTTATTTTATTTTATATTGGAAGAAAAAGGAAGAGAGGGAAACCCTACCTTTCTTTCTGCTATGTTACTGTGACTTCAGGGTCAGTCATTGTCACGTGTCAATGAGCATTGCATGGCACAACCACAGCATATCCTCAAGGCCACTTTGCAAGGGTTATTTTTGATTTGCCCTGTATTTCTCTCATTACTGTAGCCTTCCTGAATCCACAGAGAGCCTCTGCTGTTTTTTCATGGAACTGTCTCCTCTGTGTTGACTTGTGGAAGCTGTTAATGTGTATTCACTGGACATCTTGCTTTGCTTTCCTCTCGCAGTCCCTTACGTGCTGAAGAGCTGTGCAGAGTTCATTGAGACTCATGGCATCGTGGATGGGATCTACCGACTCTCAGGAGTGACATCCAATATACAGAAGTTGAGGTAAGGGCCATGTTTGGGAGTGTCAGAGGGATTCAGGGACATTTCTCAGTACCTTTTTGGCATTAGTCCCTCAGGTACAGACTGTGGCCAACAGAGCTCCACACTGATGCAGAAGATAAACTATCTATGAAGTGGGTAACAAGGAAAGACAACATTTTAGGGACTAGTCAAAAAAAAAACCCTATATCTCCCTCTGCATCTCTTAGTGGGAAAGGCATGGAGGGTCTCAGCACAAATGGTGAGTTTCTCTCTCTCACTTTGGGACAAAGCAATCTCTTTATATCAGTTTGAGGTCCACTCCCTGTTAGGGGTAATGGAGAGTAATTGAAACTTCAGGGCCTGAGCTTGGGACACAAACTGGGCCAGCCTGCAGAGAGATCTCTGTTTTCCCATTTGTTTTTCTCTAGCTGTAAGCGAGTACTTAGGGTGGACTAGTGGCCTGCTACAGTTCTTATTCACCTATATTGTTATGATTCCTTGTTGTTTCAGACAAGAGTTTGTTTCTGACCAATGCCCAGATTTGACAAGGGAAGTTTACCTCCAGGACATCCACTGTGTGGGGTCACTCTGCAAGCTGTACTTCAGGGAACTGCCCAACCCTCTCCTCACTTATGAGCTCTATAAGAAATTCACGGTGAGACCCTTGGCTGTTCTTGTTCCTCTCCAACAGGGTGGATGTGCTGCAGATTCCTCCATGACAGCTGTTTGGGATTCACTCCAATGTCCTGACCTCTGGTGCATCTATCCATATAAACACTTCTCAGTGCTCTTCCCTTCTCATCTCATGTTGGCTCTCTTTCCCTGTCCTTGTTTCTTTTCACTATTTCATGTTTATTTCTCTCAGTTTGTCTGCTGTTTCCTCCCCTTCATTTTGCTATTTTTTTCACTGCAATGCTCCCCTGCTGTCTCGTTTTCTCTCCATTGTGCACCTCTTCCCAGCACTACTAATTCTCTTTCTTTTCTTCATTACTGTCCATCACTGAGTCCTCTGGGTCACCGAGGCTTCTGATCATAATCGCAGGGGTGTGGTTTCCTCATCCCTGTCCCTCCAACTGTCGCTGACACCCGCACAAACTGATTACAGCCCATGTGTAAAGTATCAACTTTTCTGTATCTGTCACATTTTTTCATACCGTTTGTAGGGATGCAAGTGAGGATTCTGGTTATGCCAGATACGTCATATCAGGTCCATCATGATCACATTATAAATACAAATGGCAGTGGAAAGTGGCAACTGGCCAAGCAGAAATCTCTAACTTTGTTTAAAGAGATTACAATTTAAAGAGTAGTTACTTGATTCTGGAAAACAGCCATAGATTATACGTGGATACAGTTGGAGCTTAGGAGCAGACTGTGAGGGAGCAGAAATATAAGACCACAAAGCCTCAATTTTTAAGAGACTTGGCTAATTTTGATGACAGATAAAAGGTGGCACAGCAAGCTATGCTTGTTATTAAAGCTGCCTGTTTCTTAGCACTCTAAATCTACTTTCAGTTTTTTTATGACACTAACAAATTTACATCCCGTCACTGAGGCTGAAATCTTGCATGCTGAAGGTGGGCACTTTCAGCTAAAATAATTTACCAACTTCTTAAGATAACTGGTGTGGGGGATGGGAAAGATTGTTTTCTCAGTGTTAGAAACATCTGGCCTTTGGTAAGAATTTCTGTCATCCTACTCTTTTCCATTTTCTGGGAGGAGGAGGCGACAGCCATTGCCAAAAATGTTAGATGTTGCAGAGAAGAAGTTCTGCAAAATCAGGTGTTTCTGTCTGAGTTGCCTCCATCCTGAATCAAGCACTTCGAAGTGGTACTACTGTGGCAGAGGAAGCACTGGGAGACATCCATGAGGTCCTTACAAGCTCTCCAAAATCTCCCTGTTGCCTCTTTTGGGAAGAGGTGTCAGTGCAAGGGATGCTTGCTGTGGGGCAAAGCCAGATAGGACCAGCAGGAACCTGCTGTAAGAAGTCAGGTAGCTGTTAGGAACACGACTCTGCTGGGGATTTTGGGGTGGGAGTGGCTTGCTGTGCTGCCTGACAGATGTGCAGTAATGTTAGGTGTCTTGCTGTTCCAAATTTTATGTAAGATTGGTCTTTGTTTCAAGGTGATGTATAGTCAAATGTTCAGGGAAAATCCTGAGCAAATTTGAAAAATTGTCCCGTGTCTTCAGGATATAAGGATTCTGAGGATATGGGGTAGGATTGCTGGAGACAGTCAGGATGAATAGGATCTTGAAAATACAGGGTATTTTTCAACCATTCATTGTAACTGATGAGTCTTATTCTTGTTGGAGCTATTTGGTTGGTGTCTTCCTGGCTATCACTACTGATTTATGGAAGAAAAAATGCTCTAAAGGAAACATTAAGATTTATATGGAAACTTCTTTTTAGGGAAGAATGTTTGCTGAAAAGTGAAGTTTTGGGATGATAACTTGCAGATTTTCAGTAGATACATTTGGTAAATAGCTTTATTTAAAAACAAAGGGAAAACATTTCTGTAACTGTCTGTTTCTCTTACATGTATTTTCTAAAGGAAATGTTTCAACGTTACATCAACACATCTAACTTACATAAAATGTGTTTCAGAAAAGGGTTAAATAGTTCCAAATTTTAATTATGTAACTAATGTTTGAGTGCAATGCTTTTGGTCAACCTTGAACAGTTGTTTTCTAAAATCTTCCCAAAATGTTATCACTTTGGGTTGTCCTAAAGGGGTATTTTTTTTAAATTTCTGACTTTTCAGTTTTTCCACTTAGCCACAAAATCCATTATTCATGTAAGCCTGTTCAGTAGGGATTTATAATTGGTAACCCAGCTGACAGGAAGCACAGTCAGATACTAGGAGGAAAGAAAGAAAAAAGTCCAATTCCCCAAGGAGCAGAAAACCCACTAGGAGCGTGTGTCTGTGTGTGTCGGGTGTTTGAAGAGGGAACAGTGGCAGCTGTACTTCAGCAGATGAGTGCTGGTAGGAATAAAGAACACATGCTAATCCCAGGCTGACTGAGCCAGAGCTGGCTCTGAGTTGAGATAGGCTGCACTTTGAGTCACCACAGTGATTCAGAGATTTCTGTCTTAATGACTAGGGAAGGGGTGGCCTTTTGCTCATCACTATGTCAAGTTCACAGGTGTAACATCCCGGTCATGACCTCACTGGCTATAAACTTTTTGCCAAATGATTGCCATCTTGTATCCTAGTGATGGATGGTTGTTTCTCAGGACAGATAAGTTGACTCTGCTTGGTTTGTTCTAGTCTGGGCTTAGAGGGACCAGCTCTAGCAGGCCAACTTAGCTTCTCCCTCTGGACTTTATTCCACTTGTTAACCAGGGCTCATGAATTATGCCCTCCCAGAATCACTAGTACAGTTAAAAAAATTTTAAATGGCATAAATTCATACCATGATGAACAGATATGCAAGAAATGGAATTATTGGTTGTTCCTTGAATTCTGTATTCTGCTTCTGTAATCTGCAGTTTAGGAGGGCTCCTCAGGTCTCAAAAGCATAGCTTGTGTGGGTCAGACATGTGGCTTGGAGGACTGAACGGGTCATGACCTCAGAGAAGCTGATATTCACTTCCTGTCTAATCATTAGGTCTTTGAGACCTGGAAAGTTGAATATGAGAATAAAAATGTGCACCAGGGGAGAAAATATTGTTTACAATCTAGTTGAAATACTAATGCTTTAGGTGCACCAGTTAAAGTTTTTATTTCTCTCAGTCTCCATCTTTGGACAAGGCTATTCAACTGGAAACGTTGTATTAAGGTTACAAGAGTGCTTATGCTTCAAATTTCTGTTTTTTTTTTTTATTTTTAAATTTTTTTAAAGGCACCATAGCCACGTGTAAAATCACTAGAAGGAGTTAATCTGCCTTTAATTTGTGCAAACCAAATACATGTGCATCTCATATATACCTGACTAGTGAGCTCACTTGCTTTGATCTGCCATCACTTCTCTGGCCTGGAAACTGTCAGAGTTTGGTTAGCTGATGGTTGCAGATGAAAAGTGATCCATAGGGGAAGGGGCAGTGACAAAACCAGAGGTGGTAGCATCATCATAGGGTTGGGGGGTGCTGTAGTGGCTGCTGCAGGAAGATGCTTCTTTAGCAGTGGCTGGTAATTTCAGGTTCATGATGTTTAAGTGATGGCTGGCTTGGGAAGGGTTGTTTCCTTCCTTTCCTTCCCTGTCAGTGCTGACATCTGTCTGGAGGCAAAGCTTGTGCTGGCGGTGTGGGTTGCAGCATCTTCCTTTGAACTTGCTCCAAACTCCAGTGGCAGTTGGGTGGGTAGGAGGAGGTTCCCCAGACAGTCATGCACTGTTTGAACTGTCTGGTGGCTTGTCCTCCCCCAGCACAAATATTGAAAGGGAATAGCTGAACAGATGAATGCCAATGCAATGAACCCCTAGGAATGCTGACAAAAGCTTCTCATGGCTGTCTGAGATCTTGGTCTGTAGAGATTTGCTCAAGACTGAGATGTATAACCTTGACTCTGTCTCACCATGAGAATAAGAATTTATTAATCTGCTGGGCAGAGATTCTGCTAAGGCTTCTTCTATCATGAAAAATGCAAACCCACAAAAATAATCCCCCCATCTATGTTGTTATGACAGTCAAAATATTGTTTATTTTGAAGAATACAGAACATGTGTTCTCATAACACAGCTTGAAAAACATGTTTTAACAGGTTATTGTTGGGGGGTGTCATTGCTTTTTGCTTTTTCCATTATTTTCACTTCTCTCTTTCTCCTCTCTTTTTATTTCATCCATCATTACCCAAGTTAAAAAAACTGAAAAGAACCAAAAAAATACCCCATGAAAAGCAAAGCAAAACAAACAAACACAAGCCAAAAAAAAAAAAAAACAAAACTGAAAACAAACCTGTAATTTGTAATCGAAGGTCTAAGTCCTTGATTTCCCCTCTCCCATCAATACTGACCACCATGTCTGAATGTCTGGGCATGGTGTGCTGAGACATGGAATGACAGTGTAGGAAATCTCTGTTGTGCTGGGGACACGAAGAAACTTCTTTTTTCAATAGCTCTGCAGGGTAACAAGAGAACATTCCCTCTGAGACAGGGTGTCTCATGTGACCCTTCTTATCCCTCTTCCTTTTCCCCTGAGTCCATTGCCAGGGTGTACTGTTGCCTTGTGTCCCTGCAGGAAGCAGTGTCACGCTTCCCTGAGGACGAGCAGCTGGCACGAATTCAAAATGTCATCCAGGAGCTCCCACCATCACATTACAGGTAAGATTGTGTCCACAGGGGTGCTGAGGGTCAGAGTGGTGACCTCACCCTCATCAGGGAATATTGCCTGAAATAGCTCTAGGATTCATTTCCAGAAATCAATCTCCAAAAGCTGACTCACCGTTTCCAAATCTGGCAACAGTTTATCTGGCATTTACATATCATTGAACAAAACTTTGTTAGAGACAGAACAAGGTCTCCCTGCTGCACTCTTACCATCCTCCTTCCCCAAGTATGACCACTGTGGCACCCTTGGGCAGTGTCCTCGGTGTGGTAATGAGATGATAACCTGCTGGAGGTGTTTGAGCAAGAGCTAAGAGCTCAGCCTTTGTAGCATCCCATTCCCTCTTTCACCCATCTCCCATCTTTTTTGCTCCCATTATGCTAAGGATAGTTTGGTTCATGCCCCACTCTTGGCCACCCTAGACCTCAGCTGTTCAGGTATTCACTTCCATCCCATACAAATGCTGGTGCTGTGACTCCTCTGCCCCATGGGCTCTGTTGTGCCATTGCAGACACCTGGGGAGGGGACAGGGCTGGCTCTGAGCCTCCTCACTGTCCCGGCAGGCAGGCACTGGTAACGTGATACATTTTCTTTCTTTGTGTGAAACCACTGCAGAACGTTGGAATACCTGATCAAGCACCTGACTCACCTGGCCTCCTTCAGCAACATGACCAACATGCACACCAGAAACCTGGCCTTGGTGTGGGCTCCAAATCTCCTCAGGTACAGCAGAGATTCCTCTAAACCAGAGCACCATGCTGAGCTCCAAGGGGAGTGGCAGCATCTGAGCCTAATGACCTGAGGGAAATGCAAAGACAGGGAAAAGCTGAGCAACAAAAGGGAAGAGCACAGCAGAGTGAACAGCTTTTCTTCTAGGTTGAATAATCAAAGGTTTTACTGCCAGCATCCAAGGAAGCTTGTGGGTTTTTCTATTTCTTATTAAAAAAAGTTGTTATTTGCAAGTTGAGCATAGATTTAGAAATGAGGACTTAACTCATCACTTGGGAACGTTAATAACATTTTTGATGGAGCCAGTGCTTCTGCAGCAGGGCAGAGAGGGACAGCAAGGATCAGAAGGGAGAAAAACAGGGCAGTAATACTAGAGACCTGTTCCCAGATCTGCTTGTGCAAAATTGAGATGAGCTTGCTGAGCTTGAAATGGCAGCCAGTGTCAGATCTCAAGACCACCAGCTAGTTTTTCATGTTTGTTATGCCTGGCACTCTGCTGTGAAGAAGCCTGGATTAGATGCAGGCAGGGGTTTGGCTGCTATGTTGTAGAGCTAAGCAGAACAAGGAAAAATAGCATCTGGAAAAAAGAAATGAAATATTTTGTATCTTGTCAAATCCAATACCCCTGCATTTAGAGGAATGAGCTGTGCAGGGAGAGTCCAGGACTGCAGCTGGGCAGGAGAGAGGTGATGGTGGGTAGCCCTGGGCTGGCAAAGAACGTTGGCTAGAGAGATACAGGCCTGAAAAGCATGCTTTAAAGAGTTATCTCACCATTCTGAATCCCAAAAATGGCAGAGCAGGTTCTGAAAATGAATCAAATGTTGACTCTGTTGAATATCATAAATTGTGCCTTTACTACTGAGACATTTTCATTCTAGCATCTGTCCTTGTCAAAAAAAAATTAAGTCTATTTTTCCTTTGCAATCTTTCATAAGTACAAGTTCCAGGGAGCAAAAAAAAGAAAGGAGCAAGCAATGCAACTGCAGTCTCCTCACAGGATAATCCTCTTGGCAATGCCCCAAGCTGTTATCTAACACACCAGTCATTAACTTTACAAAGGATCCATTGCCCAAAGATAATTTCTTCAGCAACACTTTGGCATGTCAAGATAAGGAATATTACTTTTCTGAGAGCAAGATTGAGAATATGGGAGCACAGGGTGGGCAGAGAAGAGACTATTGGAGCACACAGCAAAGTATTAAAGAAATTGGCATGGGGAAGACCTGAGCAGGGTCTAAGGGATTTCACTGAGAGGTGATTGAAGCACTGAGTAGGGATCTAGGAGCAGCCTTTGAAGGTTCCTGTGTTGTCTTTCAGGCCCAGCCTTGAAATAGCTAAAATAGGAAAAAGGGAGAAGAATGGAACTTGAGAGTCACAGTTTTACCTGCTGAAGAATGTAAAAGCCAAGTGGGGAAAATTACACATTCAGGAAAGAAAGTAGCAGAGATGCCAAAGGAATCAGAGAAAATAATTTTTTAAAGAGTGGAAAGACAGAGGATGAGGGCCTGTGAGGGAAGGAGAGGAAGAGGTACAGCAAGAGTGGGGAAATCATCCCTGTTGCCTTGCTTGCAGGAAGAAATCTGGTCTGTCCTTGCCAGGGGCTGTGTGTGGCAATGCTCACTGCTGGTACCCCTCTTTCCTCATGTAGGTCCAAGGAGATTGAGGCAGTTGGCTGCAATGGGGATGCAGCTTTCCTGGAGGTACGAGTGCAGCAATTGGTGATCGAGTTCATCCTCAACCACGTGGATCAGATCTTCAACAACAACAGGAAAGCCAGCTCTGCAAAGAACATTGGTAGCAACCTCCCTGAGCCACTTCACATGTCACTTGCTATGTAGTTCAGCTCTCCCTTCAACTAATATTACAAGAACAGTAACCCTTGCTATCACCACAGACTTTCCCAAAGACATCTTGACCCCAATATCTCATTACTCTTGTCTTCTTCATGCCTATCTTCAACATTTGCCTTTTCAATACTAGCCTCCTTTAGTGTTTTCTCAGGTTGCCTTATGTCTCATCTTTTGCATGATCTCATATGGCTTAACCCTTTCCACAAAAGGAAGACCACCTGACTGATTCTCAGTCTTGGTCTAAGCTTTCTCTGTAAGTCCATCAGCCACAGTCTCAGCTCTTCTCCAGTTACAATTCCTCATACCAACAATACCTTCCCTGCAGCCACTATTTCCACCCAAGTCAGAGGTCACACTCCCTGGCACTCCTGGGAAAAAAAATAATCTTGTGCTCCAAAAACTTATATCTTGTTCCTGAGGACATTTTATAAAAGAGATGTATCTTTTTCCTGGGACATCAATAGTTCTCAGAGATGCTGATTTTGCTGTTTAGTGATGGTTTTATTGGCAAAGACTGGGAAGTGAGAAGGCATGGATCCACAGTGACCTCACATAATTGCAGAAATATGCACCTTCCCATTTTACACACTCAAAAGACTTCTGATACCTTCAGTACTCAGGCAGTATCCACCTTTCTGCTTTGCAGCCCTGTGTCAGCTCATTCTGCCCATCTTTACCCTAACATGGTTTTGCCCCTCCTCCCATAAGCAGACACTTTCAGCTCTCTGGGCTATCAGTGTGACTGCTTTCTGTGGCCCTGAAATGGATTAGAAAGTTCAAGTAATGCTGGTTTTCAGAACAATCTCCTGTCCTGCAACAAGACAAGGAGAAAGATGTGGAAGTGAGAGAAAGAACTAGGCACCAAATTGGGATCAGGGACTGAACTGCTCCAAAACTGGGGGAGGGTGGGGGTGAGTTGGAGGAAGGGAGTGAGGGAGGAGTGAAGGGAATGTGTGAATCCTGGTGGTTTTCAGAGACACCTCCTTCACTCAGAAGTGTCTGCAGCAGAGGAAGCTAATCCACACAACACAGCCTTTGGCTGGCAAGCATGGACCCTGCTGGGAATGTACTCAGATGGATAAGGTTGCTGGGGAGCTGAAAAGCTTATCTGACAAAAGCCTTTCTCCCTGCACGTGCCACTTCTTTCCCCCTCCACAGGAGATGTTCCAGTCAAATAAAGTCATGAAGCTCTTGCTCTCATCTCTCCTCACCCCAGGCTGGAATGTGTTTTCTTGTTTTTTAGAGAGCACATCAGTTGTGAAAAGTTTGACCCTCCCCTCGGCCTCCCTGCCAATGAAACTGGTGAGCCTGGAAGAAGCCCAGGCACGGAGTTTGTCTGCATCCCATCCTGCTCGGAAGGAGAGGAGAGAGAACAGCTTGCCTGAAATTGTGCCTGTAATTGGGTCCCTCTTCCACACAGTTGTTGACCTTCCTGACAGCAAGTAAGTGCCAAGAGTAGTGTAAGGCACAAACAGAAAAGTGCAGGTTCCCCAGTGTGATTGGGAGTGATCCTTCTGTTAATATGATACCCCCACACCTGCACTCATCTGAATCTACTGCCACTACACAAAGAAAATTCAGTGTCCTCAAAAGAAGCAGAGCTACTCCTGAGAAGTATTGCAGGTGATGGGTTCATAGCTTCACTAGTTCTCATCTCTCCATCAGGGCAGAACCTCACAGACCTCCTGCAGGGGGAATGAATTGTCTTTGCATCCTTGTGCCAGCCAGAAGTTGGCTAAACATGGGATGAGCGTGGAGCAGGTTGGGGCACAGCTCGTCTATGAGTTCCACCTGCTGGTGGCTGGTCCAGGGCACGCCTGGTGCCATTGACCTGCTCCAGATTCTTCATTCTCCTGGTTCCTCTGCAATTACAGCCAAGCAGGAAGGCTCTTTTTCACTCCCAGCATGGAGAGATATGCCAGCTATGCCTATGCCAGGAGAAGAGTGTGATTCCAGCTGAGGTTGCTGCAGTTGTTGGCACAGCTGCCCAGAATAAGTATTTATCTATTGGTCTATCTAACTGTTAATATATAGCCAATCTACTGCTTGGTTCTGATAGATTATAGCCTCTGTAGGGAGAGGCTCATTAATGTACTGACCCAGAAAGCAGCAGAACAAAGATATTTATTGGCACTTGATATATTAAAGCAAAAAGGAGTCATCTAATAGAATACTGGCAAGAGGATAGCCAGCTTAAGACAAAAGGAAGTTTGTCCCTCTAGAGTGTCTTCTCCTTTCTTACTTAAGAGAAAAGTTCTATGCCCAAGATATTAATCCCCTTTGTAGTACTGATTTGTACTTGTCTGTGTACTGATCAGAAAGAAAAGCAGAAATATGGGGCTAGAAAGCTCAATGTGGAGAGCAAGACAGGGAGCTAAGAGAATTCTTGCTCTGAAAGATGTTGAGATTGAAGGAGGAGTCAGAATAAGAATGAAGGAAGTGAAAACAGAGCTTCATGAAGAAATATGTATACAAGGAAAAAATTACATTAAGACAAGAAGCCTCTTTCTGCAAAAGCTGGGATTTCCAAAGAGACACAGGGAGCTGGTGTTCCTCTTATGGTTATGAGAAATTGATTTAATTCCCTTAAACCTCCTCCTCTTTGGTAAGTACATTATACTTGCATATGAATATATAACACCTGTGATTAAATTAATACTGGCCTGAGAAGCATTAACAGCAACTTTTCATTAAGGAATCCCTTTATTTTTGCCGTAAGACATGGTCTTTAAAGCATAACTTTGTGCACTGAGAAATGGTACCAGCTCCATCAGTTCCCTGGAATTTATCATACCTTGTGTCATTAAAACCTGGTAAAAAGGCAATTTTTCTTTGCTTTATTGTAGCATAGCCTGAGCCTTGAAAACCACTCCTTTCTGGAGACAAGCATGGTTGATTGCTCAATCACTGTTGCTGTAGCATGATGCCAGAACCAACTATCTGAAGGCTTAGGTGTCTTTCCATCCTTTAAATAGTTAAATCAGCAGTACAGATAAATCACTTACAGCATGACTGCTACCTATGTAGCCAAAAAGGGTTGTATGTATGGCTATGCTTTTCATGCTTTAGAGTTAAAAGAAGTGTGAGAAGAAAAAAATTGAAAGTGTTGAGGGGAGACAGCTCAGAGGCCTTTGGAGGGTATTAAAAAGGCAGAAGTCTCTAAGGTTTGGTGACCACATAAGCCTTTTTTTCCTTCCAGGAGGAAATTATCCACCAAGTCCAAGAAATGGAAGTCAATATTTAATTTGGGCCGCTCTGGCTCAGAATCAAAGTCTAAACTGAGTCGAAATGGGAGTGTCTTTGTAAGGGCACAGAAGCTCTCTGGTAAGAACACATTTTACAGCTGAATGTTTCTCTCTGAGGCTTTCTCTTGTGTTGTTGGTAGCATGGGACAACCTGTATCCACTTGCCACTAATGCCATAGACTTGAGATAGTCTAATGGGGTCATGCTTGTGGTCTGGTTTCATGCACATCTCATTTTCCTGTGATGGCAAGAAACACCCTTCCAGGAGGACTGGACAGACAGATACAGTAAATATTGCATTTTGGTACCTGATAAATGGGCTTCTGTTGTCCAGCAGTCAAATCTGGGGACTAAGAAATGTTATGTAGGTTTGGATTAGTCCACTGTTCCAACCCTACCAGTCTCTTTCTCCTGAGGCTTATTACATGGCACTGGGTGAATAGCTGTCTTTCTAGGCTGTCCTTACAGGCTGTCCTTCCACTAAAGGACTTTAAAGAACCAACTGCATTCTATGTCTTTGTGAAAAATGAGGCACCAGGAGTGCCTTCAGCTCTGGTTCTCAGCCCTTTGAGGGAAGCCATTGCTTTTGCAGAATTTACAAGAGAGAAGTTGTGTTTTCTTCTGGATGTAATCCCAAGTTCTAACCTCTTCTGGGCTGCAATCTCTTAAACACTGCTTCCTAGAAAATCACATGGCAGTGCCAGTTCTCAGTGTTAAGAAATGATGACTCAAGCTCTAAAAATCATGAACTTGACTTAAAAGTAATCACATTCTTAAAAAGAAAGCATGCTCTTTTAATTTAAATTCATAAAGAAATGTTTTGGGTTTCTATGTTCCAGAGTTTTTTAGTATCTCCAAGTCAGGGAATGATTTTCTATAGGGAGATGAAAGTGGATTTTTTCTTCATCTAATCTCATGACATCAGGAGCTGGTGTTTGGAGGACCACTGCCTAACAATGCAAGACTTCAAGTAAAACAGTTAATATTGGCAACATTAGCTACCACCACATATAAGAAGGCTATATTTGGATCACAAATGAGTGTGAAGCCAAATGCTGGATCCGGTTCTTTTTGGACCTCTGCCTTCCCCATGCTTTGCATGTACAGATGGCCTCACACAGTGTGGCTATGACAGACTTCAAAATAGCTCTGTATCCTATGTTGATCATGGGATCACCTTCTCACTTTGATAAGGAACACTCTGTCTCAAAATAGCACCGACCCAAGGAGGCCCAGGAATGATGGCAGCCCTAGTGATCGTGGAGGCTGAGCCTTATTCTGAGGAGAGTACTGAGTGACAGGGGCTGGACATTTTCACCAGCAGGACACAAAAATGCACAGCCTTGTGCAGAGTTTTCAGCAGTGCCTTTCAGCACAGAAGCAGTGCCTTTCTGTGCTGCTGTGTTGCATTTTTCAGTGCTCTCTGCTTACAGCCTAATGTGAGGGAACAGACGAAGTTGCTGCTGAAACTTAGCACATGCTTTAGCACAGCTTGTGTCTGTGCACACAAATCTTTAAGTCACATAAAATGTGACTTACACAGCTCCCCAGCTTGAATTCTGCCCCTTCTGGAAAATGCAAACAGTGCTCAAGACATCACGTCTTATGAATGTAAAAAGTAGCCAGGACTCCATATAAATGTAAAAAGTAGCTGGAGTTTCTCCTATGCTCATGTGAGAGTCAGAGCCAGAAGCCTCAATTATATAAACAAATGAAGTCCAACAAGCCTGGTGACTTTCTGCTTTACCTACTTTGTGCAACTCTGTAAACAGCAAACTTTACTCCCATTTTCCAGATCTCCATGGACCCTTTTTGGACTGCCAGAGACTAACTTGTCTTCCTTGTCAGCTACATTTCCCCACCTCCCTTCCTTTTTCAGAGCAGTAATAGCTACAAGCTTCCAAAACCTCTCAGGAACAGACCTGTGGAGTGTATAGTAACAAACGACAGCTTGTTCCTGGACAAGCAAGTCCAGTGAAGATGGCCAGCAAAATAGGTTTCTCACTGCCCTCAGAAATTTCCCAGAGTTCTTGCTGGAGGCAGGGTATGCTTGCATCAGCAAAAGAGCCGGGAGTTCAACGTAAAAATAACCCAACATTTGCTATCAGGAATGAGAGGTGATAAGGCATTTATGTCAGTTTAGTTATAAAGTCCCCCACAACCAATTGCCTGACTAAGTCGGGGAGGGGAGTGGCACATGACAGCTTTGGGGATGCTTAACTGTTCAGAGTGGAGGTGGTGTTGTCTGGCTGGGTTAAGTATAGCTCTCCACATGTCCAGCAGGTGCAAAGCTGTTGTTAGCACTAGCAGATCCCCAGCTGTGTGGACAAGTGTTGTGGGTAATAAGCTATGTGGTGTAGATACATGGGGGAATGCTTGGAAATGGAAAATGTCTGCCTGGCATGCCTGTCTATATGTATGCAGCCTTTGATCTTTACAGGCTGAAGCCTGCAAAGCCACAGGATCTGATACCTGCTTCTAAACCTCTTTTTCCACAGAAAAAGCAACTATTCGGCCTGCAAAGAGCATGGACTCGTTGTGTTCCCTGCCAGTGGAAGGTGAGACATCCACAGCCTACCTATAGTGTAAGGGGGAAGGAGTGCAGCTCTGCATTTTCAGCAGCATGGATCACAGAATCACAGAACAATTTGGGTTGAAAGGGAGTTTAGAAATCTCCTAGTTCCAGCAACCTTGCCAATAAGCCTTCCACTACATCAGGTGGTACCAACACTTGAGCAAGCCTTGAACACTTCCAGGGATGGGGCATCCACAGCTTCTCTGGACAGCCTGTTCCAGTGTCTCACCACCCTCAATGGATGAGCAGTCTGTGTCTATCTCACCATGTTGTGTATCTTTGTGTACTTATGTCATGGGTGATCATGTGTGTCCCCACCTCTGTGTGTGTGCACTTTTGACTCTTTTCTGTGTTGTTTATCTCAGTGCATCCACCTGAGAGTTACCACTGTGTTTAGCTGCACCTTTATTGGTAGTTGGACTGCTTTGATTTCTTTCTTGGTTATTCTGGGCACAAAAATCCCATTTGTAGGTGAAAAAGACTTACAAGAAGCTGACAAAGCCTGGTGTGTGCATTGTGGGCAGTATGTGATAGTCTGCATCTGATGGAGAAGGGTGTCTAATAAAAGTCTGAGCTGATTTCCACTGGAGGGCATTCAGTCCCTTGCTGCCTGCCTGTTTTGAAGGAAGCCCTAGGGCCAGAGCATAGAAAGCCTTCAGTGCCACTTGTCTCGATCTATCTGGGGAAATCTGAGGGCAGGACTCATCTCTGGAGGGATTGAGGAGGGCTCCTCACAGAGGAGGTTTGTTTGCTAGTTCTTTGCTTCTCACTGACTTGCTCCTCTGTTCCTGTCTCTAGGGGAGGATGACAAAAGTAGGTTCAAACGGTCAGTGACTACTGGAGGATTCTTTGTTCCCACCAAGATACGGACAGGAGGCACAGGCAGCTCATATGACCTCAGAAAGGAGAGTGAGTGGGAGCGGGAAGGATCTGCCATGGGGGCCAAAGGAAGTTCAGAGCTGGGTGGAGAGAGAGGTCTTCCCCAGACACCGCAGGTGAAGTCACCCCCTGAGCAGCTGAAGGTTTTCCGGGTAGCAGAGGATGCTGAAAACGAACAGACTTCAGCCAAAGGAGCGCTCATGTTCTACACCTCGGAAACAGCCACCAAGTCAGGCTTCCCGAGCAGCCTCTTTCCCTTGGAGGCCTCTTCTCATCATCAGAGGAAAGCCCTGAACATCTCGGAGCCATTTGCTGTCTCTGTCCCGCTGAGGGTATCGGCAGTCATCAGTACCAACAGCACACCCTGCCGCCTGCCCACCAAGGAGAAGCATTCCCTTTCCAGTCTAGAGGAGCTGTCTTCTCTGGTGGAGAGCACAAGCCCCTCTGCTCTGGAGGCAGGGACCCACACAAGGACAGAGCAGGCAGCAGAGCGCAAGGAGAAACAGCCGGGGCCAACTCTGCCAGTGGCAGCATCCAGAGGTAAATTGTGTTAAGGAGGGGGGTATGGATCCTCAGCTGGGCTGCTGGAAGTGCCCTGCAGCTTGTTGGTGTGGAGGTTTCTCCAGCTTGAGCTTGTGGCAGGAAAGAAACTAAACTATAGCAGGGTGGGTGTCAATTTGATAGCAGGTCAGGGTGGTGCTTGTTGCATTAAGGAGCCTTGGAGGGGGGTTAGTGACCTCCCAGAAACATCTGGTTATGCCTGGAGGGAGATCTCTAGCTTTGTTAGTTGGTGTTGGCTCTTGGCAGCACTGCCTTGTCCCAAAGCACAAGTTTTCAGTCACAAGTATTACATTTGTTTTTGTTTCTGATCCAGGCTCACATCCTGAGGAGCTGGTGGCAGCTGGGAAACCTGAGTCCCTAGAAATGCCACAGACAACAGCGGAAAATCAGGAGACATGTGGGCAAAGCAGCTGCACAAGCAGCACCAGCAGCCCCCAGCAGTCCTCAGATCAGAGTCCCACCTTGGAACAAACATCAGCTTCTGAGTTCCATAAGGGACTGCTCCCAGCAGACAAAGCAGAGCAAGGACAGCTCAGGATAAAGGATGTCTCCTCAGAAGGCAGCTGTGACCAACAGGAGATTGAGATGGCTAAGACAGAAGAAGGATCACGCCTAAGAGATGTAGTAAGGAAGAAGGCATGAGAAGGGTGGGGGACCATGTCATGGTAGTGACTGGGAGATTGTTTAAAGTTTCATTGTGTGTCTGTAGTTGTGAAAACTCAGTCTGTAACTTAGGCCAAGCGGCACCAAGAATTGGCCATGAACTGACTGATTTCATTACTGTGAAATCACCATGTGGTGATTTACCTTTACATAACTACCTACTGTGCCCTTTTGGTCATCTCTTCCTGTAACTGTACAATTTCAGTCTGTACCATCTGTCTGCTCTGAGACTCTCCAGATGTGAGACTGTCCGGATGTCTGAACATTTTGACCTGTGGTCTCTGAATTCCCCTTCTATTTTTGCTGTCCCATTTGTCCTGGCCAGCCTGAACGGTCCTTTTTACTCCCATTCTCTACACACAATTGTATTTTTTAAATTCTTACTATTTTTTTCCTCCTCTGTATCTCTAGCAAAGCCTTTTCACCAAGTTGCTTACAGCGATACTCATCTCTGGACAACTATTTAAAGATCTGTTGGCATAGCTCCTTGAATAGATTATTCATTCTATTTTGTGTGCAGTTTGGGAATGCATATTCTCTGGCAAGGCCAAGTGAGCCTGAATGGGAATTGCTGAGAAATGGGCTGGAACATTCCAGCTGCTCATTCAGCTCACTATTTCAGTATGTCTGTCCAGGCCTCCTTTTGGCTGCACCTCAGACCTTCTCCTCCATAAACCCACTTGTTTATAGATGTATTTTCTTCCTTGAACTGGTAGCAGTTGTGTGTCTGTGTTTCTGTACCCATGAGTGTGCTTACCCAGGAGCCTGGCTGTTCTAAGAGGACTTTGGGGAAAATGGAGGGGTATTTACTGTAAGTTGTGAGCTCCCAGGCGATGGTATTTCCTCTGTTTTTCAGACTGAGGAGGACCCGGTGAATGCCCTTCTAAAACCGCTGTGGCCAGAGATACAGCAGGAACTGAAAATTGTTGAACCTGAAGAGGAGCTCTTGCTCTTGCCAGCAGCTGTTTCCAAGACAAACCCAATTTCTGAATCCTCCTCTTCACTGCAAACAGAGAGTCTTTGCTGTGGCCCGGGGCAGAGTCCAACACTCAGTGAGCAGAAATCTGAAATCAGAGCATCACAGATAACTCAGGTGCCTTTATTTGGTGCCAGTGGCATGGAGCAGCAAGACAGCCTCCCCAGCTGCCAGTGTGATGCAATTGCACAGCAGAGTGGTGCTTCAGGCCTACCCAAACTGGGCAGTCTTCCAATGGGCTCAGCCACTCCAAAGAACCACCAGTCAATGGTGCAGAGCAGGAGTGAATGTTTCGCTCCCACCCCAGACTGGAAGCTTCATGGTCAATCAGAATTTAGTGAGATTGCCAATAGTGATGGATCATCTTGTTCCAAATGGGCATGTCCAGAATCAGGGAAAGAAAAAGATAGCACTTACCAACTCCAGAGGGAAAAGGATGGTCTTACCAGAGTCCAGACTCAGAGGGAGAAGCATGAGATAATGACTACTGATGAAAGGGACACATTCTCCTCCAAGGCACTGAGTGGAGCTGGAATCCAGGAGGTGAAGGAAGGCAATGCTGTTAGCAGAACCCAGGATGCTGCTGACCAGGATGATGAGGATGCCTGGACAGATAATGTGCAGAGCTTAGAACTTGTGGAGCCTTGGGAGGATCACCAGTGGGTTACAAGCCCTCTCCATTCCCCCACCTTTAAGGACATTCAGGAGAAGATGACCCAGGAGTTTCACCCACAGGGCCAGAGAGCAGAGACAGGCCTTTCTCTTAGGCCGCGGTTCAGTCGCAGCCTCTCCCTGGACAGTAAGGACACAGTGCTGAGTCTGTGGACTACCCCGTTCTCTTTCATAGATGCCACTGACCAGCAGCAGCCATGTGATGACATTCTGCATTCAGCGACTTGTGAGCTGGCCAAAACACAACCCATGTCCCCCTCTACTTTGGGCAAAGCAATGCAAGATGAGAATGGCCCAAGTCCTCCAGAAGAACCTTCAAAACCTGAGTACCCCCTTATCAGGGAGAAAGCACCAGGTGAGAAAGCAGGACCCTCCAGAGTCCCTCTTTTGGAGACAGAGGGAAGGAAAGTGCATGTGAGCAAAGAAAACCCTTGGAGCCCAAAGCTTGAGTTGTCTTTGCCATACCAAAATAATCCAGGCAGTTCTTTACAGACTAAGAACACAAAGGAGGAGTTATCCATCTCTCAGGACACTGCTCTGGGAGGAGAGGCTGTCACAAAAGCCTTCTCTTCTGCCACTGAGTCACAGCTGAGTAATACAGGTGAAGAAACACCTCGCAAAGTAAAGACCAGGCCTTCATCCCTCAACTTGGATTCACTCCTCCCAGCCCCAGATTTCCTCACATTTGAGAGTCTGCCCATGCCATCTGCCCCTGGGAACCTCCTATATGGGCAGAAGGAAGTAAAAAGCAGTGATTCTGTCCCATCCCTGCCAACACACTGCCCTGTTGCCAGTAGGGGTGTTCTCTGGGGGTCTCATTTCAATGCCCCCGTGGATCTAGACTTGGATTACCTGGCAGTGGCCCATGCCGCCACTGGCCGTCGTAATTCTGCCCCTGTCAGCGTATCAGCAGTCAGGACCTCCTTCATGATTAAGATGTGCCAGGCTAGAGCAGTGCCCGTGATACCGCCCAAGATTCAGTACACCCAGATCCCCCAGCCCCTGCAGGCTCAGAACGCTGCTCCAGCCACTGAGAAGAAGGAAGCAGAAGCCAAGCAGGCCATCAGGCAAGCTCCATGGGTGGCATGGAGCCACCTGGAGGCTCCCAAGAGCCCGCTGACAGAAAAGAAAGCCAAAGCAGAGAAAGAAAACAGTGACCCTGCTCAAAAGGACTCAGCATGTCCTTGGCATGGCAGCCTGGGCTCTCCACTGGAGCCATCTCAGTCCAGTCATCACCCTGCTCTGGATGCCCCTGTTCTGCGCCGAAAGCGCACATCTGGCGGGGAGACAGCTGGAGATAACCCACAGTCTTCAAAGATAGAGAGGCCATCAGGGTTCTCCAAACCCTCCTACAGATTTAGGCCTGGGAGGCCCCAGAGTCTGATTCTCTTTAGTCCCCCTTTCCCCATCATGGACCACCCCGCGTCCTCAGCAGACTCCAGGGTATTGTTGTCACCCATCAGGAGCCCCACCCAGACCACCTCTCTGAGCCCCATTTGCAGCGATCTGTCCGACCCTGCGCGGATGACGCCGGAGGGGGTGACGCTGCGGAACAAAATGACCATCCCCAAGAACGGCCAGAGGCTGGAGACCTCCACCAGCTGCTTCTACCAACCCCAGAGGCGTTCTGTGATTCTGGATGGACGAAGTGGGAGGCAGATTGAGTAGCAGCTGCGCCTCCTATTCATTTTCTGTGATGGTTGGAATGTGAATATCCAAGACCAACTCGGTTGCTAATTTGCTGTTGTTAAAACTATTCTGTGCAAGATGGACCTGAATCCTTTATGGTTTCCTGCAAAGCTTTTGCTATGGAAGGTCATGGTAACTTTGTCTTGCTTTTCATTCCCCTTGTTGCTCCTGCCTAGTCCCTCACTGTTTTTTTTTATGGTAAGCCAGTCCCAGGGAACTTGCATTTCTCACACCTGTTCTCTAACATGCCCTGTGAAAGTCTCATCCTCCCAATGGAAAAAAGGAAAGGTAAATCTTTGAATAATTAGAAAATAGGACTGAGAGGAAACGTTGTTACAAAACACTGCAGCTCAGGGTGCAGGGGCACAACATCTGCTGAGGAGGTAAGTCCAGATGTTTGGGAACTCCTACCACTGTTTCCCAGACATCAATGAAGACTTCCTGATTTACACAGTGTAAATAAACAGTGCAGAAGGCTGGGCATAGCTAAAGAGGAAGGTGAAGCTGGCATGAGCAAATCACACAGGGTGTGAGACACCCAGGGATGTTCCAGTGATAAACATATAACCTGAGGACGCTGCCTCCACCTCTCTCCTTGCATCAGAGACGTGCTCTTTCCAGCCTGTGCAAGGGCTGGAATGAAAGCAGCTGGACAGGAAGTGCCTAGTTGTTCTTTCGGTCTTCCAGGACTTGCTCACAAGTTCTGTGTGCTCAGTCTCTCCTTCCCTGGGCACACAAGATGGGTGTGGCTGAGGAATGAATGTGCAGCTGGCTGCCCAGCGGTAGAGACCCCTCAGGCTGCAAACAGTGAAAGCCAAGGCAAGGTCATATTGAAGGCCAGTACTGACTGTTTTCATCATTGCTTAAAGCCAGATGACACCTCTGCAGCTGTCTCCAGCTGAGCTCCACACTGCCAACTGCAGAAAAAAGCAAGAGGATCTCCTTATCTCCATGTCCTTGGGCTTTTGCCCTCTTGCACCCTGACTGACATATCTTTGACCCTTGGTCTTTCATTGCCACTGTGTGGCATGTCCCCAGGTGATTCTTCTCCATTTCAATTTTGTCTCCTATGATTTTACACTGTTTCTTTGAGAGTGTGGCTGGTTGCCACCACCCTGGACCTCAGTGCTTTCGGATTGATTAAGAGTATGGTAAAGAGGATGATTTGTGGGACTGCAGAACAGATCATGAACAAGTCCTGAGAGGGGGATTTGAAGTGAATTAAACTCCCTTCTGAAGGAAACATTAATGTTACAGGCAAATACGTGTTCAGATATGCAACAGCTGCCATGGGAATAGAATTCAAGCTTCCTTTATAAAGCCTCTAACTGTATTCACCACAGGCTCTTCTGTTGCCTGATCTATGACTGTGGGTGATGGCAAAGTCAGATACAGCCTGTGCTTTCTCTGCAATTTAAGTGTCACTGGTGACTACAGAGGAGACGGGAACACAGGTGTTGCTGCCAGCACTGAGATTGTCCCTGTAATGTGCTTGCAGGGGCCATCATTCCTGGAGATGTCTGAGTCTGCAGGCCCTCAGGTGGGTGTGATGGGCTATAGTTTAAGCAGTAAACTATTAGGAAGTGCTATAACCACCACAATGAGTGTCAGCCAGAATTTCCCAAAAGATGTGTGTTTAGGGCTTTGTTTTGTGAAGTACTGGCAATTTCCAGTGGTTGGTAAACTCACCCCATGAGCTCCAAGTCTGTACAGACTGTGTTACTTTATTAGTGCCATTGTGGCTGGAGGGCCCTGAGCGCCCCCATACAGTGCTTTCTCTGAACTCTTTGATTGCTAAAGGAGAGATATACCAGGGTATTTTTGAGAAGTTATGGGCCCACAGATGCAAGGAATATATCTTCAGCAGAATTTTCTCCTTCCTTTTCCAAAGGGAATGTGAAAAACAAGATGGCTTTTCCTTGTCATGAGCTGCAGTCTTTGATCCTCCCTACTGCACTCTTTATTTGTGTATTGTGCCACATGGAAACAGAGCAGAGAACTAAGTCTGTGCTGTCAGTTTTGTTGAGGGAGATTATTAAACCAGATGAGAGCCTGGAGTTCTTATTTGGGTCCATGTTCTTTCACAGGCAGCAGCCTATGCTTTACTTGGGCAAGCTGTGGACAGCAGCCCCAAAATATGCAGCTTCATGATGATTGTATTATTCTACTCCAAGGCTGTAATATGCCTGTTATTAAAACTAGGAAATTTCCAGTCCTTCATGCTCCTCATAGTTAGCACAGCTCCACACTGCATATACATGTCACTGCCTCATGAGAAAGCTTTTAGTTGCCATGGCTGGGTTAATGACAAAGGGAAGGTGCAATATGAGGTAAGGTTTTAGAGGAAGTAAAAGTAGTGGAAATGATGCCCAGGTTTTTTGGCATCAACAAAAGAATATACTTTGGACAAGGACTTATAGTCTCTCAGGTCCTAGAAGTTTTGACTGCTGGAAGGGAGCGAGAGAAGCTCACAAGAAGGAAAAGAAAATGTGATGAAACCTTGCATATTACAACCATATTTTTTTCACCTCCTTATTTTCATATAAGCTGTTCTATGAACAAGAAATGAGGTCTGGCAATTTGTATATAATACACTGTCTCTATTCATAACAGCATTCCAGTAAGTAATAGCACTTTTGGCATAAGTGGTGAAATTCCTGCAAGAGAAAATTATTAGAAATCTTTACTTGATATTAAAGATCAGCCTCAACTAAGATCTGTATCCAGGCTATACTTTTAAAGGATGTTTCAGAATTTGAACTCAGATCTGGGTCCTGGATTTTAATTAAGCAAAGGTGCTGCAATGGTATCTCTGCTTTGTAGCTTTATCCCATTGGTTATCTGCAATTTAATCTCCAGCCTTCAGCTGATGTATCCAGAACTCTTAAAATAAAGCCTCAGGTCCTGCAGAGATGAAAGCACGTTCTTAGTTGCAAGGTGCCATGTTGTTCTCAGCTTCAGACTCAGCCTTCTGCAGAGTCTGTAAAATTTGATGATGGATCCATGCTGATACTGGTACCTGCAGTCAACTTGAAGGACCAGAGTGTGGGAGTTGGGCAGGGCCAGAAGACAGATACCACCTCCCACTGAATGGTGCTGGCTGTTTGGGAGGAGCTTCCTGAGAGCCAGTTTTACTAAGCTATCCCCAATGTCAGTTTCAGAGTCAGACCTGATCTCTTGAAGAAAGAATTTTCTTATTTCTTGTCTTTTTTTCTCCTTGGCTTTGGGTTTGGTTTTTATTGTTTTTGTTTATTTGTTTGTTTGTGGGTTTTGTTTCTGTTTTTCCTTCATTTATCTGTGAAGCATTATGAAGGATAGATTGGATTTATGGGAGATGGGTCTGGCCCAGGTGAGCAAAGCTGTTTTTTCTTGGCATTATTGAAAGGACGTTCCTAAATAGACCGGCTCATCATCTGCAGCTCCACAAGGATCACTTCAGAGACCCTGCAGTACATTTCAATTCTCCTGAGACTGTGGAAAGTAAAGGCTGTTGCCCAGTTTGCAGATGGCCCCAGTATCAGACATGACAAAATATCAGCAGTGTGTGTTGCTTGTGGGCTTTTACAAGTGGAAGAAGAGTGAGTAAATTTCACTTATTCTTCTCATGTAGTCAGAGGGTTGGTGCAGCTTCTCTTAAAGGTAGCTCAGAGTGAAATGGCTGAGCTGGCAAAGGTGAGAATTCCTGATGGAAAAGAGGGACATGTACAATGTTAGCTCGTATGGGAGCTGCCTCACGGGCAGGAGAGTAAACAGAAATGAAGGTTATATTTTGCCTTATAAACCCCAGCCCTCTGGGCTGTCCATCTCATGCTATCACTGTATAAAGACTGAAGTACTTATTTTTTCATCTTTAGAGCTTCAGAGGAACTTAAGTCTGTATTAGAGAGCATCCATGAAGTCTGCAACATTTTCCCTCATCCAGCATCCAAATGGTGCAATCAAAATATTTTTTCTTTTGTTATGAATTCTGAAACACCTGTACTGGTGAATATTTTTAAATTTTATATATATATATATATATATATATATATATATATATATATATAAAAGATCATTCTATGTAAATGTATTAAAATAAGGAAATGTAATTAACATGAAGGAATTGCCTAAATAGTATTTTACACAACTGTGAAACTTGGGCTGATGCTTTTCTGCTGCTACGTTTGCAGCATTGAGAGTGTGAGATCAAGTGGCTATTTACCCACAGAGTAGCCAATTATTCCTGGTTAATCTGTGGTGGGCAGAAGGCCTGAATGTGCCTTCCTGAGAAGGATCTTGTCCTGGGAAAGGAGGGACAAGACCAGGGGAGACGAGAGTTCGGGGGCTGATTTAGCTTTCCACCACAAGCTGCTCTCCAGGCCTTCAGGCCTTGAAAATGCAAATACTCTTCTGAAGCATTTACAACCTTTCAAGCATGCCCAGGTTTTGCAGTTGTCCTTTTTGCTTCTCTCCATCTCTGGAAAAAAAAAGAATAAAAATCTCTAGGGATGGGGGAGAAGCTGCAGCTGATCCCTATTTTGTTTAACATTTGCTTGCTCCTAACTAATGTAAAGGGTTGGTGAAAATTAATTCTGTTCCAAGCAAGGAATGGAAAACTTTCCATTGAGTTCAACAGGAGATGGAGTAGGACTTTAACAGCCCCAGAAAGGAAGGATGGCAGAATGCAAGAATTTTCTGAGGGCTCCATACCGCAGTCCAGACCTTGGATCTCGTGCTTGCAGGCACTAGTCCCCTTTTGAATGTTATTTGCTGCCAGGTCAAGAGAAGGGTTGGAAACTGGACACTATGAAGAGGACTGTCTCCATCCCACTGGCCCTGGTTTTGTGATTATTTTTCCTGCTAGCTCTGATGAATTGCAGTTTTGTTAAGCTTTTTTCTCTGTGTGGACTTGCCTGCCTCCATGCGTGATTGTTAAAAAAAAAAAAAAAAAAAAAAAGAAAGAAAAAAGCCACAAAAGAAAGATGTTTTGCCAGGTCTCAGCCATGAGATTAAACTGGAATTTTTATAAAAAACAGATCTGTGCCCTAGTGATGTTGTGGAACATTTCATTTTTTCTGGATTTGGTTTATGAATACAGTGCAAATGTTTTTGTCATCCTCTCACATGGAGTTTGAGCCCCTCTTTTGTTTTGTGAGTGGCCAGGGCATTGATCTGTGTTTGTGTGGGCTTTGATGGTGGGGACTGAAGGTTATGGCCTGACCACACACTTTTCTGATTGGAGGTTATGGGAGCTGCACTTGCTCTGCAGCTCTGAAAATGAAGTGAGGACTTGGAGATTTTTGTAGAATTACTGTTACCTGAAATGCTTTAAAATTTTCAAGGGTAAAATAATCTTTTCTCTTATCATTGCTAGTTCTACCAGGCTGAAGTTTCAGTGATGTGCAACCATGTCCTCATATTTAGCACATCTTCTGCAGATTCTGCCTTGTCTGTGATAATGCAGAGCAACTCAGTGTAGAGCATGGAAAAACTTTGTGATCCCAGTTCTTATACAGCAGAAGCTAGGCTGGAACAGGAGAAGTTACTATGAAGGCTGCTGGTGCATCATTTATGCACTTCTGTTGATTTGTAAAGGACAAACAAGAACTTAAATTATTAATTTAGTTCCTTGGCTGTCATTGAGCCAATCTCTGAGCTGTATCATGGAAGTGAATATTATTATTATGTGTCCCTTATTCCATCCTGGGATCAAAGAGAGGGAAAAAAAAGAGGAGTATTTTGTGCTTGTACCCTCAGTGGATGTGTCTGCAGTGCAACTTGATCACTGTTCTCCCTAAAGGCGGATGAATCATCAGGTTAAATGAAATATTTTTTTTTCCTACTCAGCAGCTGAACTCAGGGCTTGACTCCCTTTCCTACCTTCTTCATGACTTCAGTTTTCCTTTAGGAAAATGCCTGGGTTGTGCTTCCTGCTTAACCATGGCAACTGGCATACAAATTGAGAGAGAAAACCATGTTTGTTGAACTCTGGAATTGTTGTTAGCCAGAGCCAATTATTAGTGCTGTATGAGAACCAGTATTTTCCCATTCTTTGTGCCACAGAGTCTCGCAATGACTTGGCCATAAGGCAAGGGGAGAACCTCAGACTGCCCCACAGCATTCCCATGGTTACAAAAATCAGGCCAAAGGGACACTGCAGACCTGCTCCTGCTGCAGTCGGCACTGTGCCCTAAATCAGGGAGCTTAAACACATGGAACTGTTTGAACACTCTTTCAAGCAGTTTCTTTTGCCTGCCTGACTCAGGGCAATGCCCTGTGTAGTTTGTATTGAAAAACCACAGCTACAACATTTTGGATACTTTCAGCTAAGCCAAAACCAGGAATAAGGAAGTTCCCAAGGTGGCTGTTAAGCAGGATCAACCTTAGCCAGCACCAAGCAGCATTTGACACTGGTGTCTTGTGCATCCTCACTGCAGCACAGGAGTCCAGCAGCTCTGGGCAGCAGGACATCCCACTGGTATCCCACTGGATGGGGCTAAAGGTCAGCTGGCAGCAAAGGGGAGGCAGGCAGAGCAGGGAAGGGAGACTGGCACAAGGCACCACCACCACCAAAAGAACAAAATCATAAGAGCCAAGACAGAGAAAGGCAGTGAGATTTCAGAGTTCATTTTCCATCTGGACAGGATAAACTATGCAAAGAACGTGCCTCACCACAAGGGTAAAGGATGAACAGTTTCAGTGTTAAGGATTAGAAATGGATAGATCTGCAAAGCTCAGATCTACCAGAGTCCTGATGCTCTCAGAAATTAGACATGGTGTGTTAAAACTTGAATATTTGCCTCACTCCATAATTAAACATATTTTCATATGTCTTATTAGCAAACTGCAGTGTGAGATGAGCTACATTTTGCAAGCCTAAAGAACTCCTAAGTATTAAGTCTGCAATTTGGGTCCAGATCCATCTTAAAATGGGACCAGTTTTCTACTGTAGCACATCTGTTGCAGAGGGTATATTTCTCTGTTATTTAAATGCCTTATCTGAAAAGACCAGGAATTATTTGAATTCAGTGAGAGGAAATGACTTTAAAAAAAACACAACTTTGTAGTTGCTTAAGAAAGAACCACAAGGCACACAAATATGGGAACAACCAGAACTGGAGAAAGGAGAATAACATGATGATTATTCAATAGAGGAAGTTTCTAGATAAGTAAAACCCAAAAAGGGAAAGAAACCCAACACCCAACAGCCATAAGATTGAGTTGAACCAGTCTGAAGAATATCAGGTAACATTTTTTTCCTCTTCCTTCGCAGGGAAGAAGAAATCAGAAAAATAGTAAAATAGTGCTTACAAACTGCTTTACTTTTTTTTTTTTTTTCCCACTGT
This sequence comes from Chloebia gouldiae, assembly GCA_003676055.1. NCBI lineage: Eukaryota > Metazoa > Chordata > Aves > Passeriformes > Passeridae > Chloebia > Chloebia gouldiae. The sequence continues at coordinate 6,628,960 of QUSF01000035.1, read as the reverse complement.
GAGATAATTTACTTTAAACATCAAGGGTCACACAGTATAAAAGGACTAGGCTGGTTATTTACAGGGTGACTTGGATTTACAGTCTCCAGTCTCTGTGCCAACCACAGCACCCTGCTAAAGTTGAGCATGGCTTTGGGAAGAATAGAGAAGGCCTGCATTGGCTCACAGTTAGCAACAGCCCTGGGCAGCCAGAGCTGCTCATCACTTTTCTGTCTTGTAGGGTTTATCTCAACTGGTGATCGTGCAAGAACTGCACATGACCTTGCCTGTGATGTAATTTCACCTCGCAAGCAAGTCAGAAATGCCCTCACCTTTTTTCCTGCTGAGGATAAGCCCTCAGCACTCATAATTCACTCCTCCCAAAGCAGGATCTCTTAAAGATGCCTAAGATTACAGGCAGGAGGTTCCCAGCATACCACACGTTGCAGGGGATTTCCCCACTTGCCAAGGAGGGCAGGGCTGCCAAGGGTTGGGAGTAGAAGGATTCATTTAGGAGCTAGTTTTAGGTCATTGGTCCCAAAAAACATTTGCTTGGCATGAGTCCCTATTGTAAGGAATGTGAAAAACTAAGATGCCAGGGCAGTGAGCAGGGACAGGAATAAATCACCCGCGTCAGAAGATACAGAGCACCACTGTCAGCCTGGTTCCTAGTTTTCCCAATGAGGTGGGTAGCCAGATGTAAGTATGGCACATAATGGCCATTGTATGGTGTACATGAACCAGCAAGGTAGAGGAAAACAGGGCCTGAAAGGGTCCATGCAAAGAGGTCTCATGCAGAAGAAGTGAGGGGAAAGGAGGAAGGGGTAGGAAAACTTGTTGGAAAAATGGGGTTGAGGAACAGAATACACAACTGCATCCCCACATTGCCCCATTGCCTGAAGGAACAGACAGACATCTTCAATACTGCCAGCAACAATCATTCAGCAGTGTGAAAACCATCAGGTTACACTTCTGTGTGTGTGGGAGGCCAGCAGCTGAGGATGTGGGATTCTTTTTGGATTGGAGGGTACAGCATTCCATCAGCTATGAGCAGAGGGGTGCCTCTCAGCGAGACTCTTCATTTCTCAGAGCTGGGATTATTTCAGTAAATTAATAATCTAAAAATACATTAGGTAACCCCATGGGAGAATTGAAGTGTGCTTTTATTGCCATGAGAGAATTGTGAATATTCACACCTATAGAGAATAAATGCACAGAGCAAATCTGAAAACAAACCAAATGACTTTCACCTGCAGCATTTTTTTCTTCATCCTGTCTTAGCAGGATGTCTTAGTCCAGCAGTTCTCATGCACACATGCATACTGCCTGCTCTGAAGACCATGTACATCCATGCCTTCAGGAAGCAATCCAAACAGCTGAGAATGACCAGGATTTTTTTACAAGTCTCAGCTGACACTTAAGCCTGGTCACCACCATTCCTGTCACAGACTCCATCCCTTCCTCACCCTTTCCCTGGCACCCCAGGTAATTTCAGAGGCTGGAATCAACCTTCAGAAGCACAGCTTTTTCTGATTTTTCAGCGGGATTTTTCATGACCCTGATTAATATCATTCTGTCATCAGTCCAATCCTCTCCTTTCCCCTAAGTTCAGGCAGATAAAGCTGTTTTTTTTTCTGGATGCACTGTGGCATGTTTGGCACTTCTGCACAAATCCACCAATGCCTGGTTTACTTGGTCACAGCTTTTATTTTTTTAGTACAGAAATCATAAATTGCAATGGGAGGGAAAGGCTTAAGAAGCAGAAAGCACATTTGAAGAACCCAAACTGAATTTAATTGAGCTGCCATTTATGTAATAGGTCAGTGGTATCATTTGCAACTGGTTGGAGCAGTTAATACTGCAATGGTCTATTTAAACTATTCTCAGTTTTTCTTCTTCAAAATCCTGGAGCATTTTCCTTTATAATAAATGCAGTGCTATAATCATGCCACACTTAGATGGAGCAGAAAAGTCTGAAACAAAAGACCAGAAGAAGAAAGTAATATTTGATCTTACCTGCTTCTGTGGTCCTACCATTTTCTTCAGGCAGAATGTGCAGTGACACCCATGTTCAGAAGGCCTTACTAGCCTCTAGAAAGTCCCACAGCCAGTTGTTTCACCCATTTGCAGAACTGCTTGAGTTTCAGAAAAAACTCAGGCAAGAGGCCCTTATGCAGGAGGGCAGCTCTCCACGACCAAGAGTTATTGGAGGTGTTTGGCTGAGCAAGGACAGAGTCTCTGTGCCTGCCATGTCCTTCCTGCATCATTTCTCCCCTCTCTGCTGTTGCAGTTGGCAGGAATTTGCAGTTTCTGGCAAGCAGCAGAGAATCTAGTCTTTGCCATTGCTCCCTAACTTTGTCAGATGCTGATCCCCTTTAGATTTCTTTACATTTAGGTATTACTGTAGCTTTCAGCAGCATAAACATAAAAACACTCAACCCTACTGATGCCTTGTCAAGGCTGACCTAGAACAGAGGCTAGATGGAGTTAAAGAATAAAGTAGCTATTTGTTAATAGGCCTCAGTGGATGCACCTTGGGCAGTACAAGAGCACAGCCAGGGCTACACCCAAGATGAACCAAAATGGTCACAAAAATGGGTGACCAGTCACTAGGTCTTTCACTTTTGTAAGTTCTGGTCCATTAGCATAGTGGAGTTAATTGTCCAATTATAGCTTTAGGTTATGAAGTCCCAGCCTTCTTTTCTTTTTTTTCTCTCTTCAGTCCACATTTTTTATGCTCTTGGGCCTTCAATTTGGGTCTGTTGTCCTTGGTTCCAAGCTAGAAAAGGAATTGTTTTGTCTAGCTATTCTGTGAAGAGAGCTTACTATCCCTTAATATGAAGCTCAGAACTACACACTAAAGCAGTACAGAATCTGAAAAATAGAAAAGCTAAAACCTAAGGCATCACTACCACCAAACCTCCCCCTCACCCCCTCGAAAACCAAACCTTAACCACTACATACACAGTCTGCATGGTGAATCCATGACTCAAGTCTCACAACAAAAGTGCTGAAGACTAATTTCCTTATGGAATTTCTCAGAGTCCAGAGTCTCTAAGACAGTCACCACACCACTGAACCAGGGGAGTGGCTGATCCATGAGGACTGTCAGTTCTGAAGACACAGTCATACGGAAAACTCCTTCTGTGTTGCAGGGATCCATTTCTTCCTCAAGCTCTTCACCCTTATCTGCCTCCTCCTCTCCCCCAGCACTCTGGCAAGGAATTATTTTGCTTCTGAGTTTCTGTAGCACATTGCATCTTGGTGCTTTAGCATCTCTGTTACAGGATGTTAAAACCTGTCACTGCCCTGCCCCATATGTCCCAGACACAGACCTTTATTATTTACCCTTCCCAAAGACACAATCTTGAACAAGAGAAAAAATTCACTTCCACTTATTTTTAATTAGTATTTTGGTGAATATACAAAAACAAAGAACCAAGACAGATGGCAAGCATCAGGACATGAACCAGTACATCTCTGAAAGAGGCTTCACCTTAAAACACTCTACAGAGGAGCACATTTCCGACAATACATTTTACTACTGAAGTGTTCACTAGAAAAGACACCAGCTCAGTCTGGGCCAAAGTAAACATCCTTTACTGAACTGAGTGACAACTGCAAGCACTGATGCAAGAACTGGGTTTGGTTCACTTAGCTCCTTGCTTGCATTTTTTCACAAGAGTTACTCACTGCCATGATTTGCCTTTTGTCCTGCCTGATCCAGGGACATGGAAGGGGAACAACACAGGGGGTGTGACCGTTTACACACAGGTAGCTAAAGCAAGAAGCACAATAAACCAGGAGCATGAGACAGCCATGATTGCAAAGGCAACTACAGCACAGAACCCCTTGCATTCTGCACAAATCCTAGCCCATAGATGTATGAAATCTTGTGCGAAGTACATAACAGCTTTTTTGAAGGATTTGCTTGTCAGCAAGTGGAGCTTTTCCTGGAGTGGCACTTCTGCAGGTAGGAGCACATGCAGTAGTTTAATCAGTGACAGGAGGTAGGCTTGCATAGAGGCTGCATATTGCTGAGGAGTGAGCTAGCCTTTTATTTGGCTTGACTAGCAACAGACGTTTTACCTTTGGCATGTTTTTATTGCTGCCACACTTAAATGCTCAGAGAATTTGCCTTATTATAAGGCAAGGGTGACAGAGACCAGCAAGAGAAGTTGATCAGTAGAATATATTATATATATATATATATGTATATATATATATATATATTCTGCAGTCTTTTCCCTTGCAGCATCTGTCCTTACTGGTCACAGGAGGTTACAGTTTTGCTCACATAGCCTTTGCTGAAGTGTTATAATTTAAATTCAAACTAATTTTAGAGAGACATTTTTCTGGACCAAGTGTATATGGATATTTTCTTTTCTGGTGTCATCAGAGAACAAAGCAGACCACTTTTTTTTTCTCATCTTATGCTCCAGGATATCTTGCACAGTGAAAGAAGGATTGTGCTTCAGCCCGGAGGCACCAAAGCTGCAGAACAAGGGGCAAAGCAGGGACAAGAAGATTCTTTCCTGCAGTCATCAGTTCTTTGTGTCAAGTTTTTGGAGAGGCAAAAGTATATATGGCAGAGGTAGTGGGAAAACTTCAAATCCTCCATGGCCTGAGGAGAATGGAGTGGGAGACAAACAAATGCAGTTTCACATGGCTCTTCAGGACAGCACTGAGCACACCAGGCCTTCAGTCTTCAATCCCACTCCAGTAGAACATGGTGCCAAGGAGGATGCAGAACTGAAATGACAACACTATTTAGTTTCTCTGCCCCCCATTTCCTCCTCTCCACCCCTCCCCCAGCCTCATTTAGTCTTACTGGTTGGAGAAAGTAAAAGAAATTTTTGAAAAACAAAGCCTGTTCTGGCAGAGGATCTTAAAGTTTTTTATCTGCGCAGAAACTACACAGTAAAGAAAGAAGATACATGCAGCTATAACTATTTGACTATATCACTCTGCTCACTGGGGATTATCTGTCATAAACTGCTGAACTCTCAATATTGAAAACATACAAAATCTTCGAACTACAAGCTCAATTATCTATCATGATGACCCAATACCCTCCACAAAGAAGCATCTGCAAGTTGTATTTGCTGTGTTGTATTGCTGAGATGGCAGCAGGTCACAGCAGGCTGGAAAGCCACCTAGTTCCCCACTCTGGAAGAATGGAAGGGAGCTTGTAAATGTAGCCCTTAGTGGATCAGGCTACAGGCAGATTTGTGATGAACGAATGACGATAATCTCTGGATGTTTTAAATGCGTCAGTCCTGTCATCCACCACCACCCAACTGGGTGTGGAATAGCAAGAGAGGAGGAAATAAAGGCAAATATTAAGTACTTACAGTCCAGCAGAGGATGGCAAAGCCAAACCAGGCAACACCCCGGTGTGCTTTCACTGGCCCAGAAACCGCATCATAACAACCCTGAAAGACAACCGTCAATGACTCAACATCAGCAGTGAGCCTGCACTGCAAGGTGACAAATGTTTCCCCCCCCCGCCCCAGAGAGACTGAGGTGGCATGGTGCATGCTCCTCTCCTACTGACATTTGGGTAGCTCAGAGTGTCTCAAAAAACCAAGCCAGAGCTACACTGCTTATTAACAACTTGCAGATAACCTACCTGTTTCTGGCTCCAAACACAAAGTAGACCCATCTCAAACACTTCAAGGACAACTTGCTGTGCCATCCACTTGCCGAGTACACTTAGATAACCAAACACAGCTGACACAGAATTGACATCCAGAATCAAGAAGCGTCAAGAAAATTTGGAAGCTTGAATGCCTTCTAGAAATTCAAGCTAATTCAGAAGCTAATGCTTATGACCCAGCAACCTAGTGAATAGGACACAATAGTCTACTGAAAAGTTCTTCCTTGAGGAGGAAAACTGCTGATTTGCCTACTCATATTGTATCTTTGAGCGAAGTTTGATTTAGCTACATGTCCATCTACATGTTAGAGATGCCATTTCTTACCAGTGGCTTGGGAGATTTCTCTCTCCATGAGGAAAGACTTTATCCTAAAAAAAAATCCTGTCCCGTGTTCAGCAACATGGCCAGGACTCTACAGGCATTTCTTGTCCTCCAGAAAGCTTTTCAACACCTGTAGCTTACAGTGAAGGAGAAAGGCTATTCATGGTTTCTTTCCCTTCCAGCAAGGCATTTTGATTGATGTATGCTAACTGGAAAAAGAAGAGACGATCTTACATTGCTTTTATAGTAGCCAGGCACTCCAAGTTTGCAGCCATCAAGGCTGAGAGGATGCTCTTGTGCATCCAGCACGCAGCACATCCGTGGCCAGGGATAGTCGGCGTCGCTGTGCGTGTGGCGGAAGGCAGACGTGTACTCTTGCCAGTCGGAGGGACCATTCACCCCACAGCAGTGGTTCTGCAGGGACAGAGAAGGGAAGGGTCTTTGTGGGTTCAGGTCACAACCCTGCACATGTCAGGACAGCAGTTAGGCACTCATCACAGATTTATGGGAGATATTTTTGAGGTGCCTGCCTTTGACAGCCTGCTGTCTGATAAACGAGTTAAAGGGGGAGTGTGTCAGAACTTTCTTTAAGGTTCAAGGCAGATGCCATCCTCTTTATTATCCAGCAGCCCCGAGGACTTGAAATTCCAGGCTTGCAGAACATTTAGTAATTAATAACTTTTCAGTGTTATTACCTTATGCATGAGTTCATCCCATGTCTTTGTGACCTCATTTTCACTGTTATTTGCTGGATCTGGTGTCTGATATCTGTCCAGCATTTGCTTCAGGAAGAACTCTGGAGTGAGCTACAGAAAAAAAAAACAACAAAAACAACAAAAAAACCCCAAAAGACAAAAAATAGAGAAAAATGCAGAAGCTATGTAAATAAGTGGCCATGTAAAGCAAATATATGGTAATTTGGGGAGGGTTTGTTTTCTTGTTTCAGAGTCCTGCTGGAGAACAGGAATGTCCTCTGGTTTTACATGAAAATAAAGAGCAGGATTTGAGGAGCAGGAGCAACAAAGATGAAGATCTCAAGCAGGCACTACTGGATGTATATCACAAGAGCTGTGCAGAAGCTATGGATTGCATTTAGCATGTTGGCACTAAAGCACCACAAATAATTTCCCTCCTCACAGTATCTCAAATAATCCATGTAATCTTTCCCTCAGCAGTAACACTGCCTGGGGCAATGCTGAAGATTTGTCCTTTCTGTGTATGAGAGATTAATCAGCTGGTAGCTGAAAGGTTAAACACTGTATTAATGATTCAACTAACCCACACTATAATTTCCTTAACTACAAGGTGTTAAGCATTTTAAAATGTTAAAAATAACAAAACTATGTTTGAAAGAACCAAGTTATTTCTTTGATTAAAATAATGATGTTAGAGTTTTTCCTTGTGGGGTTGTCTTCTGCTTAGCAGTAGTCCTGTGAGTTTACCCTGTATTATCATACTTACTATGCTGAACAGGGTGACTGTGTGCCCTAGAAGTTGTGTTTCCCAGCAAAGTTAAAAAAATACATGAAAAAATAAATACTCACTGAGTCTTGCTGAGTCGCTGCTGTGATGCAAGAAGCCATTTCAAATGCAAAAGTGATCAGCATCAGAATGATGTACTGTGGGAGAAAGAGAGCAGAATTAGTTTTTGGAGAAACAGTTGGGCATTTTTTTTCAAGATTAAGCTGGAAACCCTGCCTGATGCAAAGGTGGTCAGGCTATTGTATTCCCTCTTACCCAGCCTGAATGTTCTCATAGCCCTTCCCAGTGCTAGTTCCAATTTGCAATCTGCTTTCCTGAAGATGAATGACTCGAATTGTTCTCCATCTCATGGACAAGATTTCATCAGAACCTCATGGCATTAAGACTATCCTGCCTCCACAGCAAATACTTTGTCCTTTTCTTTGTTGAGTGTCATTGGCAGCCTATGCTTGTGTAATGCGTCCTCCTTTCACTTCTACTTACCAGCTATCAGCTCTTCAGCAGGAAGCTGTTCACTCCTAGCAGGAGAGATTATACTTTGGGGAAAGGGAAGGTGCAGTTTAGGGCATCATTCAGATCCCCTAGATTTTTCATCATCAGATTTCCTGAACACTCCTACATTGTGAGGAAAGATTCTTCATGGAAACAGATTACAAGGGTTACCTCTCATAGTGTTTTTCACTCTTTCTTTTCCCTTTCCAGCATAATCCCTTTGACATTTTCCATATTTTCTTTGGAGTTCTCATGTATCTATTCCTCCTTCCAATTTTATAATGTTCTTCTCTGATTTAAAGCATTTTTTCCTACTTATCCCAGCTTCTGTCCCTTGTACTCTCTCATAAAACTAGAGCCTTGTGTTTCAACCAAGACACCAAAATTCAGGGTTAAGGTAATTCTGTTTCCTCAGCTGTTTGCTGGCATATTCCCTGGCCCAAGTGTTCAGCTTTCTGAATGCCTCTTGTCTATAAAACACTCTGAAATCCCACAGTAATCCACAAAAGAGCTCATTTGAGAGTTTTCATCTCTACCCTTCATTCATTCGAGCACCTTAAGTTTTGCCACTGCCATACTAAACAACTAAGTAAGACATTGTACAGAGATTTGTCCACATCTTAACATTTTCTTTGGCTTATCCAAAGCTCTGTCCCCACCCCTGTAATTTCTGCCTGCGTGCTGATGTCTTATGTTCTTCATTGCACCTGTATTTGGTATCCTGACACTTACTAATGCCTTGTAGAGAAGTCATTATTTATCAGCTCCTGAACTGAATAGTGTATGACAGCTGAAAAGCAGTAAGGGGTGGGGAGAAACAAGGATCTAAACCACATCCCAGCTATACTTGTGATTGCACAAGTGCTCCTGCATTGCTTCAGGGCAAGGTCAGGGTCAAGCCAGTCAAACCTTCACTGTGGCTATCTCCATTTATTCCCTCAGCCTAGTTCAGGAGCTTCTTATGCATGACTCTTCACAGGAGTCACTTTCTGGGACACCACAGCCATGATCAAGAAGAATCTTTGGCTCCTTATCAGTATAAAAGCTGTCTTTGCTCATTGGTTGATTCCCAAGGTGACCAGGGACACTAAGGCAGTGTTTGTTCAATTTGGCACCAGTAGGAAGGCAAATTTTGCTACACTTACCACCAGCAGCAAGGTCCTGCTGGCCTTAATGACTCCAATGATACCAAGGATAGACAGGACAAAGAGTGCAAGGCCAACAAAGATGCCAATCCAGGCAGCAGCGTAGATGTCACTGTTGTCTGTGACTTTCAGCAGAGGGTAAAGACCATGGGAGTTAGCCACAATGTAGATACACTCTGCTGTCAGGGCAATGCCGCACATCTGGGAAGCACAAGTAACCCATTAGTTCAAGGTTCCCCAAAGAAACAGCAAAGACAGAAACAGGTGTAGACTGCTTTCCTTTAATGCAACTTCCTGCCAAGTGGGAGCTACCTGACTCCCTCTGCCCAGCTTCCAATGTATTGGGACTTCACAGAAGAATTGCAGAAAAATCTCACCCAGCCTTGATCTGAGAGGTCAGGCCTAGGACGTGAGGATGTTAAGAAAGAATGAACAGAACCATTCCATCACTAAATTGAGGGAGGTGGCTGGGAAAATGTTGGTCTGCTCCTGCTGACAGTTCTAAGGCTTTTCCCCTAACACCCATCTTGGTATTGTGGATCTGCCCCTGCTGTCCCTTTCCCACCCAATTAATCATTTAGAACATCTCTTTATCCTCTTCTCTCATGCTTTACTGGACCATGTAAGTGTGGACTTCACAAGTGAAGAGGGAGAACTACTGTTTTAAGAAGTGTCATACTGGAAGGAAGCCTCCACCCATACTTGTTCCACTTCACTTACCCCAATGACCACATTCCCGAAGACTAACAGACCCTGCAAGATGTGTACATAATCATCGCTTTTTGCCATCTTTAATTTTTCATGCAACCTAGAAAACAACAAATACAATCTTCAATTAAATCACCAGTACAATATGCTTCACTCAGAAACACAAATTATCCATGAGGAGAAGGATAGACAGAACTTGCCAGCCTGTCTGTACACCTCCCATCCCTTGCTTTATAGTAGTTTCAGAGGAGACCTCCCCAGGTGTTAATCTGCTAACTCAAATTCTCCCTGATACTTGAGCTACAGAAGACTGGGACCATTTTGGGGAGAGCTGGTGTCTTCAGCTCCCTTTGAAGAGGATTTTCATCCTCACAACAGCACTCACAACAACCTCAGCTCATGGTGTGTTATTCCTACCTGGCCAGAAATACTAGCTACATCTGGATAGAGAGGGGACAAGTTCAGCACCCTCACCTCACCTCTATTCCAAAAGAGGCAGTGTTGCTCCAGGGCATGCTATCCTGGGCCATTTTGACCAGCACCACCATGGGACTGAAGTGGTATCCATGGTGCTCTGGTTGTATCCCGCACACACCTACAGCACAGGGCCTTGCTACGAGTAGCCCCCTCTCCCACCCCTGCTAGGAATGGGAGCTGAGTCCCCCAAGTCAGGTGTGAGGGAGGAAGAGAAGGAGGGAGGGGGTGGCTCATGTTGCAGCTGGCTCATGGGAGCCATGACAAGTAGCATTCCTACCAAATTCCTGAGTGCTATATCCTGCCGTCTAGAGTCAGGTGCCCTGCATCAAATTCATCCCCTTCCAGAGAGAGCAGTAAATAGGCATCAGTGAGAGGTGTGAGACCTCCTGGAGAAAGAAGCTTGGGCACCTAGTTTTTCTTTCAAAGGGATGGAACATATGCATGGAGAGGGTAAGGGTTAAAAAACCCAACCATGAGACAACTGTATTTACCAGGTGGTTAAAAAAATATAAACCAGGAAAGAAAGGCTACAGTGAGCCCAGCTTGAGCAGACAACAGGAAAAACTGCTTGAATGTCCTTTTGCTGTCTGACTACCTGTACTTGTGTCTCTTTTGCTGGGGCCACTGACTTTGCAATTCTTCAAAGAAGATGTTGGGAAATATGAGTGGATAAAGCTGTCAATGAAGGGGACCTTTCTGAGGAACAGAGTATTGTGAGACCTCTATAAAAATGCCACCTCCTGCCTCCTCAGCAGCTGCCCTTTTTGGGGTATGCAGGACTTCCAACAGTGACAGATGAGAACCAAGCACTTCCTACCACTCTTTCTGCAGTGGTTTGAGGGTTAGGCATGCAGACATTTCCAGTGCTCACAACATTATATCAGCAGTGCCTAAGTATTTCTGTGTGATAGCATGTGTAGGGATTTTTTAATAATATGTGTCCATTACTTTTAAGTTGAGAAAACTTTTTAGTCCCAGACAGGTGTTTGGAAGCCAGACCCAGTATACATGAAACTGTACAGCTCTGTATTTGAAAATGGCAGGCTCATGAGGTCAACCTTGATCTCTGTCCCTGCCAAACTTCCTGACAAACCAGGGTGTCCAGGGGCTGTCTTGCAGGTCAAATCTGAGTCTGAGCAATGTTCAGCCATGTGTTCTATAACACAACACTGTAGAATCTGCCAAACCTGAGACAAATCCTGCTCTTCCACTTATCTGAGAGCTGGAGAGACCACTGCCTGGCTCATGGACCTGTGTGCTGCAAAGTCCAGAGAGGTTAAAAAACCCTTTAGTTATGGCCATCAAAGGGACATCACAAGCCAGGCAGCTGTTCAAAAAGCAAAGAACTCTTTCCTGCTTGAACACAGGCACTTGAACTCTGACTCCTACATGGAAAAGTGGGTCTGCTTCAGTTGCAGTGTATAAAGCAAGGGTGAGTGTGTTACCCTGTCCAGTGTAACAACAGCACTCACACCTTGCACATGGGCTGTCCGTCCAGCCTAAGCTCTTGCCTTTCCACAAGCTGGCTTTCTTCTCCTCCTTGGAGAAGCTGGCTCACTCCTGTCTCCCATTGGGCAGGTATTATTGCAGTCACATTAGCTGGAGAAAGCAAGCCCCTTCTTTTGGGGTGAGCCCACCTCCAGTGGGCTACCGATTGTGAGGAAAGGTGGACACAGTCACTACCACAGGTATCAGCTGGAAAATTGCAATTTCCCAGACAACCTAAGGTTCTCCAGTACCTTAAGTAAATTCAATGGGATTGCAGAGCAGGGGGAAGCAGAGAGACCAGGAAGAGGAAAAGGGAGGGGGAAAAGGATTTACTCTAGGCCTAAAAAAAATCCCATTGTTGCCATATTTCTATGAATTATCCCTCTGCCTCCAAGTGATTGGTGCCAACAGAGTTAATTTCCTAGTGTCCACTTTATTAACCTGTGCCATATGGGGCAACCCCTTGTCTGACCTCTTGTCCCTTGCAGGTGGTCTAGTATCACCATCAGCAATGAGAGACCAGGCAGGTGTTCCAAGGCCATGACAGCAGCTGGGCAGCTGGAGAGCCAATCCTCCAACATGTCCCACAGGAGAAACTGTGGGAGATTAGGAGCTTTTCCTCATGCCACGGAGGTGAGCTGTGTTTATCAAGAGCAGGTTGCGCAGCACTAGGCACAGGTGCATGACTACAGAGGCATGAGACAAACTTGGCTGGTGTGCCCAAGGCAGGCTGTGCACAGAAGCAACTCACGGGCACCCCCAGGTAAGACAGTGGTGGGCAGCCCTCCTCCCAACCCCCAGAGACACAGCTGCCAGCAGCCTCTGCCCATGGACACAAATGCATTTGCATTTCTTCTTCTTAGGCTTGTTAAAATTAGTTTTATGACCCAAATGCAGTTTCCTGGGGCTCCAAGGAAACCCCTGAGGAAATGGGAGCTACATTTCCAAATGCAACCATAATCCGAAATTTCCACATAAGAAGGCAGCCAGGTCCTGGAATTTCAACCTTGACCTGGTGTTCCTCGGCACATCCTAGAAACCTTGCAATTTAGTTGTGACCTATCTAAGTTTGAGGTATTCAATTATCACAGCCACAGACAGCTCTAAGCAGCTTTGGAAAGGCATCTGTTGCTCTCATTTTACCAAAAACCCATGTCCCTCCTGAGGCAGATACTTCTTACTCTCCCTGACACTGTGGTCACAACCAGTACAACTGGTTGTAACTTCTCCCTTCTCCTCTCCCCTTGCACCCCCAAAATACTCTTTACACTTAGGGGCGTCCAGCTGAGCCTGCCAAAGCCCGGGAGAGGTGGTAGCCTTGCCTCCCCCTGGTACCCCACAAGCTGCAGACAATCTATTATTTCCACACTCTTTAAGCTTTCTTGACCTCCCCTTGCTTTCTGTACTCTCAGGACTTCTGAGATCCTTAGCACAACTGTGGGAGTTGAAAAGGAAGCTTCTTTTGCAGAGGTTGCTTTCTGCCCTTGTATTTTAGGTGATAACCTCATGCAGGCTTTGAAAGGACACTCTTCTGGCAACTATTCCTGGACTCAAATGGGATTTGGGGTGTGCACCCCTCACACACATTGTGCTGGTCAGTCTTTTGAAGCCTCCACACCCCGTTTCTACAGGCTGAGACAGGATTTCAGGGGCCTTACAGATGAATTCCCCCTTCTTAGCCTAGCTCTACTCCATCTCTAGCCAAAAAAGCCAATGGATAAGAATTCATTTGGCATTGCCCAACACAGAACCAGGTGGCATTTTGATTGCCTTGTGTTTTGTGCTAGTTGTCAAGCACTGTGTCAAAGGGATGTCTCAAGACATCCCTGTGAGCATCACTGGTGTTACACCCCGCTCCTGGAGGCTTCTCAGCATGGTGGTGGGGCTTCCAGGGGCTTGACATCACCCCTTGCTACCTCCCTTTCCCTCAGCGTCCCTGCTCAGGGCGTTGCATTCTCATGGCCCGGTGCAAGGAGGCAGAGACAAAGGATGCCTTTGTTTTATGACTCATGGGCTCTGCCCACCTTGGCTGAAGGGCTCCGCAGCACTCGAGTGCAGCTGAGCAAACCTGGCTGCTCAGCAGCAGAACCCTGCGGGCAGGAGCCTGGGCACCACCGCTCCTGTGCCAGCCCAGCTGGAGAGCATGTTTCTGCAGGCAGGAGCAAGATGCCCGGGCTAGCCCTGGGGTGCTGATGGAGCAAAGTCATCCAGGTGGAACTGCTGCTGGAGGTGCTGTGCCAAGGCCAGTGCCAGTGCCATGGGAAGCTCCGTGAGCCACAGACCTGCCCACACCCCGACCTCCTGTGAACCCCGATGCATCAGCAATAAACTTACTTTTGGGGTTTTTAAAAATTGGTTCTGATGCAAAATTTACCCCCTAAGGGGCTTAAAAAGAAGGTGTTTTTCAAGTGCTTGGGACACCTTGAGAATTACATAAGTTTTTAAGAGGAAGTAATTTAATATGTTAATGATGAATCGCTTGAACTCCACTGTAAGAAGCTGAATGTTTTACAAATGTCAGTTCATAATTTGTTTGCTTATTTTAAAGCAAACATCTCCAGTGGACACAAACTCACGCATTCCTGCCCTGCTGGACTTTCCCCAGTGCTCCACCTCTGATAGGAAACTGCTTGTGTGCTAGGAGTCAACCACACTCAGAAATGGAAGAAGCAGACAGTTATTTTGTGCTACCAGAGTAGAAAAATAAAGCAAAAACATCAGCATCAAGCAGGGGTCACGGACTAATTAAGTTTCCTTTCAAAGAGATTGCTATGAAATGAAGCCTATGTGAACAGTGGTGTGGCTGGTAAATCATCATCAAACATAATTACCTTGTAAGTAGAGCTGGGAAGTAGGTTTTTCCTCTCTCCTTTATTAATTCAGCACAGCCAAAACAAGCAGGTTTTTAAAAATTTCCTATTTTCACAAGTGAGGGGGAACTACAAGATTAGTCTTCCTCTACAACAATTTTTCCTTTTTTTTTTTAACACTCAGATTTACAACAGATTTAATTTTTCCATTCCATTCTCCCCGGTCTTTAGGAGAAAAAATATGAAACAAATTAAAATAGCCATAGAGAAGACACAGCCTGAGGCAAGAAAATTTAAATACTTAATAATTTCATGCAGTTAACCTTATTCAGGTACCAGACTCCCACATACCAAACACAGTCCAGGGACTAAAATAAAAAACCATTAAACATAAGAGCTGTCTTTTCTCCTAATAGACACTTCTGGCTCACGTGCATCTTTAAAAGGAAGACCATGACCAAAGTAAGGCACTCACCACTCTTTTCTTGTGATGCTTCCCAGCAGAAATCCCAACCCACCTGCAAAGCTGAAAAGGCCCCTTTCTCCCACTTCTGGTGCTCTTTAAAGAGCCCAGTTTGCTGAGGAGCGTGCTGTGTGATTGGTGGGGTGCCCATCACATGAGGAAAACTTTTTTTTTTTCTAGCCAAACCTGTTCCCCAGTCTTCCTGGGACCGAAGGGTGTCTCTGTGATTCTTAGATCATATCAGAATGCCGTTGTGCTGAAAACACAAAGCTTTAAAGAATTTCTATTATTATACTCTCAAAAGGGTGGATGCATGAATCACTCATACGAGGTACTTGAACTTTAAAGAGGATGGGCAAGTTGGAAGGACGTAAATATATAAGGATTGCTGGATCACTGTTTGAACGTAGGTATAAGAAGAATGCACTGAATTAAAAAAAAGAAAGTAAATTAATTTTAATGTTTTCATTTAATTATGTAGCACAGGAAAGATCCAGTGGTTTGGGTTGCATCCATTTTAGTTTTATTCAGCTTGGGTTTTTTTTTTGAAATAGAAGTGTAAGTGTTGGCTACTCTGCAGGACACTGTCGATGACATGAAAAGTGGGGAGAATATTCCATTTCCTTGGGGACTCTGGATTTTTCATATAGTCAGTCCTATTAAGATGGAGCAAAATCAAGAACAGATTTATTTATTATAAACAGTATTAATTGGCCTGTGATGAACTGAGAAAAGCTAAGGCTGAGGAACACAACAGAAAAGGAATGTCTCTCACCTTCCCCTCCCTCCCTCATTCCAGCACAAGTTTGCCAAAAGTCAAGATTCACATTACTGATGCCTTGAACATGTCTCTGGCAAAAGCACAGGAGGTTTTTGTTGTTGTTCTTCATCTGCTGATGCAAAAAAACAGCCAAATAAATAATAGGCTTGGGAAGTGTAATGGGAGTTCCATGATGTTAGAGCTCCTCACAAGTCAAAAAACAAGCACAAAAATAACATGTATATGTCCTATCGGTGATCATCCTGGCAAATATTTTGTTTGAAATTAGTGAGCAATGGTTCTAAAGTATTATGGATCCCTTGGTACTTGTAGACAACTGAAGAGAGATCCCACTCTCCCATGAGGACTGTGTGAGATTTAACCCTGAAGAAAGGACAGTACTTTTGGCATTTCCAGTTCCATGAGGTACCACAACTATAAGCAAAAGGAGACCCAGCCATTGTAGCCTGCCTGATCTAGTAGCAAGGGACAAGAAACTAGTCCCTTTGGGTCCTCAAGAATACAGATGCAGATTTGTCTAGACTTAAATGCCTCAGACCTCCTTGCCCATTTTGCTCCCTACAACCCCTACAGTCTATTTTGGTGCAGTTGCCACCCCATATTTTGGCAATGCTGGTGGGACCAGGTGTTTCACACCAGCTGTTGTTCGGGGCTCTAGGAAGGCAGACTCCCATCATCGTTGTTGGATATTGAGAGCAGCTGGCAGGGGAAAAAGCAGTGCATCCATCTCCTGAGCATCACAGCCAGGCTGATCTTGGGGCAGTGATTAGACAAAAGCCTGCCATGGTAAAACACTCCATCACATCTCAGCTGGGAGGAGAAAAGAGACTGCAGCTGTAGAAATCCTGTCTGGGGAAAACAAGATGAGGAGAGAGAAGGGGAAGCTGGCAGTGAAGTTCATAGTCTTGCCAATCACTAGCACTGAAAGTAGCTGCTGGGAGAGAACCCGGGTGCAGCTGAGCTCTTGCAGCTCTGTACCTGTCCAGGACACTGCAAATAGCTGTTAGAATGAATCCTTGTTTGGGCTGGAAGAGTGGGTTGGGTTAGGCTGGGCTGAGTGGTGGTCACCCTTCAGCTGCCATTACCATTTCTCTCTCACAGTTTGTTAATCAGGTTTAAAGTCTGGGTGAGAATTTTTTTATGGTCTCTGGAGAGAAATTTTATATAGGAAAGGAGAGGTTTTGGATGGAGGTTTTGTTTGTTTCTTTGCACTTCTTTTGGTGTGTGCCAACAAAGTCAGACTATGAGTTTACATGAATGCCTGTGCAGAGCAGAGGGTCAGACAGAGACCTTGTCTAGGGAGGGAGCACAGTGGAGCTGACAAGCCAGTGCTGGGAAGCCCCTGTTCCCACAGGGGTGCCTCCAGTGGGGTGCCTGCAGCTGTTTTAGCCTCCCCTGTAGGACTGTGTCTGTGCTGGCCTACTTCAGACAGACCAACACTTCCATAAAAACAGATCCACACATTTGTGTAAGCTCTTGCATGTGGGAAAGCTCCAGACTGCTGAGTGTGCACACTCTGCACAGAACCATACGTGTGTACGTGCACAGCTACAAACCCATAGATGTGTGTGCTTTGTGTATCCAGCCACAGATCCACGCATGTGCACACCTCTGCTGCGAGTAAGTTAAAGGCAAAGTGGGACTTGGGAATGAAGACACGCTGCCATTTGGGGTTTCATCTGCAGGGACAGTCAGATACTGAGGCCACAGCCTGGCATATTTTCAGATGGAGGTGGCAAATGGATTTCTCAGGAGATCTATCCTTTGGTTATTGTTACGTGCTCAGTGGGTGACAGGGCAAAGTTAGAACATGCCTGTCACAAAGTATGCTATGTTTATTCAAAATTGGTATGGAAGGCATGCTAGAGGATGCCCAAAGCTGCTAGGAAGGGCTGATTAGATGTTGTGGTTAGTTCCAGTGTGTTGGTTCCAGTCCTCACCTCTAAGAATGCTTTCCTGCCTTCCTGAATCCTTTGAAGTTCTTCTCTTCACAGTATGGAAATAATGATTTAAGGCTGAGATAATATGAGAGGGAGGAATTAGGGAGGGAGTACACAGAGAGGAAAAGGAGCTTGTGGTCAAAGTAGCAGACTCCCAGGAGTCATCTCTGTGACCCCCTCCTGTCAGTGTCATGACAGAGCCACTGCCATCCGTGAGCAGGAGGCTCCTGATTGCATTTGCGGTGTTGCATGGTAAGATCAAAGCTCATGGTTGAGGAATTGGGCTTGGGAAATCCCTTGTCCTACCAATATGGCTTCAGTGTTGGCCAAACCTGTGCTTCCATGTACAGGCTCAGCTTGACACACACTGTCTGTTTGTATCAGGGAGGGGACTTTTTAAATGATTGTCCCTCCAGTATATGGTGGCAAGTTCACAGCAGCACTGCTGGGAGTAAAGCCAAGCATCCCTGTTGCAGGATGCTGCATAGAGGCTGCCTGTGAGTGGAGTGGCTGCCACCTTTCCTGCTAGAGTCCTGACCTCATCAGCTGGGTCAGCAACCTCCTTCTTGAGGGCACTGCTCCCAGTAGCCCCAGCCCCAATTCCTGCCATCCAGCTTTTCTCCTGCATTCCCAGGAGGGCTGTGAACAGCTGCTTCCCAGTTTGCAGTTTGACTTTCCTTCCCTGGGCCAGATTTGGGTTTGAGGATCGTGTCTGCCACCCAAGCCCTCCACGTGCCATGGCTGGGAGCCAGCTCCTCCTCGGAGCAGAAAGGAATTCCTAATGGCTGCCTCCTCTCCTATCTCAGTGCATCTGCACAGGGGGTGAGGCTACAGGCGGTGGGGGACAGATGTCCACCATGCCTCTTGGGTTTGCAGCTGGCCTGGCCTCCTGCCAGCCTTGCCTCCCACCTCCCCAGCTGAGTCGTGTCTTTTGCTACAGCTGCCTCCCCCTTTCGGCATATTTTTTGCCCTTTTTTTGCCACATATACCTCACAACCTCAAGAGAGAGGAGTAACTGTGGGGTACAGAGAATAAATAAGTGAACACCACCTAGTGAGATCAGGGGAGAGCAACTCTGTCTCTGAAATTGTTTACCAAACAGTGCTGAGTGTGGGGAGACAAATGGCATACCATGAGGAACAACCATGGGCTAATTATAGTGGGTTAGGATAAACCACTGGGCCACTGGGCTGGCCACCCCAGCTAAACCTGCAAACATTTTTCTGCTGAAAAGCAGAACTGTATATATATAAATATATTTAGTATGATGTGGAATGCAGTCAGTAACTTCTGAAACCTCAGCTACCTTGCTGAAGAGTGTTACAGAGAACACAGATAAAAGCAATGCTGGCAATGCAGGGGTTTTGCATTTAGCAATGAATATGGCATTGCATTCTTCATTCCATTGCTTATAGGGCACACTCTCAAGGACTGGGGGTTTTTTTGATATTTTGGGTTAGAGAGGGAGGCATCTTATCTTTCCAGTATTGTAAGGTAGCTTTATTTATGAGTTTATAGCCATGTCTATATTTTGGTGTCATGAAAATGGGAAATTTTGGGTAGTTGTGCAAAGCCTAAGCTACTGGAATCATGAGATTGCACGAAAATCAGTTCTTTCAGCCTTTCCAAAGATAATGTTCTTCCTCAATGTGAGCAAGCAGAAAGGACAAACAACTTTAAGAAAGCTGCTCTGTCTGGTAAAGAACTGAGGTCAGGCAGGGAACTTCTTCCCCAGGGAGGTTTGGGCTAGTATTCATAGTGATATTTGCATGTGTGGGTAATGGCAGTAACAAATTAAATCTCGGTACTCTGCTGGTAAAAATTAGACCAGATGCTCTTGCTCCCTTCCTCAGTGGTCTCAACCCAAAAGCATAGAGAAGTAGTGGATTCTTGTAAAGATTAATCTTTATTGACTACTACAACTGTTAATAAAGGAGACCCTCAGGGTGCCTTCTTGTACTCACTGAGAGAGATTTGGGCTCTAAATCTCACCCTAAGGATGTCTCTGCTGACTACAAATGGAATTTGTAGGAGAGCCTCAACACATGCCCCAGACCAATTTCTTCAAAGGAAAATCTGGACCAAAGTATCTGCATCTTAGAACTGCTGATCTCACCCAGGTCTTTCAGCAACCCACAGGTCACATTTTTGTACACACAAGAACCATTACATTAAATAAGCATGGAAGAGCATGGGAGAGTGCAGAGGTTAAACTCTGCCCTCACTCCCCTACCACCAGCAGGAGTTGCTCCTGGTAGGGAAGGGGAGCCAAGCCCAAGAGTGACACTCCACACCCAACACCCTTGAGGGCATAAAGGGGCCAGTAAATGGGACATGGTGTTCTCTTGCATCTCATCTTCAGACAGGCCAGCTCACCCTGAAGAGGAGCCTAGCCACAGGCAACCGTAAAAATCACAGAATCATAGTATGGTTTGGGTTGGAAGGGACCTTAAAGATCATCTAGTTCTGACCCTCCTGCGCTGGGCAGGGATGCCACTCACTAGACTAAGTTGTTCAGAGCCCCATCCAACATGGCCTTGAACACTTCCAGAGATGGGGCAGCCACAATTTCTCTGGGCAACTTGTTCCAGTGCCTCACCACCCTCTGAGTAAAGAATTTTTTCCTAACATGTAATCCAAACCTGCCCTCTTTCAGTTTCAAGCTATTGCTTCTTGTCTTATCACTACCTGATCATATAAAATGTCCATCTCCCTCCTTTTTATAAGCCCCAATTAGGTACTGGAAGACTACAATGAGGTTTCCCCAAAGTCTTCTCTCCTCCAAGCTGAACAACCTCTCCACTCAAAGCCTGTCTTATTAGGAGCAGAGCCCACAGGGAAGGCTCACAGGAGGATAGAAATTTCATTGTGCCTTGGCAAATGATTGCCTGGGATTTGCAGAGATCCTTGTCAGGAGAAAAGAGTTTTGATAAGGCAGACATTTTTTGCTTGTCTTTTAGATATCTTCTTTAAAAGGCTGTCCAGGAAGATCTGCTAGACAGTGTCTCTGTATTGCTCTTGGTTAAGAAACCTGGCCTCTGAAAGGCTGCATATGTCAGTGTCAATACAGCCATTAAGGATGTGCCCGCTCCCAAACAGCCTTGGCACTATGATGGTCCTTTACTACTGTTGGTTCACTTGAGTTTCCCCTAACAGACGGGGAACAAGCTGTCCTGTCTGGATCTAGTGACTGCATTGTTCTTGCTGATGGTTGAAAACCTCTCCTCCAAAATCCCCTCTGTCAGTTGTGAGCCACAACATGCTACAAAGAATAGAGCTTGTTTGGGAACGCGTAAGCTTGTTTACAAGGGGCCAAAAAAACTTGTTCATATTGATTCCAGCTTATTATTGAGGAATGTTTGGGGATACCTCATTCCTCCCAAACCCACTGCTTACCTCCTCTGCATTTGCTGCATCTGATGCAGGAGGCCACAAAAGGCTGGCGTTGGAGCACTGCCATCTACATATGGTTGCCTGTCAGTACCCAGTTTCCAACACACTTGCTGTAAGCATATGTCTCATTTATCTCAGCATTTCCACCATCCACCTTGCCAGAGGGCTGGAGCACCCAGCAGAAAGAAGGATGAGAGTCAATTAAAGCTGCATCACAACAGTCTTGGCAGGGGGAGGAACGGGAATAGCAGCGGGGTGTTGGCTGGTACGACACTGTGATGGAAATAAATAGTACCCGCCTCGGGCGAGTTTATAGTGCTCCCGGGATGACGGCTTCTGCCTCGGTAAGGGTGTGCCTGATGTCTCACACCGACTCATTGCTTTAACAGAACCCTAGGCACCGGCCAAAATTCTTCCACTGAAACTCTTTCAAGGTTCCAGTACCTAATGGGAAACTTCCCTGAGAAATCTGTGAGACTCAGACCCTGCCGTGCACCTGGGGTCAGATCCAGTCAAGCCTGTACTGAGCTGCACCTGGGTTTCAGTTTCATGTGGACTACGGATGAGCTTGTGCTTTAGGCCATATTGCCCTTCTGCACAGATCTTTGTGCCTCTGCTCGTAGCTACTCCATGGCTGGATGTAAACTCATACCTCTGAATAACTAGTAAAAGGCTCAGCCGGTCTGTGCTACCCTCTCATGGGCTCACATAGGAAAGGTTACATTTTATTCTGTTTTTTTAGTTCAAGATGCTTTTTAACCTGCTACTCCAATGCTGTTTTTCCACATGTGATTTCTGAAAAGCCAGGAAGGCTTAGAACAACTACTAAGAGGTCTGTGGATGCTAACGAGGAAAAGGTGTGCTGGACCCAGCTCAGCTTCTACCTTTTTAAAGGGCTTTGCTCTTCATTTACAAATATATAATCATCTAATGGGGCAAAATGTAGGGAGCTGTCACTAAACTTCTCCAATATGCGCTCCTGTCTGCCAAGGCAAACATAAATTGTCATCATGGCATCACACCAGGGTCAAGGAGTCTCTCAAGATAGCTCTGTTACGCTACCAAGGATTCAGACAACAGGGCCAAAAGCTGGGTTCTCCAATGGGCAGTGTTTGCTTTCATCACTGTGGGGTTTCAGCAAACTGGCAATGCTGTCCTTCACTGAATCTCCTTGTAAGGAGGCAGGATACTACACTAGACCCAGAGTATGCTTAAACAATAGTGGGATAGAGTTGGCATCAATCTACTCTTCAGAGGGACTGTGGTGTTCATGATGTTTATGCAAATTTGAGACACTCTTAAAAACCTTTGAGTCTCTGACCACTTGCCTGCATGCCTTCCCCCTAATATCTACTCACCTGTCCAAACTCCAAAAATCTCCTCAAGGTAGGAACTGTTTTTCTTCAAAGGCTGGTATGACACGTGTTTTTTCATTACCAAACAACTGCAGTATTACACATCCTTTTATTCACCTGTTTCCTGTTTTATGCTAGAAGTTAAGCCGAGGAACAGGAAGGAGGAAGGACAGAGGTCACCTCTTTTCCTTACAAACTCCCGAACCCAATAGGGATCCTGACTCCCAGTTAATAATAATTTTTAAGGTTGGACCACATGATTCTAAATAAGGCATTTGCCTTAAAGACTTGTAAGTTTATAGTGAAATTTCCATGGCAAGTGTAAACTGAGTTGCACTCCCTTAGCTACAATGCTTCCTTTTCTATTTTGAGAAATTCACTAGATACCTGTGCACTTTCATAACTGGCTCTGTGCAGCTATATGTTCCTCCACCTCTTGCCTCTTTAATGACAATGAAAAAGATGCTCGTTTTGGTCTCCAAATAAGAATGGCAAAAAGAAAATTAGTCCATCTCATTGTTTCTTTTCTGGTTTTATTTCACTGCAATTTATGACACAACACCAGCAGTTTCTCCTCTTTTCTGACCTGGAAGATAGTTTACCCCAGACTCCTGGATGAGCAAGCCATGGAGATGTCCTTCCCAGTGCTTGAGAACAATCAGGTCTGTGACAAAGGAGGGTGAGCTCTTCCCATCTGTGAGAGGAGTTGCATGGGGAATTGAGATGATAGCCTTGAGGGAGAAGAGCCCCTCCATTCATTCATACCAGCAATTTCTAAAACAGACCAACTGCTGGGATGTCCACAGTTTCCAGTGTTGAATTATACATACAGAAATCTCTTGCATCTGCTTCACCTAAATTCATGTGTTCTACAGTGACATTCCAGCCCATCGCCTTTCTCCAGGAGATGAGGAATGACTATTCTTCCAATCCATGTCTCTTTAACAACTCAAAGTCCTTCTTTTAATTATTGTATGTCAAACTGTGGCTGTGAGCTTTTGGTGATGTTGCTACATCAGTGTTGTCCATAAGCACAGTCCCCAGAAAAGGAATGCAGCCATGGATAATAATGCCTGACCGTAAGGAAATGTTTCTTCATTTTCTCCTGCATTTCATATGGATGAAAGAATGGTCAAGAGAAGCTTTCCCTGGAATACAACCAGGAGGCATGTCAGACAGGGTTTGATCAATTTGCCTCAGTATAGTCCCTTTCCAAGCATTTCCACATTCTCCAGTCTTCAGCCGGAGCTCTCTTTAGCTAAGCTCTTTGTTGGACTTTACCCAGAGGTTATTTTCTTCCATTTCAGACATGAAAGCAGTTGCTGCTGCCTACTATGAGTTCCACATGATTGTGAAACTTTGAAATCAATGGCATTCAACTAGCTTAAAGCTGGTGTTATATAGCAGTGATTCATATCCAGTGAGTCACAATGAAATGTCTCATGCTGTAACCAGCTGCCCATTGAAGGGAGATCTTGTCCTCCACCTAAGAACCAGAGCAGAGGCTGTGAGAACTTTTCAAAAGATTTTTAATCAGCTGTTACAACTTTTTTCCCCCATTGGTTAGAAGCAGTACACAGGCAACTTCAGTATTGCTTGGGGCAGCTGCGTCTTTTCAAGTTCCATACAGAGATGGCAGAAAAAGAAACTGATGTTTTGGTCCAAGAGCTCTATTTTACAGGGACTGCACTTTCCTCCTGATTGGATCCGCTGTGTCCTGCTTCTGGAGGAGCACAAGGTTCACAACAGAAACAGTCTGGGCACCATAAGACCATGCCACTTGGCAGATTAACTGGGTGTTGCACCTCTGTGCCTGTCCACGGAACAAAAAAAATCTCTTACTTGAAAATAATGTGTTTTCTCAGTACCCAGCTCATACTGCAGAGGAATCATCCTTGGGAACTACAAATTACCTCCAACTTCCACACCTTCCACTTCATGACTTATCCATTAGAAGTACACAGAGATACATAGGTGTGGTAAAAGAATCCCAAACCACCCTTTCTAAAAGAATGCACTTCAGTGCACAGCCATTTCCCTTCTGGAGAGGAGAAAGAGCAAACAGCAGATGTTAGTCACGTTGCTTAGCACTCTGGAGGGCATTCAGATGTGCTGTGACTAGTGTGCTGTAAGGACGTATATGGAAGAGTTTCGGTTACACACGAGGAACTGCTAATTCCTTCTGAGCACTCAAGGCAAGAAATTTAATGACAACTTAATGTCATGTTGATAAATGTGCACTTACAAAAAAGAAATAAAGATCCAATGGTTTTGGAAAGAAATTGTGGAAAAGGGACAGTCACTCTGGAGTTAAGGCTACAGTAAAAGTGTCCATTTTAAATCTAACTTTTCTTCTTTTCTTCAGCACAGAAAAGCCTTCTTATACACAAACAGCAGTGCCTTAATGTGAAGTAGATTTTTTTTTCTAGAGCTAGAGTGTAGTTTTTAGAATAATTTTGAAGCAGATAAAAAAATACAGCTGTGTGACACTACCTTAAACATTGTAATCTGCAAACATTCTGGAGGATCTTTTTTTTTGTTTTTATAAAATTAAGTTCAATCATCTGAGACGTTTGAGGTGAAGGAAGTGACATTTCTCCCTAGCTCATGGTAAGCTCCCCAAGATTTCTGATCTAGGTCCTTGCTCAGAGATTATATACACCCTCCCCCACCAAACTCTGAATGCCGAAGGATTTTCCTTGGCCCACTGTCTTCTCCAGTCTCATGCCATCTACACATGCCAACTCCAGGCCCACAGAGCTTGTCCTGGGTACAGCCTCATTCATTCTAGAAAACTGCTCCTCGAAGGAGAAAGACCTCTCCTTAACAGAAAGAAAAGAACAGAAAACACTGATTCTCTTTTCTGAGAAACAAACAAGACAGATGCTCTCTCTTATGTGTACTGGGGAGGAATTCTTGCAGACACACAGCAACTTTGTTAGCATGAGATGAGGTGGCCAGGCCAGCAAAGGAAAATTGTGACCCTGAGATTACTGAGGGACACCGGGTATGGCCTCTCTTGCAAAACTTCTATCATCTGTAAGAATACTGCTTTCCAACTCATTTCAACCTACCTGAGATAGGAATTAAGGATGTTACCTTGCATAACTCCCTTAATGCTGAACATGAAGTTGAAGGCATATACTTATAGTCTGAGAACATATTACAGGTCAAAAGCTTTTCATAAGCAAAAGACAAAAACCAACTGCAATACTCAAATGACAGAGGCAGGAAATACACAGTGAAGGCTGTACCCCAAGGCACCCTAATCCTGTTCGGCAATAAAATTCAAAGACATGTCACCTTCTCTGTCTCCTGGGACAATGTGCTGACAAATGACCATAGAGATGAGAAGGCTTCAAACACTATCTTCAGCTTCCATACATTTCCTGTTCCACAGAGATACATTAGGACAGGGCACGTATGCATAATTTTTCAGCCTGATACATTTTTGGTCAAGAATTATGTACGCAGATCAATCTCAGATTCTCACTGTCAGATTTTTCCAGTTGCTGGAGATAAGTAAGGATTTCAAAAGCATATCACTGCTGCAGTGGGACCTAGGTGCCTAAGTCTAGATTAAAACTATTATAAAACCAGTCAAGATTTAATCTGAATCTTGAGCCATCTTTAGGCCCACAATAATCTTGAAAAAGTACCTTCCCTATGAATGACAGGGGTTACCTGCCTTCAATCTTGAAATATGTGAGTTAACTGATCCTTTTTGAGAAACTCAGATAGAAAGGAAACTCATCTCACACATGGAATTTGTATGCCAAATACTTGCCCTCTGTTATTCCCAGACTTTTGGCACCCAAGCTGTGCTGTGTAGAACCACACAACCCAATCATCATACATTATTTTTTTAAAAATAGATAGATGGAAGTTTTTATGGTGCTCTCTTCATAGCCATAGAAACAGTCATTTGGGAATACACCACCATTCATCAGGAAATTAGAGCACTTGCCTAAAAAAGAGAAAAGCCTGTAGTGACATAAAAACCTTTTCTGGCATCTATTTCATGTAGACAATCTATTAAGCCAAAATAACAGTATGCTCTGTTGCACATTTTCAATAATTGTCAGGCAAGAGAAAAGAAAAAGAAATAAAAAAGTTTTTTTTACAGATTAGAAGCAGACATGCGGATAGTATGAAAATAAGGACTGTAACATGGTTCTTCGGCACTGCTGTTTGTGTATAACACAGCTCAAATGATGTGCTTGTGAAATGTATTTTGACTCTCAATCCTCTGGGCTACCTGTGCTTGGTTTTGGTTTGCTTGCTTTTATTCACCTCTCACATTCCTGAGTGAAAATGTCTCCTGAAAGCATAAAGGGTGTGTGCAACTGTTGCTTTACTGTTCTGGCTATACACTGTTCTTACAATGATACAGGCAGGGCCACCCCAAAAAACACAGTGATCAGTGTCCAGAGGGATGATTTAGGGTGAGACAGCTGTATCCAGTGTGTGGAAGAGGCAAAGAGACAGCTTCTAGCATCAGAGGAGCTCTGGGGGCAGTGGGAAAGCCCAGACACAAACTATCAAAGTATGAGATAGGCATTGGTGCTGCTGCATAACTGGACACAGTAAGCCACCGATGCAGCATGAAAAAAGAATGCTCTGGGTTGTCCAGGGCTGCTTTTTAACTCTACTTGCCTTTGTCCTTGCATTGTCTGAGCTGTGAGGTTTCTTTGCACAGAGAGGCAGAGTGTGGAGAGGACTAAATATGAGATTTATGCATTTATATGCCTAGAAGTTCAGCAGACCTGCCTCTTCAAGATATGCCATATGTGTATGAAGATCCATGCACACTTAGATCTCAGTCTGTGATTCCAAACCAAAACCTGGCTGCAGGATTTAAACCCAAGGGAAGGGGATGCACAAGCATAGAAAACAGAGAAACCAGGCAAGAGACAGAAAAGCAGATCTTTTCCAAGTTATTGCTAATGACTACATGGTGCTGTGAAGGCATGGCGTGGCAATACCAAAACAGCAAGGTCAGTGGGGGCCAAAAGGAGTGCACAAGCCCTCTTCTAGAAACAACTTCACATCTTTGTTCTAGTCTGATAGTTTCTCCGCTTCTGCTTGCCTGGCATTTATCATAGACTGCACCTGGGCAAAAGGAAAAGGAAAAGAGTCATTTGCGAAAGCTTATTTGCTTTCACACTGATGCCCAGAACTGACCCTGCCATTCCTCTGGAGGTTTTGTGCTTAGTGCACCATGAACCCAGCAGCAAACCTCAAAGATGGTGCCTCTCCTGACTGACTAGAGGGCAATGAAGACACTTGCTCTTTTCCTTCTGTCTGCTTTCTTTCTTCAAACCTTCTCCTCCCAAGAAGCAACCCACACTTCTAACTCGCTCCCGAACTATTGTTTCACTTCACTGACTTTGAATTACCTGTGTTTTAATACCCTGCAGGATCAGCAGAGACAGCTCTCTTGAATAGGGGGGTGTGGGCAGAAAAAAAGCTCCCACCCAGTTTGGGACAGGGGCAGCTAGATAAGGTCACAGAGATCTCTGTCATTAAGCTGCCCTCACTTCTCAGGTAATTCCAGGGCACATTCACCCCATTCTTCCCACACCCTCCCATACCTTTCCTTCCTCTCAGAACACACATAGTCCCTTGCACCCCTGGCACTGTGCTGCTGCTTGTTTTCTTCCTCCCAAGACAGCAGACGCACAGTCAGGGAAACGGTTCTGGGCTGACCATGATTCTGGTGTGCTCAGCAAAGCTGACCCCACCCCCACAGAGCCCCAGCAAAGCACCCTACCTCCAGCAATATGAACTGCAAGGGGTCATCAGGCTTATGGAACAGCAGTTTTTCTGTGATATCCTGAGACAGAGACAGACAGAAGGAAAGAATTATTGATCCTTGGATAGATGGGGGCCTGCACTTCCTGTTCCAATACCATCTGCATTTTAAAAAGCAAGAATCGCTTCAGACACCAAAGATGATCTAAGGTCCTTTTCTACAGCTTTTTCTTAAGACTTAAGAAAGCACAGGAGGGGTCTGGGGAAGGGATAATTTGGTTCAAGCTAAATTTAGACCAAGCTTCTCACATAAGCCTCTGGAAGGAGACAAGAAATATGTATTTCACCTGAAATATCTGTAGAATTTTATGTTCCTCCGCATAATTCATGGCGACTTGATAGGGGTCTCCAAAAACCTCTGGATTCTCCAATGATTCAAATGTAATCTCTGTTGCTGACAACACATTCTCAACGGTGTTACTGCCATCCTGTGTGGATTCAGAGGTGTGCATCTTGACTTTGAAACCTGGAAGTTCACTCACAGGTGATCTGATCTCAGGTGAGTTTTCCCTGGATGCAGACTATACAATGAGCAGGAAGTGATCAGAACGTGGTGGCTCTGCAGATACTGGCAATTCCACTACAGATGGCTGGGCTGCAGATACTGGTGCTTCCACGCCAGGTAAGTCATCCAGTGATGGTGGTGGGGATTCAACTATAGGTGCGTGGTCCTCAAGATTCCTCCACTGGAGATTCTGAATGATCGTTGAACCTTTGCTACAATAGTTAGCAGATAAAGAACATTTTAAACATTTATCTCCACAGACTAGACACAGCACATTACACCATCCTCTGCAAATATGCTGCAGCCACACTTACAGCAGGCAGGTTTATTTCTGTGACTGGCCCTACCTGCACCTTCTGCATGATCACAGGAACTCTACTTAAGCTCTGGCCCAAGCCTTCAGAACTGGCCTGATCCTCACTGACTAGTTTTCCTAGGGTGACTCTGAGTGTATATTCTACGTAGCTTTGTGTCTATGGAAGTCCCCTGGATGGGATGCAACTCATGACCCTTCCTTGCCTGCGACTCTTGGTGAGCCCTCTGAAGTGCACGCTGCCTGCACTGTGGCTGCCCTCGGCTCCTGCCTCATTCCTTGCTTGGTGCGCCTCCAGCTTTGCTCCCTGACAGCAGTAGCTGAAATTTGTGCAGGCTTTATCCATTTACCCCTTGAAGCAGCTGATCGCGGACTGCGCTGTGTCCACGCCCCACACTCCCATCCCTGGACCTGTGCCTGTGTGCGCCCAGTTCCTTCTTCCCATCCCGAGTCCCGGTCGCTGCAATGTTGCCTGTTGCTGGGGGAGGCCCGAGGGGCAGCAGGAGCTGCGCTCACCCTCCTGGGACTGGGAAGGAGGGTCTAGTTCCTGGGGACAACGGGATGTTGACAACGGGGTTCGCTTCGTGCAGAAGGGAGGCGGTGGGAAGGGAGGCGGGCGGCGCAGCCAGGGAAGCGAGAAGAGCAGTTCCCGGCCGGGGCTCTCCCTCACCTGCCCCCGGTTCTGCGGGGAAGGGCAGGGAGCGCTTCGCCCCCCCGCCCCGCCCCCGCGCCGGCCCTTTGTGCCGCTCGCCGCTCGCCGTAGACGGGAGAGCGGTGTGGGGAGTGGGAAGCCGCGGTGGTTGCCGGGGTAACGCGGTCATGTGCTCGGCGCGCGGTGCCGCGCGGCCATGTTGGGTGAGGGCGGAATGTCCGGGCGGAGTTCCAGGGCGGAGTTCCAGGGCGGGCGCGGGGGGGATCCCGGAGCTCGTCGGTGGTAAAAGACGTCCGAATGAATGTCCGGATGGCCGTGCTGGACTATGGCAGTAACTGCCATGTCCGGTCTTTGCTTAATCATGTCCAGGGACGGTGACTCCACCGCCTGCCTGGGCAGCCCATTTCAGTGTCTAATTTCGTTTTCTGTGAAGAAATTCTTCCTGATGTCCAACCTAAGCCTCCTCTGGCGCAGCTTAAGACTATGTCCCCTTATCCTATCGCTGGTTGCCTGGCAGAAGAGACCAACCGCCACGTGGCTACAGTCTGTTTACAGGTGGTTGTAGAGAGTCATAAGGCTCCCACTGAGCCTGCTCTCCTCCAGGCTAAGCATCCCTCAGCTGCTCCTTGTAGGACTTCTGCTCCAACACCTTCACCAGCTTCGTTGCCTTTTCTGGACTCTTTCCAGCACCTCAATGTCGTGTAGTGAAGGGCCCCAGAAGTGGGCTCGATTCAGAAGAGACAGGATTTGAGGAATGACCTCCCCAGTGCTGAGTACAGGGGGACAATCACTGCCCTGGTCCTGCTGCTCACACAATTCCTGATGCAGGCCAGGATATCACTGGTGGTAATGCCTGGCCCTGGCCCTGGTCCTAGCTCTGGCTCCGGTTCTGGTTTTGGTTCTAGTTCTGGTCTCGTCCTGGAAAAGGACATGTCAAATAGCTTGTAAAGGAAAGCAGGGAAGCAAGGGGTAGGGTAGTAGAGTGCTGAGAGAAATATTTCCATGTACATTGATGTGAGAGGTACTTGTCCTCAGTTTTACACAGGTCCAGACAATTTGTGTTCTGCGTGATGAACTTCGTCAGAAAAAGCAAATAAACAGACTGCCAGTTTTCCCCAAAGAGGAGATGAAAGGATAAGGATAAAAGCTCTGCTGGGTTACCACAGTAACCAGCTTCTGACATATTCTGGTTCATGCTCCAGTCTGACAAGAGCTGGGTTTGAAACAACTGGCTGAAAATGCCATGGGGGCTTATGGGGATGAGAGGAGGGGAGATACAGGACTTCAAAAGCTGTTCTAAACTTACAGATGTCACTTCCATTCAGAGCAGTTCACTTGGCGTGTGTTTTTCAGGTTATGCCATTGGCCTTTTAAGAAAAACAGCTGCCTCACTGCTCCAGTACCAGGTTCATGACAGTGCTGTCCATATCCTCAGCCATGCTGATCACTCAGATGGTCTTGAACTGGAGCACTGCTCTTTGCACTCATGGGATGCCAGGTCATTCCCTCTCTGGTCCCTTCTTGCGTCTCCCATTTCTCCGTGTGACAGTGATAGTTCCAGACAGCATGGGACTGCCAGCTTTTTCTAACTGCTGATACAGTTTTATCTGAAGGAGGCATCTTGATATCAGTTGTGTGTTAGGTGGTTGTGTCCTGAGCCATCCCAGAGCTGTGTTTTCCACAGCATGACTCCCTGCAGGACTTCTCCCATGGGTTTCTCCTCTCTATCCTCTACTGGATGGGACTAAGCAGTTCTCAGCTGCCTGCTGGCTTCAAATAGTGTCGTGCTCACTATTTGAATAGTGAGCTCACATGCTCAAGCCCCATGTGTTCCTTTCATCTATGTCTCATTGGTAAACAGCAGATCTCTCCATTTTCAACCCCACTGCCTACTGCAGGGATCTGGCTGCTGGCTCTGGAAAGCTAGGATTTTGCACAGGGAAGTAAGATGAATGACTCTATTAAATAAACATCACTGCTCTGTTTATTCTTTCAAAAGAACAGATTAAAAAAAACAGAAGATGCATTTTAAATGCATTAAAAATTCTGAGCAAAATAATGCCTTAAATACAATGCTCGTATAAGATAAATCACATGGCTTTTTCTACACAGGCACATGGAAAGCAAAAGCATATTATTATATCATTATTTATATGGCACCATATGCTAAGTCTGGAATTTAAAGACTTTGAAATAAATAAGAAAACACCAGTTGCAGATTAGCAATACACTCCTTTATTGGAAGTCAATGTGTAACTGTGGCTATCATTCCTTCTGTTAAGTTAAAACTTAAATAAATTGTCAGAGAAATAAGATAGCCATTAGAGATTCAGTGTCTATCTCCTGGGGATGTTTTTTCTAACAGCTGTAACAAAGACCTGCTGCTGGCTTTGTCTTATCTCTGTAGTAACTCACTGCATTTGTCCCTGCAGTAATGCACAGTTGTTCAGTAGAGATGGTTGAGCTGCTCACTATAAATAATGTTGGTTAACAATGCGGCCCCTTTTGGGTTAATAAATTATGCTCAAACCACTCTTGAGCCTCTTTGATTGGTTTCTTGCAAATCTGCAGTGGAGAGTTGGAAGAAATCACTTTCCACAGTCTGTTTACTTTGAATATTTCTTCTTATTTTATTGAGCTGTAAATATACCTATATAATAGCCAAATCCTGAAAATGCCTATCTCAAATTCTGGTCGCCTCATCCGCTACTTGAAAATCGTAATGAGATGCAGGGGATGAAACATATCAGCAAATTTAAATGTAATTTCTTAAAGGGGCAGAGTGTCTCAGTCAGCACCATGCTGGGAGATTTGTTCCTCTCCTTTGTGTGGGATTTGTTGTCTGAAGCTGGGGTTTCCCCCAGGCTGGGGTTGGTGGCCAGAGCAGGGAGCTCACCTGCCACATGATCATGAGCTGTGGCTGCCCAGTCAATATCCACAGCCTGGGCCTCATGATTCTCTGTATGCTTCAGCCCCAAAACTCTCTGACCTGTGCTTTTCCACAGTTGTGGCTAGACATAGTTAAAGCCTTCCTGAGCTCTGGTGAGCAAAGACCAGCTTTAGGTCATGGAGCAATGATCAGAAAAAAAAACCCCAGGCTGTGAGGCAGAGGCTTGGGGTCCTTGGAGAGACACCTCCGCTCATCTGTGTCCTGACCGGTGACTCTGTGGGGGTCTTGAGGCTGTCCTGCACATTGGTTCCTTAACTCAGTGGTGGGTTAATTGTTCTGCCCTCGATCCAGAGGGTTTTTGAGAAAAAAAAATAGGCTGGGAGGAGAGCAGGTGTTAGTGCAAGAGAGTGGAGAAAGCCAGCTCCTGCATGAGGTAGAAGGCTGGGGTGCAAGGGGAAGAGAGGTGGCAGGGGCTGCTGATTTGCACCCAGACTGCTCCTGTACCAGCAAACTTTGATGTAGGTGTGCTTCTGGCAGTGATGTTGAAGAGGAGACCGTATCCAGGTGTCTGTGCTTGTCAGGTGGCTCTGAGTGTGTGCTGGCAAATGCAGCCCAGCACGTCCTGCAGCCCGGACTCTGCCCGCGTTTCCCAGCAGAGAGCAGCAGAGCCTCGTAGCTGCTCGCACCTCGGAGTGCGGCAGCCTCGGAGACCTGGCAGCATTTGCTCCGCAAAGCACAGCAGTAAACCTTCGCTGAGCCCGCAGGCGTGTCAGGCCTGTCAAGAGCATTGGTGTGGGTAAACAGAAAACACATGCTCTCAATAACGAAGATTCGGGGCTTTTCTGAAAACCAAGATGTTTGCAGAAATCAGTGAGACCTTTCTTGAAGGGGTGTTCTCTGAACTGTCTTTCTGCTCAAAGTTTGCTGAAAGGGAGTGCCTCAAGTATGGCTTCAGAAAGTGGGGGCAACAGGATCAGCAAACCTCTTTTGTAGATGACCAGCACGGACTAGGTACCCCTCAAGGTCTCCTTCAGTCCAGTCTTTGACAGTGCAGGAAAGAGATATGTTATTAGCTTCTGTGTTTAGAAATACTTGCTTTGGGAGCCTGTTTAGTCTACCTTAGATTTGACCCTTTCTGTTAAAGTTTCAGCTGACTCTTTTTCCCTCATTTGTAATGTTACCAGGAATGTTACTGGAAATAAAGATGAATGAAAAAAGTGGGATAGTTTCTTTACCAAGGTGCCAAAACTAATTAATTGGTGTCTAGTTTAGATAACATTCTCAAGGAAAACAAGACTTTGTTCCCCGTTTGGAAATTTACCTGCTGTTCCTATGGTATTTAAATAAGTAAAATTTGTGATTGTATTAGAAGCTCCTCAGCAGTATTAACTGGGACAGATTTTGTAATGCTTTAATTGTCTCATTCTAGTTCCTGAAACTATTATGGTTTTATATGTTCTTTTGGAAACTAAACACAGACCTTCTGGGAGGCGCAGTCCTTGTAAGACAGAGGGCTTAAATTTGGTCTCACTATCACATGGCATGAGAGAGAAGGGATGCTGTGTTCTGGCTGAAGTCCACAGTGAACCTTCATCCAATCCTGTCTCCATTAGCTGTGGAACCCCTGATGGAAGGAAGGGTCCAGACGTGAAGTTCAGCTGAGGGAGTGGTGCCTGTGGAAGATGCTGGGCATAAAGACAGTGGCTGGGTATTGGGAAGACTCTGATTTGCCTTTTTGCTCCATCTTGTGAACACTGCTTCATTGCTGTGCTCCCCTTTGCTGTGAGCCCATTCCTGGCATTGGAACAGGGAGGCAGGCATGATACGGAACAGGATTTTGGAAGGCAAATGTATCACGCAGTGACAGCAAGACCCTGGAAGACTCTGTCAGTAGGTCCCTCTTGAAGAGGCTGTAAGCCACAGATGGTTCTAAGGGGCTTTCTGCATTCCTCAAAGCCTTGTGGCCACAGTACCCTCTTGACCCTCTCTTCCCCACACCCCCTTATTTGGCCTTTATGCCAAGCTAATTTAAAATATGGTGCAGACCAACTCAGCCCTGGGGTCACTCAGCTGGCCTCTGCAGCCTCCCACCACTCACCCTAGGTAGGCTCTGTCCGTCTTTATTGATGCAAATGATACTTTGTCTCTGAATCGTAGCTGTACATGGGAAAGGTGCAATTAGCTGCTGCATGGAGCCAAGCCTGTCTGCCTTCCCTTGTTTAACAGAGGCTTTAATTAAAGACCCCCTGATGCTAGAAAGGCACATTAATTATTCATCTGAAAACATTTACATAGAGTCCCCCATTTCCCTTCTTCAATAAATTATCAGCTTCACATCTCCATAATTCATGGAAATGACTAAAAATACATTGTCTCAGCCTCCATCACCTCCCTTTTCACTTTGTCTATTCCAACTGTGACGGATTCAGTATCTTAATGTGAAGTTCTCCTACTGCTCTTAAGTAAAAAGACAGGATGGAATACAAGGGGGAGAGGGAGAGGGAAAGATTTATCCCCTGATGGTAGTCATGCAGATGGCAATAATTTTTGGTTTTTTCTTTCCTACAAAACTGGCATGATCCTGAGGTTTGAAGAAGCTCATTGGCTATTTCTAATAAGGAAAAACTCACTGAGAGGAGGAGAAAATATGTTTCCAGGGGAAGAAGAGGTCTGTGTTTAGATGTTTTCTATGCTCAGATGTAAACAGCCTGAATGATCCTCAGCCCAGCAGTTAATCTCCCTAGATCATCTCTGTACCTCACCTGTAGACCAGGCCAGCAGTTCCCTCTCTGCCTGCTAGAGGGATGGTGCTTTACTAATTATAAGGTGTTCTGATATAGGTGGGTGAAAAAGGAAAAAAAAAAAACCCAAAAACAGATAAGGTTAGGTAGAGGGAGAAGGTTTGCAGCAATTCACAACAAAGCTGTCACTGCTTGCAAAACTGAGGGAAAATTCACTGCAAATGGTTTTCTCCAATGCATTTCACTTTGTAACAAAGTGAACTGTCACATGAGAGAGGAAAAATCCAGTCCTCTGAGGGCTTGTTTACATGGGGATTTAAGACAAATTAGTGTGAGGTGTGAGGTAATGTGCAGAAGTTGAAGTGCACTTAACTTCTGTGTGGGGGCTCTGATACAGAAGGACAATGGCCATAGTTCACTATGGTGACAATTAAACAAAAGCAAAGCAAAGGTCACTTTATCTCCATATATCCATTCAGGGCTTACCATGCTTTCACATGCACTCATTTCACATCTTTGGTAATTTACCTTAACTTCCATGAATGTTCTAATCTGCAGGGATTGGAGAAGTGCATGCTTCACCTGTCTCTGAATAACTACTGTTCCTGGAAAACCTGGAGCAGTCTTGATGTGTACAGAAATCAGAGCAGATGTGCTCTCCTGGGAGCAGGGGGAGCCAGATGCTGCAAACTGGTGGAAGGAGGCAGGATGGGTGGAATGAGGCAGGATGGATACTAGCAACTTTCTTGGGATGTGGTCAAAGAGGACATTAGAGAATGTACCAGGAAAGGAGTGTTGACTTCAGAGGAGTTGGCCCACTTACCTTTAAAAGTTCAGTGTTTTCAGAGGGAAATATAAAGTTTATTTTTGGCTCTGAGCACACACAGGAGCTAAGTCTGAAACAAAAAATGGGGTGGAACTTATTACAAAGAGAATGATATACTTATCTGAAGCATTACTTCATTGACTTCTGTGAGGTTTTTTCTTTCTCATGCCCTTGTTGCTGTTTTAGATGGGTTGTCTTGGCTCAGCAGTGAAATAACATGGTGACAAAAACCTTGTCCAATCATAAAGCTATGTCTAAACCTTGGGCACTGCAATCTTAAAACTGAGAGACTAGAAGCCCTTCCCTCATTACAATGCATTGATTAAATTTACTAAGCTATAAATATAATCTATTACTTACCAATTAAATTATAGTTCACATTATTTTATTAGGAGATCTGAATTAACATTCTTCTGTACATAAGAGAAGCATGTTTTTGCAGGCAATAGTTAAAAGCTTCCATGCTTTTCTTCCATCTAAACAAATTGGATTAAAATTTTATGTAGTAAAGTTTTTTAGCACTTATATTATCTATGGAGACCCCTTAAAAATTGTCCAGGCAATGATTTTCATCCAAATGTATGTAACTATCAGTGTTGAGATGCCTCACTCACAATCCAGCCTTTGCTGTTAAATTTGTATTGGCCTTAACATGCTTTGAAGTAATAATCAGTGCTGTGTCTCCAGGGGGATAGGACAATGTGTAATTGGCTTAAACAGAAGGAAGATCTTGTTAGACATTAAGAAGCCTTTACTAATGGTACAGTAATTAAGCACAGGAATAAATGGCTCGAGGCCTTCTGCCTGTAGAGAAGTTTGGATGAACACACTGAATCTTGTCTTCTCCCACAAGGAAAGCAGAGATCATTCTTTGCAGTTTCTTTCAACTGTGTTTTCTATGATTCTGCAAATGTCCACAAAATTTTCTTGCCAAAAGTGGCAATAGCAGCATTTTCATTGCCACCGCATTGTCATTTAAAATGCTGCCCCACCAGTGCCCCAGTGGAAAAACGAGCTGAAATAACAGAATGCCAATGAGAGCATCCTTTCTTTCCAAGCTGGCAGAAGCAAACCATTCTGGAAGGTGATGTACATCTCCCATAACCCAGGCTCCAGCTTCCTTGGTTGAGCCAAATTGTCTTCCCTGCTTGTCAAAAGGGAGAAGTGTTAACACCGTAATTAGAAACCTTAAAGCAATCAAAATGAGCATACAGGCATAATTAAGGCACTATTGCTTTATGTCCCCTGCAGGCATTCTTTTAGAATAAATGTCTTTTTGGTTTAATTTAAGCCTCTTCCAAAACATCACTAAAACAAAGGGGCAAAGGACTTTCTATCCATATATTCACCAGTAAAACTACTTTGTTTTCAATCTCATAGCCTAGTTTATACTGGTAAAATTTCCCTGCACTGACAAAATAGAGGGTATTGCTGAATAAAGAGCTTAGCTTGTAAAGAATGAATTGGGTCTGGACAACAAGAATCAAAGAGGAGCAAGAGAGACCTCACTGTCTCTGTATCAAGCCCTTTATAAAAGAGAAAGTAGCTATGCTGTGCCAATGTTGGACATGATGTTATGAAAGTACCATTTTTCCCTGAGAAAGAAAGAATAATTAACAAGGCTGGAAGAGTTTTTTCCAACCTGGGTGGGTGAATAAAGGAGAGATGAAGATCAGGAACATTGGGTGATTATGGAGGAGTTGCAACTCTTCTTCTCCTCTGTAAGTCTAGAGTGGTCTTGCAGTATGAAAGAGGTTGAACCCCATTCCCAATGCTCACTGGGTTAAGCCTTGGAGAAGTAGATGTTCAGCTCTGACTTGCTGAGGCTGAGCTCTCTGCAGAAAGTAGCCACAACTTGTCTAATTGAGAAAGATGGGCCCAGCATCGTGTGTGCATGTAAAAATGGTGTGATTTGGGTGCTGGCAATGAAGCACAATTGGCACCCATAAGAAAAGTTCTTCCTATCTGTTCCTCATTCTGCCATAGGAATACTTTTTCTTGTGGGCCTGGTAGTTGTAATGGCCAGTTCATCCTGAGAAAAGGAGCTCAGGATTACCCAGGGGTCAGGGCAGAGTTGCTTGCACACAGTGGCTTAGATGGAATGGGAATATGCACATCCAAGTGCATGAATATTTTCTGTCCTGGTTGCCTTCAGCTCACAGGAAGGTTGAGTGACTGGAGAACTGGCATGTGGACTTTATTTGAGGTTTATGTTCACCTTTCCACTGGTGGGAGGTTACAGGGTCTACTGAGTCTAATGGTCTAGGAAGAATATTCAAATTTGACCGTCTCTGCAGGGATTTATCTTACAATATGTTCTCAAGAAATGTCTTCCTTGTGTCCAGTCTTCCCTGTTTTGATGAACTTCAGATCTTTGATTTATCCTCTGTTAAGATCCCATGCAAACCCTCAATCTGTCTGGTATAGGCAAGAAATGTAACAGAGCCAGTTAATGGTGGTGCAGAAGGAAGAATAAGGCCACTTTCTTTGAGGACTGCTTTCCTGACAGGATTAACAAGGCCTGTGTTAGCACTGTGGGGTCACTGCCCCACTCATGGCTGTTCCAGACTCAGCTGTTTGCCCATGAGCCAGAAGAATGGCAGCTCCACATTTGGCATCTCCCATTACTGATTCCTGGACTTGGCTGCTGTGAGCTGCAGGCTAAACTCATCACATATTCCTTCATGCAGGTAACATGACAAGCAACAGGTACTGCAGGATACTGCTGCAGCTTCCTGGTCCTAGTACTACCCTCACAGATACCAGCTGGTATCCATCAGGATCTGAATGTTCCTGTGCTGGGCAGCTGAGAAGAGATGGCAGTGTAAGCCACAGAGGTAAATAACAGACTCTGAGTCTGAGTTTCATTATAGTTCTTCATGCTAAAAGTAAGCCATGGTAAGAGTCAATGGGTGTACCCTTCCTACTCAAAACTGAATAAGCAAGAGGTTTGGGATGCAAGGGGAATTTTTTTTTTGCTTATATTTTGGGACACACATGAAGACTAGAACTGTGGAAATGATATTTGTCTTTGCTCACTCGATCTCTGGCTAAGATCTCTGCAGTCATATAATGACTAGAGCGAGTAGCTCCCTTATCCCAAAGCTTTACCCTGTTAGTGAGGCTGCTGTTTCCCCTGGTTGCTTGGCAGGTTGCCTGGGTTAGGATTGCTGAAGTTCCTGAATAGGGAAAGAAGCACAAGAGAACCTTTATGCTGGAGACTCTCCTGCAGCACCTCTGCAGAGGGGCACAAATGCCACTCCTCTACCTCACTTTTTCTTGTCCCTGTCCCCAGTGAGTGTTGTCACAGCTGATGTGCCATCTGTACAGAGCAGACTGATGGCCCTTTCCCTTGCCCTCTGCCCTCTGCAGAGGCAAGGGGCTGGCAACTGGCTGCGACAGACGGGCAGGAGGACAAGGTGAACGTCACAGGCAGCACCAAGAAAATCCATCTGAAACCTTGTTCCATATGGGCAAGTACAGTTCCAGCTGTTCAGCCTTCAGAGTAAGCTGGCTCTGAAGCTGCTGCTACCCTGGCTGTAATGCTAGGCAAGCACAGCCCCATCAGAGCTGGTGAATAGGGGGAAAGCAGCAGGGGTAGCAGCATCACGCTAGTACAAGGAATCTCGTGATGCTATTGCTCCCCATGATTATTCTGTTAACAGCCAAGCAGGGTGGAGTTT
This sequence comes from Chloebia gouldiae, assembly GCA_003676055.1. Lineage (NCBI taxonomy): Eukaryota > Metazoa > Chordata > Aves > Passeriformes > Passeridae > Chloebia > Chloebia gouldiae. The sequence goes on along the minus strand of QUSF01000035.1, from coordinate 6,589,042 downwards.
AATGAGTAAAGGTGGATGAGAAAAGGAAAACAACTGAGACAAATGATGTTTAAATGTGATGGCTCATTAAACAAAAGCTCTTTCTATGTTTCTTTCCTTGGTAGCAACAAAAGGGACAATGGCCATAAGTAAAAGGCAACCCACTGACAACAGGAAGGATTTATAGAAAGCAACACACTTAATTTAGCTGCTCCAGCACGAATGAGCAGAGATATTTTGCATCAAGTAACTCAAGTGAAGGATTTTGCAATGTCTTTGTATGAGACAGAGTGCTCTTTTCTGCTCAAACCCTAGGATTCTTGCTATTTGAATATCAAGGACAAGTCCTGTTTTTCTTCATATCTGAATTCTTTTTGTCTTCAGCAGATGTTCTGCAGTGCAGAAATCAGTGCAGTGTGAGCTGAGGGCCTCATATTTATTTATGTGTCAACCATCTTGTCTGGCCTGGCTTGTGGGAGGGGGGTTGGGAGAAGGGCCACCTGCCCTCCCATGGGAATCAACAGATGTATAATTTCCCGCCTTCCCCTAACTGCCACTCTTCGTTTCTATAACAACCAAGTTCTGTCAATCAGTTTGTCCCCCAGCCCTAAGTTCTAGTATGTTCTAAGTTATATGCATGGATATTGGCTCTCTCCCCCGAAACCGCTCCCTCTCCCCTTCTTTATTGGTTCAAACAATGTCACCCCACTTTTCCCCCCTCCTCTGCTCGTACCTGGTTGGACCCTCAGATCCTAGCCACTCCTGTCCCTTGTCCCCTTTATATAGCTTACCCTGCGCCGTGGTCGGAGCTCTCGGAGTCTGCTCCCCTCCCGTGTGGTTGGATCCCTCTGTCCGTCTCTGTACCTTTCCTTTCTGGAACCCATGAGAAATAAAGAGCTCTGTGAGACATCCCGCCTGGCGAAAGCATCATCTGTCTCCAGCTATCCGGCAACCAGGATACCTCTCTTGCCGCTGAACCCTCCGTGGGGTCTCCGGCGGGACACTGGTCCCGGGAAGACCTGCCGCACTGGCTTAACAATGCCCGCCTGTGAGGCCTTGTTTCTGACCAGATACTGTAGCTTTTGCTGAACTGTAGGCCTTCACAGATTTTAGGAAGTTAGGCTAATCAATTCTCCTTCAAAAGATAGCAACAACCTCACTAGTGTCCTTCCTGACAGATGTAAAACCACTTCCCAAAGCAGCTGTGCAGTAGAGGCTTCACACCCCTTCAACAGAGCAACATTTCCAGTGTTTCAATGGCATTATCCACCTTGTCAGTATATTGCCCTTTCCAGTCAGGATACGGAGGACAGACTATTTCCTCCTTCTTTGACAAAGCCTTACTGTTGATTGTGTAGTAGATTGCCTTTCAGCTTTCCAACAACATGAGAGAAAAGATCTCCATAGTGTTCATCTGTTTTACAAGGCAAATGGCTGCTCTGCATTTGTATAAAGCATGGAACTGTGTGTGATTTTCTGCCTGAAGAAAAAGATAAAGTCTAGCTTACTAAAGTTCCTATTGTGTTATTTATGAGACTGGTGAAGGTAATAGTCTTCAGGCATGAAATACCTGATCCCCCAGGAGCTTCCACCATTAAGCTCTTGACCTGAGAAGCTGTCTCTGCAATCCATCCAAGAAGAAGGAAGATGGATCCCTGGACTTTGCCAGTTCAAAATGTGTCAGGAATGAGAAAGACTGAGTACATGATCCCGTCTGATGTTAGGGTATCTTGGATAGCAAGAGAATGATATCTTTACTGTTCTTTACTTGTTTTCTTTATGGGTAACTCAGCCTTATCAGAGATTACATTGTCCAGTACTGGAAAATTTATTCATTTGGATGTTGTAGAAAGTGTGCTGCTAGGTCTCTCCATAACAAAACCCAACTTCAGAGTAGATACAGAGATGAGCTTTAAACCCCCTATTCACTGGTGTTTATGAAGGTCATGTGCCAAAAAACTAACACAGATTCTAGTATTCCTGGTGAAATAGTGGTGCACAACAGCAGTGATTTTGTTGGTTTTGTTCTGCACATGGCTATGCTGACATGGTAAACCACAGTAAAACAGGTAACTTCATTCTGTCTATGTATCAGAAGGTCTTCTGTCTCCAAATGTCATTTGATCCCAGAGGGATTGAACTGATTTGAAAGCAGCTTTCATCAACACCTTCTCTGTTCCAAGTGAGGAGCTTGCACCATTGGAACTACCTATTCACAAATCTCGTGGGAAGACAGCCAGCAAAATGCAGTGTCCGTACAGAAAGTGCTTATTGGTTAAGAGATGGCAACTCTGTGGACAGGAGAAATACTGCTGAGATAATTTATCTACAGTGAGGAGTTTAAACATTCAGTTCTCACTTCCACTGCATCTCCTACTTAGTGGAAGTCAAAATGTTGCAGTTGAGCAACATCTAATTTTGTGCATAGAAATCAATGATCTGATTGATTGCCCTCAGACTGGTTTTTGTTCAAAATTGCTGAAGCTCCATTACGTGGATGATATGAGTCAGAGAAATTAAAGTCTCACTGATTATGATGTTATAAGGCAATCTGAGTCTGCAAAAGAATAACCTACATATGTGATATCAGGGCATGTTGTGTTTGCAATTGACACTTTGAAGGCAGATGCCTAAGGCTAGAACAAGCTACAAGAAAAGCAGACCACAACAATAAGGCAAGGCCAGCTGAATATGCAGTGATTGAAGTATGTTTCACCTTAGAATCTGGCAGTGAGTGAATTTCCAAAACTTACTGACAGCAAGATTTACCTCCAACTGCATTGCTAAAGTGTGGGTATGTGGAAAGCTCTGACACTGCAGAGATCAGCAGAGATCCAGTCAGTGCAGGTGGCACATTGGAGAGTTGTGCTGCTCTTGTTACACACAGTAGACACAGCTGATGGGTTGAATGGCTCTTCAGACTCATTGACTCATTTTCTATTGACTGAAAGCAGACATTTGGCCCCAAGGTCACATGCAGGTACCCACAGTCCAGAGAGCCACATCTCAAACTGTCTGTGAGTACACACAGTTCTTCTCACTCCTGAGCTGCAAACCTCACCTTGGTGTGCACTGTGTCAGTCAATAACAAAAGCAAGCAGCTGGAAAAAGTGGTTGCCAAAGAATAATCTCCAGTTCCCTGGGAAAAATATCAGTTTAATGTTATCAGTTTAATCAGTTTAAGACCACTCCTTCCACCTTATTTCACACCGTAAGGATGTAGAAACTATCTGGAAACTGAGTCTTGAGTTGGAATGTCTTCTGAAGGGTATTTTCACAAAACATTCAATCTCAGAAGTCAAGAACGTATAAATATATATATAAATGTCTTCCCCCTTGCAAGAGGGAAACCTTTTTCCCACCCTATATATCTTATAAATGACTTCTCCTGACTTTGCTCTGATGGATTTCCTAGAGTTTGATGACTGCATTTTCTTCCTGTGTCTGTTGATGGCAATGACCACTAATATCTGCTCCAAAACAGCTCCCCATGGGCAGATCCAGGGAGCTTCTCATGACAAAGAACAATTTGATGTTCATACAATTTGCTGGCATGTAAACCCACCAGGGATGACCAGAAGAAATGGTACCTGACTGTCTTCATAAATTTCCTCAAGTGCCTGGTGGGTAGCAGAAAATGCTCTTGCCAATGACCTCTGAGATTGCAGTATAAAATTAACCTAAAGCAGCTAAAAAGCAACTGGAGGGGAAGGATGTATTTTATGTCAATTCCGGCAAAAAGTCCTCAGAATTAGTTGCCTGAAGTGTTTGGGAAAGCTGACAAAGTATAATAGCACAGAGACTATTTTCTTGCTTCTTAGCAAAGACAGCATTAATCGTCTGGGCTTAATATAGCCTTCCACATGCCAACTGGGTGCAAAATTATGGCTGGTATTAGAAAAGCACTTACCATGTGGACAGGCTTAAAGTGCAATAAGCTGTGGGGTGTGGATGCAGATGGAGTATGCCTAAGGACAAACAGTGACCTTGAGAATTGTATGCCATGTCTCTGGAGATATAGTGCCTCTTCATTATGAATCCTGACAGACATGCAGCTCTTCATCAGTGGTGGGGCAAGGAAGGACTTAGATTTGGAGCCAGGCTTGAATTTTGTAGTCCAGGTATATCTAGAGATGTCTGAGCATGAGAGATTTACTGGAATGGATTGTATAACCCATTATAATATCTGTATTCATAATGTATAGGCCAATATACATCAAGAGTGTTTCAGAGAGAGAATCCACTGCTTTAGATGTTTGCAAGAACAGCATGTATAGAAAAAAAACATCCTTTTCTGTACCCAGCCTGGCTTGGTGGGTGTATCTTCTACCAAATAGTTATCCTTATTTTGGTAGAAAAGGAGCAGAAGTATGGCTGAGTATCTCATCTGAGACTTTGTCTTAGCACTTGTAGAATGCAGAGTATATCAAATAAGGTCAAACCCTTTAACACCCTGCATTGTAACATCTGTACAACACAGCTTAGAGATTGTTGTTCTGGTATTACTACCTAGTAAAGTGGGCTCAGTGGTGCAGTGCTTATATAACACTTTTTTTCTGTGCATGAATTGTGTCTCAATCCTGTTTTTCTCCCAGCAGATCTTCTTGAATGTTATTAATAAATAATTTTAACTAGCAAGTTTCAGGTCTTGCAACTCATTCTTCAATGTTCTATCTGTAGTTGGCCTCCTTCGTTATGCAGCAAAATGTCTTTTGGTGGTCTCTGATGAGGAGATCAATTTCAAGAGCATGATAATAAATATACTGTTGTTAAAGTCTTTTGGACAAATATAAATCTTTGCTAAAATTAGAAGACACGCAGCACAGTATTTCTGCTGTTATCCAGACACTGCCATACAACATCATCACGCAGACTGAGTCAAGAGGAAGGCTGATTCATGGATCAGGATTTTTGATAATCAACCAACACTAGTATTTAGGTAATTATGTCTGTAAAGGACGTTATGACATCTCTATCTTACGTGTAGTGCCAGTTACCAAGACAGCTTCTTTTTATAACTAAAATATACCTTTCCTGCCTGAAAATATTATGATAATTGTGGGAATGTCTCTTACTACTGAACCAGCTACCACTTGATGAAAATGACAGAGCTCATCTTGTGTGAATTAATACTGAAAGCACAGAGGAGACTAGCTATGGCTCCTCATCTGACTACTGGAAGCATGAAAGACGGGCTGGAACTGAAAGAAGCAATTAAAAAGAAGGGGAAGTGAGAACATCCCAGCATTTCTAAGTGTCATCTTCTCTTATTAGTCAGCAAGATGACTGCCACTGAGACCCATTAAGCTGAGGGGCTGATCCATGTCTTGCCTTCCAGCTGGAAAAGGGGAAATGGCTGTATATTGTGCTACGGCTTTGCTACTGCACCTATCCAGAGGTAGGAGCATCCTTTAGTGCTGCACATGCTCTGGTGCAAACCACTCTCCTGATCACAGCCAGGAAGGCAGAGCTGACTTCATAAAAAGCAGCTGTTGTGCACTTAATGTCTTGTGTTGTTGTTACCAGATGTGTTTGTTTTTAGTTATACTGGGGATCCATTTTCCTTCCCAACCTGAAGCTGGGAAGCATAGCCGTGCTCCTCACTGGTAGGCTGCCATTTGGGCTGTGAATGGAAGGTCAGCCCTGTCTCCAGACAACAGACACACACTTTGATCTCTGACACTCTCACTGGCAATCTTCCAAGAAACTCTGCCCCATGTTCAGATTTGGGGAGAAGTAGCCTTAATTGTGTGCCAGATCTCTGATGCACACTTTGCAAAATCTTCTTGGGTCTATCTGAATGACTGAATAACCAGGACCAAGGTGCTTGCTCTGAGCTGGAGTGCTGTAGCTGTGCTGGTGTTCATCTGAACCCTGGCAGTTCAAGCTGCTCATTGTGCTTCTTCCACTGGACGATACCTCACCATTCCTGCTTCCTTCTCCCTTTTTCCTTCCATTTCCATGGCAAAGAAGACTCCTTGGCTTTTAGGTGGGGGAAGGTGACAGCAGATGTGTATTCTCCTTTGAGACTTGTCCACTGCTTGGCTTAATTAATCCTGACACATTGCAGTTGCTGTTACGGAAGAAACGTCAAGAGAAATTATACCAGCTGGTAGCATGAAAACTGGGGAAGCGTGGTGCCTCACTTTCCTGGATAAATCTCATTTGATTTCCTGGCAGGGGCTGTGGGGGACTGGATGGCTGTGAGCAGAAGAGTCTGACCTGTATCACCTGCTCGAGCCACAGTCACCTTGCACCAGGATCCAGCAAAAGGACATCAAGGACCTGTTCCCCAAACAAGCCAAGCAGGGGATCTAACAAGCAACAAATGGCATGGCTGGGCTTTCATGAGAACTAGGACAGCCCTGGGATCTGGCTTGGCTTAGGGTCCTGGTTACCTGAAGTGTAAGGCTGTGAGGAGCTCTGGGGCTTTGTTGAGCTCCTCTGGGAGGAGATAAGCACTACTAAGTTGCTTCTTTATCTTCTTTTATTCTATCTATGAGCACTTTTAGCAGTTGTTTCTCACCATTTCCTTCACCTTTATATCTATTCACTTGAATGTTTTCACATACCAATCAATTTTGTGGGATTTATCACCAGCTTTCATGCTTTTTTTTCCTTAAAGCAAGCAACCTTCATATATTGATGTTTCATTAGACCATCACATCTGAGCTCTTTCCTTTTTGTAGTGATCTGATTTAATAAAATGAGAAACCAGTCTAATAATACACAGTGCAGCTGCACAATGTGGATGCATTGTGTGTATTTTCCCATATGAACATCTTCTCCTCTGTGCTCTCCTGTGGCACATCAGTTTGTAAATGTGTAGATGCCACAAACCTGGAATAGAATTGCACTTGCAGAGATCTGGCTTTAACACTTAAATATGGCCCAAAGTTCAGGAGCATTTTTTGTGCTGTCTTGGGGATGTATGCAGGTAAAATTTCACCTCTGCTTGATGATTGGCAAAAAAATCTCTTTGTTCTACCAGACAGGCACTTACCTGCCAAGGGCATGTTACTCATACTTAATATTTGAATATTAAGAACAAGACCTTGCCATGGCATGGTATCTCTAGCTTGAAAAGCTCAGAAGTAAGTTTGGCTTCTGGTGGGATAAAAGGGATATTTTTCTCCTGTTTTGAACACATAGATTGCACATCCTGTTGTGGTGTTGAAGATCTCACTCCTGATTTCTGTGCTGGGCTCAGTGCAGGAGTGCTTCTCTGGGAGTCCTCTGGGGAGTGGATCATGAGCTGTGCTGCACCAAGAAGCAGAGGAGAGACCAGGGACTCAGACAGAACAGTAGAGAGGAAGAAAAGGAAGGATGGTTTTGTGAGGGCCATGCCACTCCTTAAGGGACAAAGGCCTGCCTGCAGCAGATGTTTTGGTAGCTGTGATGGCACCATCAGGTTCTCTGCATTACCCCAGCAAGTTTCAAGCTCAGGGGTTGGTCTAGGCACAGGGTTTCCCAGACCAGGAGGTTATAGGAGGCTGCAAGACAGTCACAGTCTCTTGCCGACTACACCTATTTGTGCAAAAGAAAGTTGAGCTATTGTTGGCCAGTGACAGCCCCTCTGATCTGCAGCAATCTGTGCATTGTGTTGCTGTGTGTCCATCAAAGCTCCCCTGACCCTTGAGAGAACAGTGCCATAGTCCTGTTCATTGTGTCCCTCATCCCATCCTACCCATACTCCTCAAAAAGTCACAGCATTGCTTATTCTCTCTCTCTCTTGTGGTCAGGGAAAAGAGGGATGTTGTATTGTGCTGTGGAAGACTTGGTTTTTGGAAACGAGCCCCTCTCTCTTTGGGCTTGATCTGATGCTTTCTGCACATATCCAGTGTGTAGGAGGGCAGAGGGAATGGGATTTGGGGGCTATGAGAAGCATGGCTCAGATATCAATCCCTGTCCTCATGTCTATTCATTTTTCCTTTGCTATACCACCTTCAAGAGGTCCTAGTCAAGAGTCCTAGAGATTGCTGGACTCGGTGTAACCAGGCTGTACAAAATGCTTGCTGTCTGTGGTAACAACAGGTCTACCTACCCTCTGGGTGGTGAGTTTCCTGTGAATTTATAGGAGGCCACAACCCAGTAGGCATCACTGCTCTATGGGTCCTAGCATCTATTTCCTTTTTGGAAGAGCTTAAGGAGCTGTGAGCATGGAAAGCAGCCTCAGAGCCCTGTGTGGAGAGGAGTGTGTGTTTGCATGGTGCTGATCATGCTGCATGAGGTGGGAATGCACTTCTGCCACATATCAGGCCACTGCCTGAGCTGGGGCTGTCTCATGCTGAGAGAGGTGCACACGTGAGGGCTGCTCTGGTATTTTTTTCCACGAATCATGTGTATTTCATTGACTAAAACTGCCCACAATTTAGAAAGGGATGGCCAGTTTAAGTCATTTTAACACAAGCACACAAGGGCCCCATGGTGCTGAAAGGATGGCTGTCCCACCTCACAGGCACTGCTGCCCTGTTGGAAGTTTCCTGGAAGTTGCCAGCCCTGCACAATCTGCTGGGGAAGCTGTTCAAGTTTTCCCCCCTCATCCAAGTTGTGCACAAACCTCAAGCTTAGCTCACATCAACCATTCTGATAGCTTCAAGTAATGTGTTGAATCTGTAGCTCGGATTTGGGAGGCTCCTGTGGACTGATCTCCCAGCAGTGCTGTGCAAGCTCCATCCCTGCAGAGGCAGGGAGGGGACACTGAGGTACATCTGCTCTTCCACCAGCAAGGCTGAACCTGAGGGAAGGCACCTCTTCATTGCCTGAGGCCTTTCTCATTCACAGGCTTACCCTGGTTTAGTTAAAGCATCACAATCCTCTCCCTGAGCTCTCTCATGTTAGTCTAAAAGTGTTTTACATCTGCTTTTTAATTCATAATTTTCTTACAGACTTAACTTGGATCATCATAAGCTTTTCTCAATCCTGTAGAGTACAAGTGGAGTCAGGAGGGGCTTCAACTAAATGCATATTACACGAGCATAATTTTATGGGTAGGCAAGCTCTGATCAACATGACTGTGAATATTCACAGCCATTAAAGTCAGAATAAATACAGTGTGGGTGTGTCCTAGGTTGACTGTATGATGCCTTTATCCCCAATCGTCTGCCCTGTTTACGTTGAATAATGAGTTCTACACCTTTAAGACTTGTTCTAAGAGTGAAAAGTGTGGGGGGGGCGGGGAAGAAGCGCGGAGTTTGTTTTCAAGAACTGCACTCCCTCCTCCACATTCCTGCTCCTGGACTGTGTTGTCTACGGACGGACAGGCAGTGAGACAGAGCTCTCCTTTGCTTTTCTAGTTAGTTTTAGCTAGCTGAGGCAAAGAAGTTCCCTGGACTGTGTTTTTTTTCCCTTTCTCTGGACCTGCTCTGGACTGGACACCAGAAGAGCAGCAGCAGCTCACACCTGTGGCCCAGCGGGCCGGGCCTGGGCCGCGGCATTTCCAGCATTGGAGGGACTGATCAGAGACTGAGCAAGCCGAACGGCAGCCTGGGGGATCTTTTTTTCTGAGTTTGTCTCTCTCTTGGAGTGGCAAGAGGTTATATTGTTTAATATTGTTTAAGTCTGCTCGTTTAATAAACAGGATTTTTTCCACTTTTCTCCAAGGATGTATCTTTCCCGAACCGGTTGAGGGGGGAGGGGCCAATTGAATCTGCTTCCTAGAGGAACCCTTTGGGGGTTCTTTCCCAAATTTGTCCAGAACTGGGACAGGGTGACCTAATAGATTCAGTCAGTTCAGTAGCAGGAACTGCTGTCAGTGTCCATGAGCAAAGAAAGACAAAGTTCTTTCAAAGAAATAAAAAAAGTATATTCACTGCATTATTCACCCACCCATGGCTTCTCAGGGAAACCAAGCTCTTAATGTCTTCAGTGGGAGAAAGCAAAGCAAAAAGTACAAGAGAAATGGGAACAAAGTATTTTTTCATGTTTTAGCTACTGGGACTAAACTATTAAACACATTTGCTCAGGATGGAAGGATGTGAGATATGAAGCCCTCAGGCAGGAACAGTGGTACACAAAGATACCTCTGGAGCTTTTCAGTTTAGCTCTGAAAGGTGCTCCAAAGATGGTTTTCACTGGGCCCACATGAAGGAAGGAGAGATTCTCCCCACACACTTTCTTGTAGGACTGCAGATAGTAGGAATGGAAGGAGTGGCACCTGGCTGTGTTGGGAGGAAAGACTTACTGATGGTTCTGCTGTCCTCATACTCATGCTCTTGAATAAACCACTAGAAGTTAACTATCATTAGTGTCTCAACAAATTACAAAAAGGTTTGGGGACCTGCTCCTTTGGGCACTTTAGTAAACATGGACCTTATTAGACATCTTTTAGAAAGTCAGTAAAGTCTTTGCACATTTATTTCAATGTTATTAATTTACAAGGGCTACTCAATCAAGGGAGTCCACTAACTTGTAAAACTTTACTTATTTACACTGCTTCTTGGCGAAGAATTTTCTCAGAGCGTGATGATGATAAGCTTAGGCATTACAAATCCTCTTGCTGCTTTTGTTAACAGGCAGCCTGAGAGCATTAATCAGACAGACGCATGCTTCCCAGCAGTGGCTTCACTCCAGCACCCTGCTGCTTCTCTGCTATGGGGTAGAGCCCTGCGGGGCAACAGCTTCCCTCCGAGTCTGGAGGAGCTCTGCACACCAGCATGAGCTTTTACCAAGGCTGAGGACCCCATTTGAAAGGCAGCAGGAAACTGTGATGCTTATCATGACCAATTTTTAGGCAGCAGGCAAGAAGGAGGCTGTGTTTGCCCCAAAAGCAAAGCACTCTCCCCAAAGCATGCATTTTGGCTCAAGGCAATTTTCTTGCACCATGCGTGTCTCCAGTGCATGAAGCTTCATCAGGGAAAGATGTGGGGTACACTTGGGCTTCAAAGCATGCTCCAAATCACTTTTCAGACAAGTGAAAAATTTCAGATCAACTTACTGCTGCAGAGAAGGGAAATGTGAGTGCAGGGTGAGGAGGACTGGGACTATTGTGACCTCCAAGCCCTGCAGATCGCCTTTAGGGATGTCCCAAATGCTCCTTGTTTGTCTAGGAGCCTCCAAGACATTTCAGGCCAAGTCAGTCATGCAGCTCTCTGGTGCTCACACAGCAAATGTGGTAGGTAAATGCTGCTGCTACTCCTGGGAGGTGCTTGTATACATTAATGGTATGAGGAACTTGGCACGATTTCTGCCCTGCCCCAGCCCAGGGTGTTAATTTTCCCTCTGTCACTGCTGCAAGTGAGAATTAACAAGGATGATTTTCTCATTTGCCAATAGTTACTGAGATTTTGCTCTGGGCACCTGGTGAATCCCCATCTCCCTGATGTGCAGACACTGTGTGAACTTTGAACCTACCTGGAAGACTGGGACAAGTCCTTCCTCCATTATGGACTCACTGAGATGGTGCTGGGGAGGGTGAATCAGTCGACTGGCTGCTATGGGCAAGAAAGCCACTGTCACAGGCAGTGAGAAAAAAGGGTAGCGTCTATCTGCCTGAACAGGCAGATATTAGACACATGGAGAGTTTGACACAGGTTGTGTAGCAGTGAATTATTGTACATTTTGACCCTTTGTCCAGTGTCTGCGTGTCTGGCTATTTGGACTTCTTTCTGTGTTATTCAGAGCATTATGCTGTGTATTGACATTTGCCTTCTTTGAAAGCTGCAGGGAGAGGATTACCCACTGCTTTCCTACATGGCAAATGCCAATAATGAAACTGAATGCAGTGGGTTCTTCTTTCACCAGGAGCAGCAAGGCTTCACAAGCATGTCATAAGCATGGTGGTAGCCTTTGCTGCCCTGAAAGGGTTCACTTCTTAAAGCAAATTGATTTCCCCTCCGAGCCAGCATGAAAGCAAAGTTTTTCAGCTCTGACTATTCTACAGGTGCTTGTGCAAAATCTAATGAATCTGTTAATATGCAATGCAAGGATGTTGCTAGGAAACTTGTAAGATCTAAATGAGGAAATGCTGTTAATAGAGGCAAGTGACAGAGCCTCAAAGTTTTCCTTTGCAGTCCTGCTGATGGTTATTATTATATAAACAGGGCCAATTGTGGCACTGTGTTGGGTCATCCTCTTGTGACAGCAGGTTAACTACTTAAAAAGCAGTTAAATAAATTTTAAAAAAGGCTTGACTTTTGTGAGTTTTGATGTCCTTTCATCCCACATAAGTTTACTACACAATCTGCTTCTGTAAAGGGTGGGTAAGTACCTCTCTCGTGATGTGCTGCTGAGGACTTTGCATTGCCTTGTTTCACTGTGCCTATTTGACATTCACTGGTGACCGATCTGAACCAGCCTGTGCAGACCTGTCTAAGCCCCAAAATGGGGCAGGGCTTTTCCCAGTCAGCCTGAAAAGTTTTGTGAGCTCTAGAGCACTGAGGGAAGTGATTTTTGCTTCTACATTTGTCTGTCTCCAGTGGGCCTCATGGAGTTTAATTCCGCTCAAAGATGATATTGAATGAGAGATTTTCTTCCCCACTTTGTGGTCTTAAAATGCGGATAGAGCCCCATGGATGCAAAATTAGCAGTGACTGCTAATATCTTATGGTTGGAAGAGACCAAGAATCTTTTGGCACAGATTGCCTGTGGGCACAAGTAAATGATCTTCCCAATTAAGCCCTCTTGCTTTTCGCTCCTAATTGCACACTGTTTCTGTAACAAGTGTTGCTCTTCATGCCATAACTAACCCTAAGAAGCAGCCGATTTTGCTTCTTCTGAAGGTTAGGGAGTGCTGAGCTTGTTCTCTTTTGTAGGAACATTGAACTGTGTATGTTATGTACTTCCCAACTGCTGAGGAAGTTTGGACTGGCAATCCTGGCTTCCTCCCAGCTGAAGCTGTGATATTCTGCTGCTTTAGCTTTTCTTCCAGTCTCTTCAGTTCACAATACTTTATTCATGTAATGTCACTTGTCGCATTAATTTTTATCTTCTATTTTTTTAGAAACAGCTAGGGGAAAAAACCAAACCAACTAAAGAAAGTAAAACTCCAGCAGCAAAGGTTTTCTTTGAATGTAGCTACTTGTTCTCTTACCTAAGAGTGAACTGAAGGTGCCAGCTGTCAGCTGGAAAGTCTTTGCTGTGGTGTGATTTGTGGATGGGAGCAAGTTGCATGCCAGGTAAACTTAGTTTTGGAATGAGTTGACAAGGCACATTGTTCCTAATGTGTCCTGAAATACCAGCTGTTTATGTGGCTCATCTTGAAGAAGCCCTGATAACCTTTTAGCCCACTGCATGCCAACTGCTGGGAAAAAAAACCAAAAAAACCCCAACCTTGGAATAATGTAGTGAATTTAAAATATTGTTTGGAAGAATTCTTTCTCTTTGGCTCTCTAGTGTTGAGATCCAAAGATTCTTTTTTTTTTTTTTTTTTATCTTGAAGGCTTTGCAAAAAATTATCTGATATATTTTTTCATCTCTTAGCTGGTCTAATAAAAATTAATTCCTTTCCCTAGAAATGTCTCAGCTACAGCCTAAAGAATTCACAACTACAACAATACTACTACTGTGAACAAAGTTGCCTCCATTTCAATGAATTCAACTGTGTAGGATTCAAAGGGAATTATCTCTGCAACCATTTAAAAATTACTCAAATGCATTTCTATGTAGAGAAGTCATAGCATTAAAATCTCATGTCTTTTCAGGACATGTGTCCCCTTTGTGCAGCTGGGAACTGCCCTTCCCTAATAGCATGAGGCTCCTATTTCTATCCCTTCACAACCACCAGGCATTAAAGATGAGAGGGTTTTTGTTGTACAGGGTTTTTATGCCTAGAAAAGCATCACTTGCCCAAGGCTGAATCTGAATCTTGTCTGTCCTGAGTGGGGATAGTTTTGGGAGAAATGCCTTTGAAACTGATGAGTTATTTCTAACACTAGAATACATTTGGTGAAGAGGAATTAATGGGTAAAGTACAGCTGAGCTGGTGAAAGGTACATGATTAATTCAGTTTTGACAAGACTGTATAATTTATAGCCTGGATCACACCTTCAGTTAGGCATATCACATTCTTTATTTCTACAACTGTAGAGCCTAGGAATACCAAACCTGAATGTCAGCCATAGTGTGCTCAGTTCTGCACACAAACAGAAGTACAGAAATAAAGGTACAATGTGAAGGAGAAAGAGCACACCTGAATAATGTGACTATTTTGGGAGGCAATCCTGCTCAGCAGTGAAATATTGAACTATTGAAGTTTTCATGCTTAATGACTACCTGACTATTTCCATAAATGTCCCAGTTTCTGTCTTTGCAGACATTCCTTCATGGAGGAATGTTTAATTCCAAGGAGAAATAAGCTGAGAGGGCAGGACAAGCATTGCAAAGGTGGATGTCTAGTGATGCTGTAGGTGATGTGGGGTTTGGATGCCAGGGTCACCAGTGTTTTGCTCATGAGGGATGTGTGGGTTCCTGCCTTCTGGTGAGCGGAAACTGTAGGACAGAATGATAGAAGAGAAAGGGAATTTACCTGTAAAGGAAGGGGTCTATCCCAGGCAGGAACAGGTTAATGTGCCTTGTTGTAGACATGACCCAAGTGATGAGGAAAGCTAGGTAGGCTGGAGCTTCTGGTTCCTGTAAGGCCAGTAGCTGCCCTTGCCGTGGGCTCGTCTCTCAACATCAAACAGCCTAGGGAAAGCTGGACTCCAGCCCCTTTATACTGTGGGGGAGGACACCCTGCCAATTACTGTGAAGTGGATGTCAGTCAAAACCCCATGTTACTATTGTGGCACTGAAGATTTTGCTATCCTACCTGTAGGGCTTGCAAGGGTATTGCAGGACCTCTGCTGTGCACCTCTGGCACACCTTGGGGCTGCTGCTCACTGCAGAGCTTGTGCTCCCCTTGTTAGTGATTTCAGAAGTATTGCTGCATAAATCAATATGCAGGAAACTAACTTAGCATCTCTGCCAGGTGTCTGTTTTCCTGTAGCCTTCCCCAGTACTTCAGACTGGATTGGTAATGAGCAGAGAGCTATATTTGTGTGGAAGTGAGATGCCAGCTCCTTAAGGACTCATTTATTGGGCTGCAGGCCAATGAATATTTTGGCCCTTGATTGCACGTTACTTGCTGCATTTACTTAATCAGACGGGGAAGCTTTTAAATTTTCAGTCCAACAACATGAATACATTATTGTACAGTCCTCTGATTTCCTTACTAGCAACATGTCAGTAATGCAAATGGGGCTTAGGAGGAAAGAATCAACAGTGCAATTTGTCTGAGTCACTCTGGGATTTAGGTATGGATAAGGACTGTGCTCTTGTCTCTTTCATAACCTCAAGATCCATTTTATGAGATGCCTTAGAAAAATCTGGTTTCTAACTGTTTGATTTCCTAGAGAAATCTAGCTTTTTTTTCTCTTTTGGGAGAGGGATTCATCCTTGGAGATGACACCTCCTGGAAATCACTATAGAAAATAGTATCCGTGGTAACTGGAGCTGATATTTCTATACTCAGAAGAAATCTGTGCCATCTTAAACTGGGAGTTGATTGGATGGGGGAGGATAACTTCAGAAAAAACAGCTGCTTTGAAGCACTAGAGAAAGGATCAGGAGGCCATGTGAGGTGCTCAAATGTAACTTTACACACCAGTAAATAGAACCTTACGCACAAGTGTAAACCCAGCCCAAATTCAAATGCTGGTATGTCCAGAGAAGCCTTTTGGACCTTCCCTGTCCTACAGACACTCTAAGTTGTTAAACTATGTTTAAACTGCAGATACTAGTGTGAGAACACTTGCTTTGGTTAGCATGCCCTGTTAGCAGAATGAGCTTGCTGTCATCCTCTGCTGATTAAATCAGATTGAGCTGAAGTACTGGTGCAGGGATATAGAGGCCTTGATCCCTTACCACAAGAAAACAAGGGGAAGCTCAGGAAGCTGGGCTTCTTCAGCCTGGAGGAGAGAGGGGATAAGGGAACAGATACCTGTCTTTCAATAGATATGTGAAAGTCGTAAAGAATATGGAGGTAGACCCTTTTTACTGACGATAATTAGTGGAGAAGCACAGAGAAGTTTTGGAGTTTGTATGCATGTAGATTTTGAAGAATTGGCTGGTCAGAGCTCCAAGCAATCTAGTGTGAATTAAATTTTGACCCTACTGAAATTTTTAATTTGGTAATTTTTTTTTTAAGTGAAGGGTATTTGTTTTGGTGGGTTTTTTTTTTTTTTTTTTTTTTTTTTTTTACTTTTGCTAAACTTAGTTGACTCATAGATAACACTATTCCTTCAAAGCTTTAAGGAAAAAACCTTTCAAACTTTTTCTATATTTGAGAAGCTCAAATATAGAAGCTCAACTGGAATCTCTTGACAAAAAGATGCAACGTGGGGAGAAAACATTTTTGGTAGAATTTTGGCTGAAAAACTTGGTTCAGGTCTATGCTTACTTTCAGATGTGTCTAGGCAAAGTGAACAACACTAGGGACAGTAACTAGGACTCCTCAGAATTATTTCATATTCAATTTATTTGCACCCAAGGGCCCACTGGTAATGGAGCCCCCCATAGGTTGGTCCACATGCCTTTGAAGGACAAGCAGATGATGAAAAAAGTGAATTTTTTATTAAGGGCTTAATTTAGCTAAATAGAATGGAATCTGTGCTACCAAACTGAAAACTCCAATTGGTTTCCTAAAAGCCTGATCCTCTGTAGCCCTATAGATGGATTGAGAGTGCTGTGTGTTTTCCCCAGCAGAAGATCATCTCTCTGGCTGACCAACCCGCCGCTGCTACTACTTTGTATCTTTTTGGGAGCCCCTGTTTTCAAAAATACAAACTCAGATGAGGTAATGTGCTCTCTGCTCCTCATATTGATACACTAGAGGGAAATGCAGGCATGGTGTGATAACAGAGACCTTGAAAGAGACAGAGGATGCAGCGTTGGGGGGATGACAAAAGGAGGAGAGGCGTTGGGGGGATGACAAAAGAAGTGCAGGATACCAATGTGCACATCAGCTCTACGAACAGCTCACTAGAGATCAGATAAAGAAATGGGGACATGAGAGCTGGACAAGACAAATATTAAAGAAGAAAAAAAAGAAAAAAATTCAATACATGTAAACATTTTCCATGCATAGTAAATCTGGATGCACTGTGGGCTTGCAGGCCAAAGAAAAAGGAGTGAAATGTAAAATGTTGCTAAAAAATGTATAAACTCTGCTCCATACTAATCTTAGATGGAGGAGAAAGAATATATCACCATTATGTTCTCTGCAAAGAGAAAAATGGGATGTTTGCCAGGAAGCATGGAAACTGATTCCAACTGCATTATTACTAAGATTTTTTCCAGATAATAGTTTTTATTTTTTTGCATCTAATAATTAGATTTAGGTAAATAATATTTCTTAATTAGACTGTTATGATTTCATTTGCACCAACAGTAAATGCCTAGGTTTGCATATAATACTTGTTTCTTTATTGTCTGTAAGAAAGGATATGAGTGTAACTGTGACACTCAGCAGAATCACAGAATAATTTAGGTTGGTCCTCCAAGATCATTGAGTCCAAACTTTGACTGAACAACCTTGTCAACTAAACCATGGTGCAAAGTGGCACATCCAGTTGTTTCTAAAACACCTCTGGAGTGGTGAGTCCACCACTTCCCTGGGCAGCCCAATCTGATGCTTGACAATCCTTTCTCTGTTGTTTCTCCCTGTGAATGGGACATCCTCCTGATGTCCAACCTGAACCTTCACTAGCACAGCTTATGGCTGTGTCCTCTCCTGTCTCTGGTTGCCTGAGAGAAGAAGCTGATCCCCACCTGGCTACAGCCTCCTTTCAGGGAGTGGTAGAGATTGATAAGGTCACTGCTGAGCCTCCTTTTCTCCAGGCTAAACACCCCCAGCTCCCTCAGCCACTCCTCATAACATTCACTTTCTGGACTGTTTCTCAGCTCTGTTGCCCTTCTCTGGGCACTCTGCAGCACCTCAATGTCCTTCTTGCAGTCAGGGCCCAGAACTGGGCACAGCACTCATGGTGTAGCCTCACCAGTGCCAAGCACAGGGGGGCAATCACTGCCCTGGTCCTGCTGGCCACACTGTTGCTGACACAGGCCAGGATGCCACTGGCCTTCTTGGGCGCATATTAGCTCGTGTGGAGCCACTGTTGACCAGCACCCCCAGGTCCTTTTCTACTGGGCAGCTTTCCAACCACTCTTCCCCATGCCCGTAGTGCTGCCTGGTGTTGCTGTGACCAATATGCAAGACTTGGCACTTGGTCTTGTGAGCAGGTGAGTGATAGCTATGAAAAAATTAAAAAAGAAGCAATGGATGAAAGAAGGAGTAACTTCCTTAGGCCTCTGGCATGAGACATTCTCCTTCTCTTCCTACTTGAGGTATTCCATAAGACCAAGCTCCTTTCGTGATGTTTTCTGGAGAAGCCAGCAAGTGAGAGGCACCACAGACTGCTGCCAACCAAATTGGCACTAGGGGAAATTGGCACTAGGGGAAATTTTCCTCTAAAGCAGGCATCAAGCAGACTTTTAAGTTACTGCCTCTTCTAGTCCAGTCCTGAACTCAGGGATGCATCTTTATTTCCTTTCTCTTAATGTGAGAGGGACGCTCTTATGATTCCTGGAGACTTCATTTCTGCAGGCAGCTGCTATGCTCAGTCTTGGCTGTACAGCACCAACAGCTACAAAACCCAAAACCAGTTTTGTCGGTGTTACCTGTTCTGTCCCAGACCATTTTGCTAAAATAAGCAAAAAGAAAGGCAACTGATATAGTGTGTTTTGTACTGCTGAGCGAGGCACCTTGCTGAGACTGCTGCTCTCATTTCTCACACTGTAACTGTCTATGTTGAAAGGATTCATTGCCACTCACCTTTAGGAGTTTAATATGCATAATCATTTTTTCTTTCAGGGCTTCAGAATTGGCTGATCTGGACTCTCCACTTCAAAATATCTTAACTGTGCTTTTCAATATGCACACAATGCTGTGAGCTAGAACAAAACGATCTTCTTGTGTTACCATAGAGACACCCAGGGTCTAGGAAGGGTTCCTGTTTGAAATCGTACTGTAAAGGGGACAAGGGCTGTTAAAATTTGATGAAGGGCTTAATCCTTGACCAGGCACTGGTATAAATCAGTGCCACCAGGGTGAAATGAACTGGCAGTCTCAATGCAGTGCTTTACAGACAACACTCTCCAGTCCAACTGGCCCAAAAGGGGCTGTTGTCTTGGTAGACTCAGAGAAAAAAAAATAAAAATAAAAGAGGTGGAGGGAGCAGGGGAAAGGTCAGGAAATTAACTTGGAAATGTTGAATCACTTTATGTTTTTTTTTCATTTTCTTCCCTCCTGTTTTGATTTGAGTTCTAATTAAAAGACTTTTCTTTGCTCTTAGACAACTCAACTTTGCTTTTTAAGCATTTTTTAAGCACTACTAAATGAAGGCAGGCATGAGGGAAGATGCAGGGCTGACAACTCTGCTCTGGAGACTGAAGTCCTGCATTCACAAATAAAGGCAAGTGGTTGGACTGTAGCTGCATTCCTGTGTTATCCTGGAGAAAATAACATGTGGACTGAGAGGACACTACTTTTTATGACCCTGTAGAGTTTTTAGTGTTGGTGCTGTAGTTGCCAGTCATAATGACCATTTTGTGCAGTGTAGGGAGGAGACATGCCTTGCTGTGTACATAAAGGGAAGCAGAAGTTGGTTGTGAGTAGACTCAGCAAAAAAACTTCTGGCATTTGTGTTTACTTGGGACCACGGGGTCTGGGCTGCTTATGTGAACATCAAAAAGGTGCTTAAGAGTCCTACTTGTCAACTTATTTAAAAAACTCTAGTGCAAGTTGGAGAGAGACTATTTACTCTGACCCATTTTAGTTAACTGGTGTTGACCCTAGAGTTAAAATCCCTAAATGAGCATTAGAAAGAGCACTGGTGAACATGTCTTGAAAATTCCACTTTTGTCATTGTCTAACAGTGGTGGGAGGTGCAGATCTGCTTTATGTTATACATGGAGCTATTTTCTAACTCTCCAACAGTGGCTGTTGATTCAGTTCCATAAGACATCCTGGCTCTCAAGTCTGGTGAGTGCAGAGTTTAATCCTTCCTGCTGTCCTTAAGTCAGCTCTGATGACTTCTTCCTCTGGCTTAAATCCTGGCTCTGATGGACTCACCTGATGACTGTTTCATTATGTAAAGATTGGTAGGGTCTCCAGGAGAAGTTCTGCTCTCTTTTAGCTGTGAAACAAATCCTTTCTGGCCCAGGCCTAAATTATGTACACCCTGCCTTGCATAGGCATCCATATCATATTGTGCTAATGCAGGATGTTCAGCAGAGCTAAATTTGTGCACATCCAGAACACTATTAACTCTTCAGGTGCTCTATACTCTCATAAATACCGTGTGGCCCATGGCTAGAACTAGGCAACAGCAAGAAATGCTGTCAATAATAGCTTGGGAACTTGCATTCCTGTCAGCAGTGATTTAGAGAATGGTTTAGACTTCTTGCCAGACAGGTGAAAGGAAGATGAGCTGCTTCCCAGCAGCCTAGCAAGTGCTGCAACAAGGAGAGGTTTGAGCCTGAAATGGAGCATAGGAAATTAGAAATGCTAGCCAGCAGGTCATGTCAAAGTGCAAGCTTAGTTTTGTTCTGATATTACTTCATTCTTAGGTTGCTTCTAAGCAGAAGACTACATTTGCTGGCACATGGCTGCTGAGATTTTGTAGGAGTCACCCTTGGGATGCTGTTGGCTCCCTGTGTTGAAGAATTAAGTCAGACTCAGAAGATGATCAACATTTGTCCCACAAAAATACTGAGGAGGGGGTTGAAGTGTATTTAGCAGCTACTTCAGTGCAGTGGTAATAAGTACCAGCATGATTTATAGGGGAGAAACCTTGCCCAAACTGACCTTTAGGCCAGTAACATGTTCCCCCCTCATCATTGCAAAGGTCACCTGTCTCATCTGTGGGTACATTGCACTGTGGATAACAAAGATCTGAACTCTCTCCTCCATCAGTCCAACAGAAGTCCTTTGTCAGCTGTAGAGTAACATAGACACTGCTGTGGTCCTTGAGCCAAGAACCATCTGGAACTGGAAATGGCCCTGAAGGTGTTAGAGAGATACCTACACTGCTGTATGAGCTTGGAAAGCTTCTGTTTGCTGCATGTGGATCTCCTGTCCTGTTCTCTCCAGACTGTCCTGTATATCCCCAGGGTTTTCACCACTACATGAGATATCTCTGGCCTTTGTGGGTAACTTTGTGGATTAAAAGTTATTTTTGCAAGTTATTGATACAGGCACCATTAGTGATATCAAAATTAAGAGAAGTGGCTGCATGTCCACTGGCACAAGGATTTGAGCCTCTTGTTTTCCTGGATTCCTTATAAATTTTCAGTCCTCATTGGAAAAGCAAGTAAGTGGCTGAAAAAACATTATGTGTGGTTACTAGTTGCTAATGAACATCAGAGAGTTAAGAAATGCAGAAAACTGCAATATCTTTTATTAGACCAGCAGATGTAATAAGGAAAAAAAACAGATTAGTTTTCAAGCATGGAAGCTCTTCTTCAGGTCAATGTGCCCAAAAGCATGTTGGTATTTTCAGCTACATCAGCTTGTCTAGTAAAAGTTATTGCTTCTCCATAGAAGTTATTGCACCTCACATATCTTTAGACCATCACAGCCACAGCAACACTGCTACTAAACAGGATTCTCAAAGACCCATTTTGTATCACAACTGCAGGAATACATCCACATGAATCCTAACTTTAGTGTATTTCTTCTCAATTTTGTCATCTATTTATTTTCTGTCACAGCTGTGTGTAATAAATTTCAGCAGTTCTGGGGGAAAAAAAAAGGAAGAGTGATTGATTTCCATTTTCTGGGCTTTATAAGGTTTGCTACTTAGAAGAGTTGTCATTACCACCATTTGCTGGTGTTTAGTGGAAGATTTAATTAACCTACTGTAATGATTGGGGGAAATCTGTCAATGTACAATTTAGAAAGTAGTTTTGTAAATGGCAGCATTATGAAGTGCTTTTATGTGGATGCAGCATCCCCTGTTTCCTAAGAAGGGTGGCAGTGTGTGTCTGACAGGGTACAATGGACAGTTGTTAACCACAGCAAGAACACCATGTCCAAAGAAAGATTTAGTCAGAGACTTGGGGACCAGTTTGTTTCAAACATGTCTGCATGGGCAGGATTTGGGGGAGTGAGTGAGAGATGAAAGATTTAAAAATGTTAAATTAAAAGCTTTGGTTTTTGTAGACACCAGAACACTGGGTGACTTTGGGCAGGAGAAGATGGGAGAGAAGAGGATTTTGTAGCTGAGGAGGTTTGCTTTTACTGTGGGAACAGCCAAGGAAAATGCAGGAGATGTAAAAATATGCAGAGAGTTGGTTAGATTGTTGATTATCTCAAAGTGCATTGGGATACTCCAGGATTGTCAGAAATTGCATGAATGGGGTGCATAGAAATTTATTTATTCCCCACATTACTGTGGAAGGGAGCACCTTGCAGTGCACTAAGCAAAATCAGCATGTCATAGGTACTACAGGCCTGGGATGAAGAAACCAGCCAGACCAGTGTGGCACGAGGGTAGAAAGGTAATGGGGAAGCAGTGTCTCAGCCCAGCTCCTGGAGTTTGACTGTGTGGCTCCTTGCCCATCAAGTGGGGACAGCAGAGAGAGATGGCTCTTGATGTATGGGTCAAAGTGGCCTTGGAGAAAGAAACAATGCAATGGCCTACTTCAGTGCTGAGAAGTTTGAAAGTATGCCTAATCCACCCAGGTTTCCATGGACACATCCGCTCCTGCCATCTGGCATCGAGGGAGTGTGGAAATTTGCTTGTTGTTTCAGGGCTGGTTTCCCTCAGATATTCCTCAGGTCTCACTACATGTCTGACATGCAAGCATAGGCCATTGCTGTGCCAGGGACCAGGCTGTCCTGGCCAACACATGGACAGGGCTCACCCAAAAGCCTATGCTGGCCGTGCATTGGATTCACAGCACCTGCACTGGACTGCACCCGATGTTGGACAGTGAGAGAGCAGTGCTGATGCTCCTGCTTGTTCCACTATTCAGGCTTTCAAAAGCCTGGGACAGTATTCCCACTTAATCAGTCCTGTAGCCAGCAGGAAAAAAAATCTGTGATAGATGGGTTGACAGGGTTATCACTGTTTTTTTCTTCTCTTTAGTGACCTCTGTTTTGTATGTGCAGATCTTTAGCAAAATAAATCCAGGGTTTTGTTTGAATTAGTTTTATTGAAAAGGCACAGACGTAGTTAATTTGGTATATATTTGAAGGGCTGTCATATTTCTTCTCAGATAGGATTAAAACAGTTCAATCTGCAAACTCTATTTCGTCTGTCAAAGGGAGATAACCAATTCCACAGACTGAAGTTATTAATGGAGTGAATTTTATCCATCTTTTTATATCTTGGAAGGACACCTCACTGAAGCTGATTTTGATCAATTTGTAAGCAATATCACCTTCAATAAATTCCCATCTGACAATAGATAACCCAGTAACAAGCTGGGAGACAGCAGTGGTGATGTAAGACCTGGCATCTATTGCAGCCCTTGAACCCAACTGCATCCCCACTGGGTTTTTAGAACCATGTTAATGCAAAAGGGGGGAAAAAAAGTAGCATTATCCTGGAAAAAAAGCTTTCTTTTCAAATTTGACTCATAAAGATGTTTTTCATTGAGACATGAGAATTACATTACTTATCATAATTCTTTCAAAAGAAAAAGGTGGAAGTGGTTTCTTTCTTTTATTTTTTTCCCTATCCTTGCCCAATCTAGCATGCACAATCTTGGAAGTAGCTTGGCCATTCACTTTAAGGATCCTATGTGTGTTCTTCTGAGTAATGTACCACAAATGAATCCTGCAGTGGTTATCTGCCAGCATCTGATGCCTGGGATATGGCAAAGCACATCTCCTCTATTCATGATGTACTATTCCATCAATGCCGAGGAAGAGGTATAGATACTCACTGGTGGGAAAATAGGCTGCTAGATATTTGCACAGCAAATATCTGTGCTCATAGCTCTAGTATCCAACTAGCTGGAGTGTGCTGCACTCACTGGATAAATGGTTGGCATAAGCCTAATATTCTGGGGAAGGCTCAAGGACAGCTAAAGTGGAAATTCAGAGTTCTAGGAACAGTATCTCCTCGTCCATGTCCTTTCTGTACAATCTGCAAGCTATTTTTGGAAGTGCCGATAAGGTGAAGAGGGAGCCAGAGTGAGAGGACTGACTGGTGCATCTGAAGATTATTATTCCCTGTGTCTGCTCCATCCTTCTGGAGTGTGGCTACAGATTATTCTTGAAGTTGCTGCAAGAAGCAGCTAAAGTCACTTGCTGTGTCACTGTGGTTTGTAGGTATGGTACAGTGTCTGCTGGGGTGACCAGATCTGAAAGCTGATTAAGATGCTCCCTGATACTAGCAGCTTGCATTAGGAGAGAGTCATGTGGGTCCATTTTGAGTAGAAATACTTTCTCTGACCACCAGGCTCTTGATTTACATTATGCTCACTTCACTTTTTAGGAAGCACATTAATTAATTTACTATACAGGGTGAACTGATCTTTGCTGTTTACCTGCCAGCTGATGCACAGCAGGATGCAAGGAACAGTCCAAAGTGAGCTGGGATGGCATTTGCTAATGCAGTGTGTCCTTATACTAAAAAACACACTTATTTTCATTAGGTCAAGACAGCTTCCAAGTCTTGGCAGATCAGGAAAGCAGTGCGGCAGTCCTAGGGAGAATATGCAATTTTTCTTGTTTTCACTTGATTTGTCTTTGCATCTTTTCATTCTTGGAAGTGATCTGCAGGAGTAAGGGCAGTGTCAGGCCACTATGCCAAACATGCTCTGTGCTTTCTGCCCTTAACTTTGTTGAAGGAGGTTATGTTTGGCAAGAAACATTCATGGGCCTTCACTGTAAGTGAACGTGTGGACATACTCATTGTATTCCTCAAGGTGGTCACTGAGTGTATGCACAAGGATGGAGGTTTCCTGGAACTGCTTCTGATAATAAAATCATTTTCTTTCATCCTTTTGCTTGATGAAAAATGCAGCAAGTGAGCTGGAGGAAAGAGAAGCAGTCTGAGAGAGTCTGAGAAAACTTCAATTCCCATATTGCCACAGAATGAGGGGAACAGCTGGGCTATGACTCTCCCTTCGATGCTTTTCTTAAGTGTTATGGTTCAGCTGCTTGAGCCTTTGCCAAGAGCTGGCTCCTTAATGGAGCAAAGCCCTCTTTTAGTCTGCTTGCCCATGGCAGGGCTGGAGTGGAGGGTGCTTTGCAAGAGTGCTAGAACTGTCAGAACACCTGTATCATCAGGTTTCATGTTGGAGAACATGTAGCAGGCACCAGATTAACCTGAAAAAAGAACTGGAGGGTACATCCCGTGAGTCACCATGTGGTACCTTCTTGCCTTTCTGAGCCACCACTTGCTGAATGAAATCCCAACCCATGTAGCAGTAAGCGATTTTGCTGCCTGATGAGGGTAGGTCAACCATTTCTCCTTGTAAACAGTTAGTAGTTTGATTTCAGAACTAAGATAACTGGTAAACCTGAACTGCTGGGGTGACATTTTTACCTAGTCCTCTGGTAGAAGTTTGCCAAAGCTTGATGCTGGGCAAGGCAGAGCTTAACCTAGGCTAATTAAGGCTGGTGAAATGGTAGTTAGCTTTCCACATACTGTTATTATGGGCACCAGCGTGCTTTTTTTTTTTTTTTTCATGGTTCTTAAAAAGTAATTTCTGTTTTTCTACCCCTGAGACTTTTCCTTGCCATCTTCACTCCTTGGTGCAGCTCTCCCCCACCCCTATTCACAAGGGTAGTGCAGCCATGTAAAGGGTCAGAGCACCTTTTGAGGCAACTGAGTAGGCAGAAACCTGAACAGTGCCTAGCAATAGTATAATCTGGGCAGGGGGATGCTCCCAGGGACTGTGAATGGGAAGGAGGTAGGGAGAAGCATGACAAGATGGATTCACTGCCTGCAGGATGCAAAGGCTGCATAGCTGTGCTTTGGTGGGGAGGAAACGAAAGTTGAGTGAGGGAATGAAGCAATTGGACATTTGACAGAATTGTTAGAGTTTTCCTTGTCAAACTGCTTATTTTCACAAAGCAAAACTACCGTGATCAGACTCGGACAGGGAGCTGGCTGTGCGTGAGGAGGCATTCTGTGCAAGCTTTCTGCTTGATCCTTTCCCGAGAAGATCACCCTAAATTCAGAAAGGGCTCCTTTCCTCCTTTTCTACCCTCTACATACACACTTGATGTGTGCTGATTTTCAACTGATTAATTTTTCTGCGCAGCCTTAAGAACTGCACTGACTTAAGCTTGTGACACAACTTGTTGGCGATTCCTGCGTTACACAGTATTGCAGTTCCTCAACTCCAAGAACTGCCTCATACCCTTTAGAGGTACCTTGGTCGGTTTCATAGAAGTGCGGAACGCTCGTGTTTCCCAGGCTCCTGAATGGCGGAGTTAGGGTGGTTCATACCTTTGCACTGTTTATACTGCGCGCTGCAGCGGTGACCAGTCCCATGCAGACCATCCGAAATATTTTGCCATGTGCTGCCGCTGTCATCTTCAATGCAGCTGTAGGCAGGCTCCGGAAAGAAGAAGCCCCCACGCTGCCTCCTCGATGATCCGGAGGAGCGGTGGGGGTGCAGTCTCCAGCCCTGCGCTGGACCGCACCTCCTCACCCTAGCCCGTGTAGGAGCCCTACGGATGCAGCGGCCGGGTCGGCGGGGAAGGGGCGGAGGGGGGAAGCCCCGATTTGTGCGGAGAGAGGAGGAGGGTGGTGGGACGTGCCGCCGCCGCCGGGACGGTGCCGCGCGGGGGGTGACAGCCGCAGCCCGGCGGGTTGCGGGGGCGGCTCGGGGCCGCCAGGCTGCGCTCTCGGTCCGGCCGCTGCGCTGCCGCCCTCCCCGGGCGAGCGGGGCTCGGGGCACGGCGGAGCCTCGCCGCGAGCAGGCGGTCCCGGGACGGCGGCGGCACCACCGGCGGCGGCACCTGCGGCGGCGGGGAAAGGTAGGGCTCGGCGGCCCGCTCCGCGCCCCTCGCCCGGCCCGGCATGACGCGGCGGCGCCCCGGCGGCGGCGGGAGGTGGGTGCCGGCAGCCCTGGCCGCGCTCCTGGCCCTGAGAGGTGAGTGCTGCACGGGCGGAGCGGGGCGCGGCACCCGCACTCGGGGCATCGCCCTGGGGCCGCGGCGGCGCCCCGCGTCCGGGGAAGTTTTGATTGCGGTCCCGCCGGTGATGCTCGGGAATGCGGCGGCGGTCGAGTGCTTATGCAGGCAGGCGTGGGGAAGGAGCGCTGCTCTGCCCGGCTCCTTCTGCTGCCCCCGCTGCACCATCCTCCCTACTATTCTTATATATATATATTTAATTTAATTTTTTTTTTTTTTTTTTACGGTGCCGTAAAACTTGCTTGAAACTGGGCTTCACGTTAGGCTCAGTTGTCTGGGCCTAGCCCCTCGGTAAGCTCACCTTGTGGAAAACTCTGATCTATCCCTCAGGCCCTGAGGCAGCAGGGAACTTTCCGCAGAGATGGTGACAGGCTGATCGGAGCCCCCTGTGTCCCCCCCACCCTCTCCTCTGCCTCTTCCTTCCAGGCACACGGCGCACCACTTCAGCTCCAAGATACGTGCCTGCCCCCGGG
This sequence comes from Chloebia gouldiae, assembly GCA_003676055.1. Taxonomy (NCBI): domain Eukaryota; kingdom Metazoa; phylum Chordata; class Aves; order Passeriformes; family Passeridae; genus Chloebia; species Chloebia gouldiae. Next base: position 6,561,457 of record QUSF01000035.1, on the reverse strand, counting down.
GACGCGGAGTCTCCAGCACCTCCCGCCCCCTATAGCCCTTCCGAAATAAAAGGTGTGTTTCCTGGTCTCTCTGCGGAGAGGAAACAAATTGCACATGGCAGATGCTACTCACGTCACTTAGTGCATTGCCGGGGAGCACCAGGAGGTGCTGCATTAAGGGCAGCAGAAGATGCTACCAAGTGCAAGATGTTCAGACTCATCTGTTGATCAGGTGGCAATGCCTCCTTGCAAGTAATGCTAAACTTTAGAGCAGCCTGCTCAGTTATGGTTTACAGAGGTCCACATGGTAATTTTCTTAAGGTCTTCCCTTTAATGCAGACACTTGATAAGCAGTTTTACAGAACTCAGCTCAGCAGTGAGCAGCCCACAGCTTTGAGACAGCTGGGCCACCTTCACTGTTGGGAAACTTGCTGCAAGAGGTCCCTGAGACAGCGAGAGGACAGTAAGAAATGATGGGGTCTCCTATGAGAAGAGCAGAGATGTCTCAGCAAGGTCTAGATGAAACCTCCTCACAGTTGAGATCTGGATGGAGTCTACTGCTTGGGTGGCTGTGCCTTGCTGTCACTGTCCTGCAAGACACAGCAGGCTTCTCCCTCTACCCAGGACTTGGTTACAAAAAGTTGTGATGAATAAATGAACTTTTCACAAATGCCTCAGCCTCAAATGCACCCTGCATTCTTGTCCTCAGAAAATGTTTGGGAGTCTGAGTCTTATGCATTAAATGGAAATTGCATCTGCTGACTTCAAAGAGATGAATTATGGAAAAAAAAGTTTACTAGCATTAAGTTGAAAGCAATAATCTCAGTTTTCATACTTTACACTATTGATTTGTTTTTTGTGCTTTTCCCAGTTTGGAAAGCAAGTTCAATTATTTTCAGGTTCTCAATGCTACAGGTTTCTTTTCCTGCAGACATTGCAAAGGTGTAAATGTCTATGGAGTTACTGGACTTGCTCCAGTTAGAGGCATATTAGTGGTGAAGTCCTTCTGTTGATGTGATATCACTGCAAAAACATACAACAAGAAACAAATATAAGGTTAAAATTGAAGGGGTATTTAATTTATTTAATTATCCTTTTAAGCAGAAAGATTGACTTAATATTTACTTCTCTTTTTTTTTTTTTTTTGGTTGAGGGCACACAGGAACAGTGACATTGGCGAGAACTAGGTGTGAAAACACACTTTTCCATGAAATATTTATCTGCAATAGTGTAGTGGTTTTTCTTGCAATTTCCTTTTAGACATCATAATTACCTGAATGGAACACCTATTTCTCAAGCTTGTCTTTTTTTCATTTTGTCTTAGGAAAAATCTTTAGAAGATGGTGGTAGATGAAAATAGCTGTGGTACACAGTTATTTCTGTGGTACACAGTATGGCCATATTTTCAGTGGTTCTTGAGTATGAAAAGAAAACACTGTAAGGGATAAGGAACAGACATACAACCAGGAAAGCTGAAATTGGGAGATTTTTTTCTAAACAACATTTGCAGAAGATCAGTAAGTGTGTTTCTGCTCTGGGCTGCCAAGTATGGTTAGGAAGAGTGATTTAAAATTTTTTTTTCCTCTTTTTGAGATTTCAGACTGGTTTAGAAGATAGAAGAAAAATAAGGGGTCATATGCAAAGTGATTCCTAAATTAAAAGTAAGATTTAGAAGTAGGAGGATCTGAAAGAGTATATAATCAGGCAAAATACTTAATGCCAAGAAAATGAAAGTTGTTGGGGGGAAAAAGACCTTGGAGGTCATTTCATCATTCTCACACTTTATACCTACAATAAAATAAAATTAGACTTCATAATGATATTTAAGTCAATTATTATAGTGCCATTTTCTTATGTTGTTTTGCAATTTATAGAATAACAATTATTCTTTGTAACTGGTGCTAGGTGCCCATTTTCTGGGCCTGTTATATCCATGTTTAATGGTCTTGGGCCAAGGGCAGGATCTATGTTTTCCCTCTAAAACATTATAAGCGTGGAAAATAATATTTTCTCAGGAGAAATTTAGGGAAAGATAGGAGGGAATTCTCTTTAGAGCTTTGAAACCAAACCTGGGATTGCTAATCAATCCTCCTATGTCTCCAGAAATAGCACCCTGCAAATTGTCAAATGTGGTAGAAATCACACTTCGGGTACAGTGCAGAACGGACGTGTTTTTTAATGGCATGGTGTTTGGATCCTGTGACACAGAATTGCAACAGGTGAGATCTCAGTGTGTTACAGTCCACTGCAGATGGATCTTGCAAGACCAGGGGGTGAGGGTGCCTGGCTGTAGTGGATTAATGCAACAGCAGGTCTACAGCTCTTCATGTGACTTTTTGGAGTCGCTCTACTGTCAGTCTGAGACTCTCACAGCTGAAACTCTTCTGGCAGCACCCCTTATTCTACCCACCAGGTAGCTTCCCAGATCTGCACCAGGTCCTCAGCCCTAGAAAGGGAGGACTGTGTCAGTCCCTTGCCCTTCCATGCTTTTGCAGGTTTTTTTTGGGAACAGATTGCCATTTGTGTCAAGCTGTGTGGTTTTGTGACGTGTAGATAAATCATTTTGCTCACGACCTGACCTTGGTCCCCAGCGGTAGGCACAGATGCATTAACTACTTCTTTCTGAAGTGGGCATCATTCCCTTATTTTGGAAATGATTCTTTAGCTCTGTTTCTTCAGTATTGCCTAAACTGCAATTTTCTTTTTATAAGATTCTGCTCTCAAGGGATCTCAGAGTGCCTTAGGAGCAGCTATATTTAGTTGCTCAGTAGTAATATGGATATACAAAATATGGCATAAACAACTCTTTAACTTAGGAAACTTAGGAATAATTTTTCCTGACTTCTTGGGGGAGTAGTGTTTTTATTCTTTTACCAATAGTACAGATGGAGAAAGCAAGGCTCAGTGAGACCTCGTGACCTGAAGGTCAGTGGATGCTGGTAGTAATCTTGAGTGTCTTGGAACAGACTGTAACCACAGGAGGATGCTTAAATTTATGCAGCAGGTTAAGCAATAATGTAATGGTTCTTTAGGGATGTTCACTACTAAATTGTGATGAGTCATCTATATTTAGCAGGATGCTACTATCATCGTGCTTTTTAAGTAAAATGCTTTTAACACAGTTTATTTCAAGGAGAAGTGCATGCACTGCAAATCTGTTCTTTGTAGTTTCTTCCTTGTGGAGCATTAATGGTGCCTTCCCTTTTGTAAGTGTTCAGAGAAAAATTTAGCTCCTGTTTGTTTAACAGACAGCAGTGTAACAAAGACAGTTCTCTGGTTTTTACTACTTTGTGTTTGCACAGTTATTTATGAACATTACCTAATTGAGAGTCTCCAAACTTACTTTGTGAGGGCAGTCAGTTTGATTTACAGCATGGAAAACTGATGTGTGCAGAGATGAAATGATTTTCTTGCTGTCAAGTAGGACATTTGCCCATCCTCTCTGTTAGAGAAGTCACAATTACAGGGCTTCTGGTCATATGCCTCCCTACTTTATTCTCTCAACTGTTTCATGTCTTGTGAACCAGGGAGAAAGCACAACATTTTTAACTGGGCAGAGTGAACTTTTAAGGTTTTTTATGTGTTTTTTTTTTTTCTTACAAGGTTTTATCTCTTTGGTTTTGGAGGTCACTTCTGTCCTGGCTTCTGCTTTTTTTTTTCCACTGCTTGAGCTGGGCTGCTCTATTTCATCTGGATTGAGGAATTTGGCTTCAGTCTAAACTGAAGTGGAAGTCAAATGCTTTGATGGTTTTGAAAGGAAATTTTTGAGAGAAATTCCATCTTAGGACACTGATATTTTGTCTCTTTGTGGAGTTGTACTGTTATAATACAAGGAGGTACCCTAAGCAAAAAGATTCTTTGATATGAAAAGTCAAAATTTTTCATCCTAAAGATGCTTAAATTGGGTGTTTCTGTATTTTTGATTTTTTTCCTCCCTATTTTTCTTTTGAAACACAATTATGATTTTACAAAATCAAAACTTATCATGATTGGTAAGTTTTGGTTTAGTGGAAGTAACTTCAGTGAAGCTTTAGTGCTGGCTTTTATTTCTACAGGGTATTTAAAAAGAACTGTGATAAAAAACAACTTGCAGCAATTGGTGGTACCTGTGCACCGTCTCTGCCCATTATTTTGGCCATCTTGACATAGTGTATGCAAACACATGTACACATGTATGTAGCACTGCTCTTGTCCTTATTCATTGTGCTGTAGAGCATTGTACTGAAAAGTCAAGTTTCTATTTAAGAAATACAGCAGATATTTGTTAATATTTGTTTCCTCTTCTGGAACAGTCAGTGGAGAAATCAGAACAGGACTAGTAGGTTGAGCTCAGTCCCTTATTATTTGTGCATATGCAGAGCCACAGCTCTCCTCCTGGCAGCATAGCAGCACTTGTACATTTGCATCTCTGCATGAAGATAATTTCAAGTGTAATTTTGGTATCAGGCTGATCATAGTGCTTATTTAGGGACAAAAACTTGTGCAGTTATTTTCTCATAGTCTCCTGAGCCAACCTAGCTATGAGAACATGAGCTTCACAAGCATCAGCAGGAGAAAGTCATTGTCTGAATTCTACTTAGTTACATGTGGGCTTTGATTTTACCAGGAATGCTGAAGGCAGGAGTGTTGTTTGTGGGGAGGCAATGACTGACATCCTGTTCACAATCTGTGGTGCATTTCTGCAGCAGCCTATCTAAGCAGTCCTGGGCCAGGTCAGCCCACTGGTCTCTGCTGTCATGGCTAAATCTAGATGAGAGGAGGATGGCCAAATCACGGGAGGTGTCAAAACCTCCTCAGTGAGAAAGTGGTGCCAAACATTTATCAACAAGGAGTCTGGTGTCATGTCTGTGCTCCTAGGTTGCTCTAGGAGTGGGCTGGTGTATGCATTGCTCTGGACTTCAGTGCCTACAAAACCAATTTTAAGGTATGAGCACACTCCACTTCCTTGCCATAAAATGAATTAAGTCATATGTATTCCTTCTACCTTCTATTCCTTCTATATGCAGAGCGAATAAAGCATCCATCTCCTCCCTTCCTCAGGCAAGCCCCCCCACTTACAAAGCAGCAGATGTAAAACTTCCCCTTTGCCAGAGGCCAGGTTGAGCTGGGCTAACCGAGCCCCCTGGTGCTGTGTCCTCAGCTGGTGCCCAGCAGGCTGGGTGTGCAATGGCCCTGACACACCAACCTCTCAGCCTCCTGAGCATAGGGGCTGTGGGTGGGCTGCAGGCTCAGCTCGCCCTCTGCCCAGCCCATTAACAGCCTCTGCCAGGAGCAAGTGGGCTGGCACCACCCTCTCTGCAGGCCCACTGGGGGGATTACTTCCTAATCCCCCCTAATTAGAAGTTGGCTAGTGCCTGGAAGCATGAGGGTATAGTGATGTTATGCTTTTTTCATCTTTTTTTTTTTTTTTTTGTTCTACCTAATGTATCTGTGGATGTTACCAGTGTCCTTATGAATGCTTGGGCCTCTGTGATTTCTGCTGAGCTCTTGACTTGACTATAACATGGGCTAATCATTCCTGGTAGTTAGTTATTGGCTGTGCTTCAAAGAAGCAGAAAAAGTAAAAACAGAAAAGGAAAATGACAATATTTTCCTTATGTCTGGTCATGTTTCCTGCTCTTTAGTAATGCTGAACAACCTTTCTTTTTTTCTCTTGAAAAAACAAACAAACAAACACAAAAAACCCACAAGCGAACAAAACCCACAAGCGAACAAAACCTGCTTCACTTCTTCATTCCCATTTGATAACTTCTCTCTATTTAACTCATCTCCAAGTTAAATTGTCCCAATTTTAACAGTGTTTGACCATTAAGTGTTTTTGACTGGTGAATGGTGAAACCTTTGTCTGCCTCCTGCATTTTTAAATGCTCCATGCAGAAGTAACCACAGCAATTCCAGCTGAGGATGCGCTTTCAGTGTTCATGGTGGCATTAGAATACTTCCAGCATTTTTCTTTTCAGCCTCTGCCTTTAGACACCCTGACAGCTTGCTTGCTTCTTTGACCGCCGTTGTATGTTAAACAGATGTTTTCATTGAGCCGTACACAGTGATACCAAGATATTTTTCTCAAGTGATTACATTTGAATTAGAGCCCCATGGTATACGAGTAGTTCAGATTATTCTCTCAAGTTCTTATTACTGTCCGTTTGGTAATGTTGAATTTCATCCCGCATTATGCTGCCCACTTGCTGAGCTTTGTCAGATCCCTTGGAAGTCTCTCAATCTTCTTTTGTCTCAGCCAGCCCAAATCACTTTGCCAACTTCCTGTCTCTTTTCCAGATATTAAGGAATAGATTAAACCACCCCAGAACTGGTTAGAAACCTGGGGGTAATCCCTTGTAATCAGGGCCAGAGTGACGGCAGGGGGAGAGGAGCTCTCACGCCTCTGAGCCTGGGCACTGAGGAGTGGGGCAGCAGCTCCTGACTCAGCCTGACCTCAGCTGGCCTGACCCCCACTGGGGGCGAGGCAAGGGGAGGAGTTCCCATGCCAGGCAAGCAGGGGACAGGTCTGGCACTGAACAGGCATCCTGCCCAGGACAGTTTAGCAGGTGCACTTTGAAGTGACAGAAAATTAATTACTTCATCCTGTCCTTTTCCTTCTAAAATTAGAATGGATTGCAGGGCCACAAGTTCCGCTGAGCAGAGATCAAGCTGGTTTTTCTCCTCTTGTGTATTTTTATGGGCTTAGGGTACTGGGCTGGTTTAACCAAGCCCTGCTGACACTTCCAGGTTAGCCTGTAGCCTCCCTTATGAAGAGCACGCCAACTTCAAGAACCACCTGACCTAGTAAGGGTTTGCTTGTCTTTGCTAGTAACAGCCACTTGAGAAATTTCTTTCTTCAACTGTCCCACACTTCTGGACTTATCTCAGTACATAAATGTACTGAAATTATTGGGTTTTGACTTTTGCACTTGGCCTTCAGTTTTTCTTTCAGTCCTATCTATTATTTTATGAAGCAACTGTTTAGACTGAATCACTTCTTGTTTCTGTTGTTTTGCCATACAATATGCTCTCTTGCTTCTCAGCAGTTTTTTGTTTAGGACACTGAGTACATTTTCAGTGATGATGCTGAGATTGCTTCACACCACCATACAGTGTAACAACTTTAGTTCCCCTGCTTTTGGAGTTAGGTTGTTTGTATCCTTTCTGCTTCTAAATTGTTTTTTCTAACCTGTAAGAGCCACAATGCAGAATTCAGCTACTGTTATTTCTCACAGGGATGTTAAATTTGATTGTGTATCAGTCACTGTGTCTCTAGATCAATTGCAGGGTTTTAGCTTTTAAGTGTGCTGGGACAGTTTGTTCCAAGTACACTCTTTTAGATGCTGCAGAATTGTAGCCTGCTGTGACTCTTAGCTAATTCCTGCACATCTTGCTGAAATCACTATTTTTTTCTGTTTTCTTTGACTTTGTTCCTTTGCTCTCACTCCACACCATGGAGTAGATATTCTTTACCTGATCAGGAGGCCATTGGGAAATACAGGTTGCTTTAGAGAGATTTGTTTATTAGTTAACTTTTCTCCCTCTTCAGCCTTAGCTATCTAAATGAGATTTGTGTATCACCCATCTTGCAGTTTGGTATCTCTGCCTCTTTACCCACACTGTATTTCCAGGCAGGACATGAATCAGTGATGCATTCTGCAGCTGTGGACACACAGACTGCAAGGCATGTTGGACACTGTGTTGGTTGGTATAGCTGTATAAAGAGGTTGTTGCATCATGTTCTAGGGGCTGGTTCACTGCATCAAACCTGAAGTGCTTCTTGGAGTTTTGCTCCAGCTCCACACCACCTGCTCTGACCTGTGCTCCTATGTGGTCTATCAGCATTAGCTGCACTCTGAAATGTTTGGTTTGGAGGTGATATCTCAGCAAATGCAGCCCTGCTTCTTGGTTTAAGGGTCCCTGGGAGCTCATGAAAGGAATGCATCACCTACTCTGCTGCCTCTCACTGCCTGTGCCAGTGAAGGGGGCCTGGGGAAGGAGAAAGGGATGGGTGGAAGATGGGTTGCTTTAGTGAAGCAGAAGGTGATGGAGGGCTTCTGCAGGGCACTGCTGAGCTTGTGTGATTTCTGGGCTGCTTTCATAACTAACTGAGTGGTTGATCTTCACTGTTTAATGGGGTTTGTTATCTGAATGTTGTTATTTGTTATCTCCATTGGTTGTGGAGCTGCTTGTGTGCAGACCTGCTTGGCTTTCTGGCTGTGCAAGCTAGTGACTCGGAGAGGTTGGGAGGACCTTGGCTACTTGGCAGAGGGACAGAATGGCCTCAGTCTGTCTGTAGAATCATCATGTCCTTGGCTTGTCAAGGGCAGCCCTTCCTTTTGCCCCTGAAACAGCTGCTGTGCCCTGGGCCCTTATTACGGGACTCATCCACAATCAGCGCCTCCTCTCCTGTGCTGGAAATGCCTCGGACAGGGAGAGCAGCCTTGTGCCTCAGCTGCACGGAGCTGCAGCAAGGCTGTGCTTTGCTTGTTCTATGGGGAATGCTCCATGCTAGCTCTACTGTAGCTTTTTTTTGCATGGTTTCATCTGTTCTCGCTGCTCTCACCCTTATTCCCAGTGGCTGTTTTCTTTTTTTTTTTTTTCTTTTTTTTTTCTTTTGCAAGACTTCATTTCAGCTGCCACATTGACAGCAGTTGTCTGTTTAGGCACAGAATAGGTACAGCACAGGCAGGTTTCCCCCACCCCCTCGGTCCCCATCCTCCAGCCCTCCTGCACTGCATCCCCTGTGCCCCGCAGCATCACCCTCGCTGGGCGCTCCAGCCCTGAGCCAGAGGGCTCACAGCGAGGTGAAGGGGGGAGCTGAGGCATCCATCCCACCGCCACCGGCTTGTGTTGCATCCTCATTGCAAATAGCTCTTCTGGCGTCAGCAGTTTGTGGGAATAATTGACAGGAGGTACCGACGAGGTGCTGAGTCAGAGCGAGGTTGCTTGCCAAGTCACTGCAGCAGAAGGAGTCCGATCGCCTCGTGTGGAGGGAAGCCAGTGGACGGTGGGTTTCCTAGCTGCCCTTTGGGCCTCTTTCTTTCCTTTCTCTGAGGCTGCAATTCAGCACCAGTGATGCTATGCATGTAAGGGAAAAATCAGGGGATCGGGGGATCTCTTTCTTTTTTGTCTTTTCCTTTTGTTTTAATTTTTTTTTTTTTTGGCTGTGAGCACTGGGATTAGGGGATGTGGGCTCCATTCCCACCTGCTGCCACTGGGTTTCTGTGCTGTCATTTCTGTGCTCCAAGCAAGCAGAAGGGGTGGAGAACACATGTTGGGGGATAGTGTCGAGAGAGTGGCCCTAATGACAGATTGATGTCTCCTGGGAGAGGAAAAGCAGCATGTGACATCCTCAGCTGGGCAAGGGGGATAGATATGCAAGCCAAAAAAGCTGCAAAATAAAATTACTGAAAAGGTGTTCTGCCCTGTCCTTCCTGAGGGTTGTTTCTGCTGCAGTGTCCTACCATTTATTTAGGGGTTTGAAATTACTCATTTTACATGCAGGAAGATGAGTGCTTGTCCTGTATACATCTAGCACCTGATGGACCTCCAGGTCAGGCTTTGTGAGAGCTTTGTCATTTATTCCTGACCTTCTTGAATATGGCTAATGTCAATGTTTGTACCACAGCTGAATCTGTCCCAGAGGTCTGGAATCTTGCCTTTTTCTTGCTTCAGGGTGACTTCAGTTGTCTTTGTTTTTCTCCCTCTCTGTAGCACCTTTTTCCTACCTTGGACAAAAGTCAGTATTTGTTTCACAGTGATCTAAATATATGTGTCTGCTGTTTGGTGCCTTTGTAAGGAAGGCGTACTATTTTTGCTTTTAGTAACCACTTTGTGGAAAGAGATGAGGAGCATGAAGACAGAGGCCCATGTATTTTTCAGAACCCTTCCTATCTATGCTGAGCTCTGCCCACCCACTTTTTTAATGCTAATCCTTGTATAATCTTTCTCTTCACTGACTCAGGTAACAGTCATATTATCTAGATCACCATGCAGCTGATGGGGAGAACTGAGGCTGCAAGATGGGAAGTACCTTTGCCATGGTTATGCAGGACTCCCATGGCCAACCTGGGGTTGGAGCCTGCATCTCTTGACTGCCAGCCCTTGCCTTCTCCACTGGACAATGCTGCCTGTCCACTGATTTAATCAGTGGCCTGCTGAATACTTTTCCTCTTGAGTGTTTGTGGCAGTGGCTCATGGGTGGTTATAGATTGTGAGTCTTTAAACAAAATCTGCAGTGACTAAATCAAACGCAGTTCTTCCTTCATCCTTGTCTTGACCACCTTCATGATGAATATTTTGCACTGGACCCCCCCAGAGGGGTGGCCCTGGGGTCACAGGTGAGGGGACTGTGTGTTCAAGGGATCTGTCCTCCTCGCCTCCAGTTTGCTGCCTGTTCAAGTGCTGGGGGCACTGTGACAGTGGTGGCAATCTTAACAATCTGTGCCTTGAGGATGCTTTGGAGGAAATCTTTCCCAACTGTGTTCTGCTGCAGGATCAGCCAGGGCTTATCAGGATCAGATCAGGGCTGGTTTGGGAGGCCCAGGAAGATCTGAGCCATGACTGTCCTGCATTCAGGTTCTGTTTCTGTGTGGGTTTTGCCCTGCATGGTGGAGATGTGTTAGCCAGGGCTCTCCTACAGAGAAGAGCGAGCCTTGTCCTCAGTCATTGTGAAGTATCTTCTTCATTGCTTAAGGGAACCTTGGTCTCCATCTGGTCTACTGCAGCCCTTCTTCTTTATCCACTCTACCTATGGTGTGGCTTCACCCTGAAAACAGGAAAAATAGAGCATTGTCTGTTGCAATTGGGATTTTATAACATACCTGTGGGAATTAAGCACACAATTCCCTCAGGTTCTTTTTAAACAGCCTAGCTGATGTGAATTTATGTTGGCAATAAGCAAGAGCATCTCTGTCAGCAGAGCCATTGCTATTCTCCCTGTGTTTGATGTAGAAACTGCTGTGGTAAAGCTTATTTAGCTTTGAGGTCTATGTGTCAGGACCTGGGACCAGAGCCTACAAGTGGTCTCTGATGTGAGTGGACCCCATGCTTTTGCCTCCTCTGAGGGTCTTTTCAAGCACTCAGAAGTTCAGTGGAAATACCAGTGTGTAATACCACCGTGTGTAGGGCTGCTGTGCTGTGCTGTGCTGGACAAATGCACCTGACATCCACTGGGCCAAGGACTGAACCTGTTATGAGTCAGTCAGGATGATGGAACTCTGCCAAACCAACTCTCCTTTCCAAGGGGTAAAAATGTGCATGGATGGTGAGGAGTAGCATTTAATTGCAACTCACTGCAATAGAATTTGCTTAGGAGACAACAGAGATTCTTCTGACAACTGCAAGAATCCTTTTTTATTCTTTTTCTCCATAACTGAAGAATGACAACTTGTATCAGTTTTCCATAAATGGAAAAATTCAGTCAAAATCATCATACTTTTAATTAAACATAAACAGTTATGATATAAAATAATAAAGCAACTGCTGGAGATCAAACAAGGTGTGGAATATAGCTGTCACTTAGAACAAATTAGGACACGAATAAGAAAAAGCTGCCTTCATCCTTGGTTATGAGTGAGAATCCTTTCTGGGATTTTGTTTTGGTGACTAAAATTAATTTCACAGTGTAATTTAGGTTTCTTTTTGGAATTTGTTCCTCTGGCCATATAGCCAGGGCACAGCTGGCAGCTTCTCTTGCAGCTGCAGGAGGAGAAAAGTGATTGAGGTGAGGATGCTGCTGACACTGTGATCCAGTGCAGAAACAGTAGGTCCCAGAAGGCCCCTGTTGTCTCCTGCCAGTGATCTGCTTCCAGCTTCCCCTCACCCCTTTCACCTTTATGAAAGTGTTCACTGTGTGGCTTGATGGACACAAAAGAGTGTCCACCTCTCATTGTGAATTTATGTGAGATGGGCCCAAGTTGTGGAAATCTCATTAAATTAGTGAACTGTGTAAGGCTTCCATTCATTTTGGCTTCACTCAGAGTACAGTTTGGAGTATTCTTTCAGATTAGAAGAGTTATTCAGCCTTGGAGCTCAAATCAATTTAGAGGCTAAAATCAAACTAGGTTTCCTTAGCTTAGCTTTAAAAACAGAAACATATTACACTCCAAATCCATTAAAGCCAAAAGGCTGTCTTAATGCATGTGTGTGTGTATATATATATATATATAAAATATATAATAATGCACATATAACTGTACAGTCAAAATAAAGCAGCACTGGGAAATGCATAAGTTAATGATGCCCTGTTATGTATCCTGTATCATTTATGGCATGAATCCTATATCTTTTATGGCATGAATTTTATAGTCTAAGTGGTAGTAAGATTAGAGGTAGGTGAATAATTTATAGCAAATAATTTATTTAATGAATTCCTCTTCCATTCCTATTTGAAAATTGTTTGTGAACATCCTGCGGTTTCTTTGCATTTTACTTATTTGAAATTACTTACTGAATAGCTTCTACAAATAATATTTGACACGCCACATGCTCATAAGAAGGTTTGTTGTTTTTCTTTTTTAAACAGTTTCCTAAGAGGAGGAGCAGCATTTCAGCTCCAGATTTGGTTGCTCAACACTGATACAAAGTGAAAGTTCATGCCATAGTATTTTACTATCCTGACAGCTCAAAGTAATGGCTAGAATTAAGCACTTTCTGAAATGTATTAAGAATTAACTATTAATTTTTAATAATTTTTCAGACTGTGGGGATAGGCAAGCTCAAAACTCACTTTTGCTAGTGAGTGCTAAAATTGCTCAAAATGTGTTACTTCCTTGCACATTTACGTCACTAAATTAGAATAGCTGCAGAAATGCTCTAAGGTCCACAGTCAGCAGTGTGCTGTGCATATGCCTGACTTCAGGCATATTCCTCAGTAGATGCATAAGTGGTAGGATGGCAAATTATGAGCTTCAGCATATGTTTAAGTGGTTTTCTGAATCAGGGACCAAAACAGAGAACAAAGCAAATTTATCTTTCATGAAAGTGAACATACAAGAGAATTCTGTTTCCTCATCTGCAATTACAGGGCACTCTATTTTTCTGAGGGAGAGTGTGGGGGAATGGTGATATAAATGTTGAATTAAGTTGCAGTATTTCTGATTTCATCAAATACAAGGTAGTTTATCTGAAGTTTCTCATACATGTCTCTGTGCTTTTCCCCCCCTTAAATACTGGAAGAAATAGCATGAAGAATTGAAAAACAAACAAACAAAACTTCAGCCATTAGTTTCAGTTTTTATTTATATCTTCATCTTTTAAGATCCCTCAGATTTCAGTACATTTTCCACGTACTTGGAAATATTAAATAATGCTCGACAAAAGTAATGTGAATAATGCATCACAGAAAGAAGGGTTTTCTCTGGATCTGCAAGGAATAGGTGTGAATTATTACTTCAGCATCTTAAAGAACAGTTGCAACAATATCAGCTGCTGAAGGTCTACATTTTTGTGCACATTATGGAAAGCAGCTTCTGAAGCTGCGTGAGACACCCTTCAGCTCTGTAACACAGGTGATGCTTTGCTGGCCTGCCTGAAGGCACAGTTAGTTTTTTTTTTGGGTCTGTGAACCAGTGAGACCTCATATTCTTCCTGTCTGTGTCTTTGGGCTGACCTGTGTGGGGTCTCTTAGGTATAGTAGAGGGTGCAGCATGGCAGTGAGTACTTCACCTGTACCTGTCCACCTAATGTCATGAATGTTATGAAAAGAAAATTAACATGTTTAAGGCCTTCAGTCTTCTGTCAGAGGAGGGGTGGGTGCAGGGGCCTTGTGCCCCAAGGCAACAAATGCTTCTCAGCCACAGGGCCCATGGACTTACTGAGTTGCTACTTCTGAGCTAGCAGAAGAGCACAGACAGTTCAGGAGAGGGTCATCTGGGAAGCTGGGAAGAGAAAGAGCCATCTCTGGGTGATTGGTGATGTGTGGGATGCAACTGCAGAATTAGGCAGTCAGTTTTGGGTGAGGAAGAGGGATTATCCCTGCTGACTTGTGAGAGCTAAAATGACCTCCTTGGAGTGGAGGGCCAATGGAGTAAAGTGTTATGTCTCATGCCTGTTAAAAGCAGGCAAATTAGAGTCCGAGCAGTTGGAAAAGTCTGGGCCTGTTTATTGAAATCCCGACAACTGAAGATGAGGCCCCAGGATAAGCCCAGGACCTCAACAGTAAGCCAGAGGATACTGTGTAGCGCAGACACAGGGTCTTTTCCCAGAGATACAGTGTCCCCAGGAAAAAGACCTGGATGCTTGACACCCAGGGATTTTTATAGTCTCTGGAGGGGGCCAGGATTGGTCCTACTCTTGTGGTCATTATTTGGTCCATATGGTGGTGCATTCCTGATTGATCATTTCAGAATCTTGAGGCACCATTGATTGGTCGGCTCTCCTAATCACAAGTTGTGCTGGTGACTTCACTCTTGGACACAACTTTTTCCCTTCCTTTGGATTTACACACACAACTAACAGTTCATATAACTTTGTAATTTATTATGTAAATTATAACAATTCATTACCCTACAACAATTCATTTAAAACAATTAACCCTCATTAATCCCATCTACTAAAATAAATTCATTTATAACAATGCCAATGATCAGAAATGCACCTGAGCCACGCTGTGCACCCAACCCCCAGACCAGACATACCACGAAGACAAGTCTGCCAAAAGTGGTCGTTGATGTCCATCGATGCTTGTATGCAAGGAACTGCACCCATGAGAGGAGGGCTGCCTCCAAAGAGAGGGTTTATGGACCTCTGTACACACTGATTGCCCTTTAGGTGATGGTCTAGATGCCAGTCTTGTACACATGGAAATCAGTGTGAGAGTTTCAACTTCGTGTGGTTGGGAAGGTGTGGGAATGTTTGTGAGGCAACAGAAAAGAGGGCTGGATCTAGACTAGGAGTGTGTGCTGCAGGGAGGACTGGGGAGTGCCTGGACTGTGCATTCCCTGATCTATATTCCTATTTATTCATCCATGCTCCTCGCCTACCTGTCCTCCTCCATGTACTGTACTGTCACTGCAGCCCCAGGGCTGGAGAAGATCCTGTAGGAAAAGCTGTCAGTGAAATTCTGAATATTGCACCAACAGTCTTCTATCCTCTTTCTAAGGTTTTCAGAACACTAATCATATGAAATGTATCCAAACTCATTGCTCATCCCTGGCACCTTTTATGACCTCATTTATGAATGTTAAAACATTGAAAAATTGAAATTAAAAAACAGTCACCTGTACCAAACAAGGTAAACAGCAAATGGTCCCAACAGTCTGCCACATGCCCTAACACACCGCAGAGATGCCTTTAGCAGCAAAAGAAGTAGCACTGCACTAGCTTTACAAAGGCAGTGATGCTATACCTCACAAGGGCTGTGGCATTGTGTCTATGACAGGAATGGCATCAAGAAACTTCTTGAAGTAATTGCATCCTCAGTATTTTGGGACCAGAGCCTGGCCAGCTCAGGAAGGTGAGAGATCAAAGGCCACTTCTGAATTTAGCTCACTTTCATAGAGCCTTGGGACAAAAAATGGCAGAGGTTGGCTTGAGAAGAAGTGCGGCTCTGTCTCCATCCAGTGGCTAGTGCCAATGATGACAAATTGGCATCTCACAAAAATTTAGTTTTATATGGGGTGATCTCGCAAAAGAAACATGTGGCAGATGCGAGGCTGCCTTCTTAAAGCTGACTTTTACAGGGTCCAAGATGTGTCTTATCTTGTCTTGTGCTTTTCTGTGTTCTGGCTTCAGTGTTACAGACTTACTAATCGTATAAATAAAATATAATAATAATAACAACAACAACAATAATAACAATTATTATTTACCATTTTACACTGCTGTGGGAAAGACCCTGGTTATGCCAAGTGGTTCTGCTGTGACACCAATGGGATGGTGCACAGTTGCAGACCTAAATGGCTGTGGCCATACATCACGCTCTCTGGGTCTCTCTCACAGTCAGCTAGGACAAGTCAAAACAGGCAAAAGGAAAGAAAAGAGACAAATTTCTGCATCCATAGCAGCTGGAGTGAACACCAAACAGATGGGCTCTTCCACCCCGATTATCCTAACCTCCTAAATATAGAAATACACGCTTTTTTTTTTTCTCCCTTCTTTTCTATTTTTTTATAAATTTAAATTACCTGAGGGGGTGGTGTTAGCTCATGCTAGGGCAGTGCTAACAAGTGCAAATAGAAGTCATCTGCTGACAGAGTCAGATCATGGCTTCTGCTCATGACTATCCCCCCACCCTGCCCACACATATTTTTTCCATTGGAAATGTGGGGAATGATAGGGGCTGAAGCTGTCCTGTCTGTGGGGTGGGGGAATATCAATGTGTGCAAGAAGAGGCTTTTATTTCAAATTCTGTCAGTACTTATACACAGAGTAAATAAACACTAAAAAAATATGATTAAGAACTACACGTCCTTGCCTCCTCCTGAAGATGGTTTGGTGAGTAGATGGGGTAGCAGTACTTCGAGTCACTAGAGGAGTTCACAGCTATTTTGGTTATCATTGCACAAGCAGGATCTGCTTTTTTTATCATGTACCAAGTTGTGGTTTTTTTTGCAGCATGCAGAGAGATTGGAGCGATGTCTTCTGGCAGCGGGCTGGTTGTGCCTGAACAACCTCAACCTTTTTGTTCTGCAGTAGTTGACATCAACAAAGCAGCAGCAGGGCAGTGCTTTGTGTGATTTTTTTTAACTTCTTTTGCTGTACTGAGTACTTGGATATAAAAATTCTGATTTCTTTTTTTTTCCAGTGGGGAAGCACACCACCTCACCAATGTTGTGTTTTCCATTCATCTTTCAGACTTTTGCTCTTTCTTGCCCCAGCGGCTGCATTTTGTACCTGTTACCGGGCTTTTGTTCCCTGACCAGTCTTGGAGAGCAGGTGGCAGGAGGAGGTGCTGCCTGCACAACATAGCAGAGGAGTGTGAGGTTGTGTCTGATCCCTGCCCTGTTCTACACTTGCAGGGTGGAGAGTGCACACACTTGGGTCTTGCTTTCCCACCTCTAGGAAGGGAATGAATGACAGGGGCTCGTTTCAGGATGCTGTCAAGGAAAAACATTGTGTTGGTACTGTATTAATGCTATCACTGTAACCATGAACCAAGATATATAATGAGGATAAAGGTTAGGAGCAAACCTGCCCTGACTTGGGGCCCAGCCAAGCCAAACTGCAATGTTTTTCCCTTGTCATTATGTACAAGGGTGTGTTGTGCTCTGTGGATGTATCTGTGCTACCATCAGTGCAGATATACAAATAGACCGTGTGTAAGACTTCAGAGACTCTGTGAAGACGTTCTTTATCTTATGGGCTGCTCTCCATGAAAGGCTAGCAAGTAGTCTATTAAAGCTCCCAGGGCTCATTTTGCTTGTGTGCCCTTTCTCTCCTGCAGAAACTCAAATAGGTGCAACCTTAACCCCAGGTGCCCGAGTGCCATTGTTGGGTTCTGCAGGATTTGCATCATCCTTAGAGTTTCCCACATACAGGAGAGCCAACAACTTTTAGAGGAGGCTGGCTAGGGGAGGCATGAAGTTTGCACTGTTGTAGAAGGCCTCTAAGAATAAGTTCATCCAGCAGCTGGCAGGGTGACAGAACTGCAGGAGATCTTGCCTCAGGGCAGAAGGATGAAGCTGGTGATTTCCTGAGTGCAGGGGATTGTTGCCCCATGTCTCTTCAGTGTAGAGTGCTTCTCTTGTTACACTGAGGTCTTGCAGAGTGGCTTGTCTGGACTGTGAAGCGCACAGATCCTATAGATACTGGGCAGTGAGGCAAAAGCAAATAAATACTTCTGGAAGCTTCCCCTGGAAACAGTTTGTTTTTAACATGGTGGGGGTCATTCCACCGGTAATAAGCTCAACTGAGTTCAACATTTGCACTGTGTCCCCTAGAGCCTGGGTCAGAAAAGGGTTTACAGCCTGGCTGCAGTGGCAGACCTGTGCTAGCTTCCTGCCTTTGCTTAGGACTCAGGATAAGCTCTCGCAGATACTGCATAGAGGGGGGATCACAGTGAGAGCACCTAATTGGCTTTGCAGCAGAGGAGCTTTGGCATGGTTTCTTCACTCTGATTCACGAGTGGCTCTATCAAACCTGGCTGGCACAGCACAGGGTCACTCAAGCATCTCCGTGCTGTGCACTTGAGTACTCCTGACTAGCAGCAGCTCAGGGGTGTGGGCACAGCCGTGCTGGCTCTGTGCACTGCCTGCTTGGCAGAGCTGCCTCCCTGGGGCTCCCAGCCACCACACGCTGCCTGCATCCCTCGCAGTGGCTGTCCCCGTCCGTGCTGCTGGAGCCGGGGCACTTCGGGCTGTGCTAACCCAGATGGAGCCACCACCCTATTTCTGCACCCAGGGCATGGGTAATCCACATGGCTTGGATCCTCTCTGGGATGCAAACAGTATTTTTAGGATTTAAAAATAAAATGGTACTTCAATCCGAGGCTTGTTGTGCTGCTTGTGTTTAAGGATGCCTGGTTATTTTTAGTTATGCTTTTCACCTTTTCTAGCCTCAGTTTTGCCCTTGATAAATGTTGTTAAAAGTCCCCCTAATTACAGTTGTTGCCCCCTTATTAGCTGTGGTTTTCTTGATTGTTATCCTGTGTTTGCTTTGAGTCACTTTACTGTCTTGCCAGGCTTGAAAGAGATTGCCTGGAACTTTCCTATCCCTGGATTCCAGCTCAGACTGGCTTTGCATGAAAAGTTTTACCCTCCTTTCTACTGTTTTTGAGAATAAGTTTGGGGGGGGGGGGGGAATGGTTTCCTGCATATATGAAAAGGGAAATGTTTTCTTTTGAAAGCTGCCTTTCCACCATGTTGTGTAGCCAGGCCTTGAAATGCAGCAGAAGGGTGATCTGTGTGCTTTTTGTCACCTTTGAGGCAATCTACATGAATTAGGTTAGATAAAGAGCCTTTGAAAAATCAAATGTGATTGTCCATGTGCTCAGCAGAGGCAACACAGAATTCATTGAGGAAAAAACCTCAGAGTTTTCACCCCTTTCAGCTTCTTTGTGTGACTGGGACACAAACCCAGAGCTCCCCTGCAGATGCCATCAGCTGTCACTAGGAGCAGGGAATGGACCTGTGCCTCCCTTACCTGCTTGGGTTTTTTCTTTGTCATTCTTGGACATGGTGGAGAAGAAAGCCACCATAATCATGTTCAAAGAGAGAGGAGCTGGTCAGGAAGGTGTCTGAGGCAGGGGTCCCTACAGACTGAGGAGCATAGTGGGAATGGGAATGCACTGAAGGGTGGGGGGAAGAAGGGAGGAAGCGGATCCAGATGGGACTGAATGGAGAAGGACTCCCTGGGAGTCAGTCATATAATGGGCTGCCCCCCAAGCCTTTTCTGCTTCAGAAAATCACCTCTCCCAGCTTCTCCTGGGGGAGACAACAGCCACCCAGAGGGATTGAAACTGGGAGCCTTTGTGAGGGATCCTTTGGCCTGATGAAGGTCAGAGGAGAGGGGGGCAGGATGAGTCTGGGCCTGCCTGTGTCACATTTTAGAGGAACTGAAAAACTAGAAGAACTGAGAACCCTGAAAATCTCCCCAGGGACTCAGCAATTCTATCTTCTGGCTGGGAATTGAGGATATACGACAAATATAGCCTACAGTCACACAGTTATTGTAAAGCCGGTAAACCAGATGATTAAATATAGGCTCAGTTTCTGTCTATCCTGGAGGTTGAAAGAATCAGGAAGAAACAAAAATATATGGTTTGTTTGTTTGTTTGTTTTATTGCATAATCACCTGTATTTTAGCAGTGCCAGTGGATGTGGCATCTGTTGCTGTTGCTTTTCTGGCAGCATCTGGGCTGATTATCTGAGCTGTGTTGATACTTGAATGATTAGACAGCTTGTTTATAAACTACCTTGATGAAGGCTGGTACTTGTACCACAGAGGTTAAACACGAGGTGAATTAACATAATATGAAGGTAATAATGATTAATAATTGCTACATTACTAACAAGATGCAGCAATGAATTTTTAAAATCAGGATAGTTTCAATTTCTGTGGAGTAGATTGCCACTTTCATCCTTTCCCTCCAGATATATTACATTTCTGAAATGTCTCCTATCCCTTCTGTGCTGAGACACTGCTTACCTTGGCAAGGGTCAAAAGATGCTTTGGGGGCAATAGTGCTCTTCCCTGCTTTTGTTTTTGTTCAAAAGAGTGGAAGCTGAGGACAAAACAATCTCTTGCCTGGATGTGAGGTGTATTTTGTAGCAGCTGTTTAACCTGGTCTTTTGCATGGAAATGACTCGAAGTACCTGAACTTGGGCCCCTAACCTACAGTAACTTAGCAGGCTTTTGCTCAAAATCCATAATTCAGAGACAAGATAGATGGTGTATTTCAGGGTTTGGGCAGAGAGCCACCTGTACAGCATGAGGGAGAGTGAAGTTCCCAGAGCACCTTCCTCCTGCCTCTCACAGTACCTGGGGCTGCGGCAGGTTGATTGGAGGAGAGAGGTGAAGCTGATCAAACACAGCTCCTGTAGCAGTTAATGGCATGGCATTATCCCTCCCTTCCCATTGTGGAGAAAAGGCACTAAGGCCTGTGAAACATATGCTGAGATCACCATGCTTTGTCAGCTCCAGTGAGCTGTATCCTGCTGCTCAGCATGGTCTGTAAATACTCTTTACTGTGCAGGGAAGATGTGGGGTCTGGGTATCCTTGTCTGCTTGCTCCTAAATCTTCCTGCAGGCAGGTCAGTTGCATAAGTATTTGGGAGATGTCTGTTTGCTGCATGGCATTCCTGGGAGCAAGGAGGAAAATTTTCTATTTAACTTTCCTGGTTTCTTGCTGTCAGATTGTAACAAGACACAGTGGTCAAGGTTACTAACCACACTGAGAGCAGGTGCAGGCAGACTAACTCTCTCTCAAATGGAAAGGGTTTTTTTCCTTAAATCATTCACCAAGTTATTGTGAATTAAGAGTGAATTATTTTCAAATGGGTCATGAATTGAGAGTAAATAATTTTTTTTAAATGGTGTGTTGTGAAGCAATCACAGATAGTAGAAGGGCTAGAATGGACACAAGGCACTGCCTGGAGATAACTGAAATGCTTTCTCCTACAAGAATCAATGGCAGCAAGAGATCCTCCTCTCCTTTCCTGTCCTCTCATCTCCAGGTGCTTTACTTGCATGTAAGTATCTATTGACTGTGTGGCTGATGTGGCTCTTAATTCCTTGGGGAATACACAGCTGGAGAAGTGTTCATTTCTCTGCAGAAAACATTAATCTCTCCCAGTATGAAAGCTTAGCTTTTTAACCAAAACAACCTCTCTCCCACATCAGTGAGCCTTGAAAAGATGTTCTTTTGTTCTCTCTGTCCATGGCATTTTGTACTTTTTTTAATGCTTTAGATACTTTTTTACCTACTGGTGGATTTGGAGAATGGCAGACTTCTGGGAAAATGAAACTTCCCTGTGTTTGTCCAAAATTCTATTTCCAATGGTGTTCCTGTTGTCCATTAGTTAGCTAAGAAAAAATGAATGAGAAACCTAGTGAGCAATGACTTACTAAACTGAAGGGAGAAGGTGGGCAGGACACATGTGTTTTATTTGTTTCTTTAATCCCTGCTTTTTATACTCCTATTTTGAATATCTGCCCTGTGGATTGCCTAGGCAGTTCCTAGCAAACCCAATTAAAAACCAGAGTTCAGTGTATCTCTTCTTTTTTTTTTTTTTTTTTTTTTTGTGGCTTGTGATCTTGTCCTGTGATAATTGAGCTTTGCAGAAAGTCCCAGTGAATTACTCTGAAACTACAACACCAAAGATAAAAAACAATAGCAAACTCCAGCTTTTTTTTTTTTTTTTTTGCTCATGAGCAAGATAAGAATATGCCAGCTAAAGGTCACTTTTAGGTTCTGTCTTTTTCCAGTGCCCTGGCTGGACAAATCATGCATGGGAAAGGGATGTCATCAAGACTGGGGAGAAGATATTTCCCTTCCTGGTCAAGCCTGATCCAGGATGGAGACTGGGATGAGGAGAGAGAAGTTGACCTGAGATGTTGGGCTCTGTAGGACAGCTACTGTCTCCCAGGCTCTTGTTTGAGTTCTTCACCCTGGAGAAGAAAAGGCTCCAGGGGGACCTTAGAGCACTTTCTAGTGCCTGAAACGGGCTACAAGAGATCTGGGGAAGGATTTTTTACAAGGGTGTGTAGTGATAGGACAAAGGGTAATGGCTTCAAAGTGAAAGAGAGTAGGTTGAGATTAGATACTAGGAAGAAATTCTGTACTGTGAGGGTGGTGAAGCTTTGGCACGGGTTGCCCAGAGAAGCTGTGGATGCCCCATCCCTGGAAGTATTTGAAGCCAGGCTGGATGGGGCTCTGAGCAACCTGGTCTAGTGGAAGGGGTCTCTGTGCATGGCAGGGGGACTGGAACTAGATGATCTTTAATATCCCTTCCAAACCAAACCATTCTATAATTCTACCTAGAATTAATTTTGATTGATAGCAGCACAGAGCAGCACAAGCACAGCTGTGAAAATAAAGCCACAGGTTGGCTTGTAGAATTCCCTGCGATTGAAGTCATAATGTCTCCTCTTAATTAATTTAATTCTGGTTTAATTAATTGAGGGTTTGCCTTGATTTATTCCATTGCTGAATTGCTCACTCAGATGGCTTGTGTGAAGAGCTGCTACATTTCCTTGCAGACTGGAAAATTGTGTTATAATGTAATAATCAAACACAAATTCCTGATTATACTACCCCCCTCTTCTCACCTCATCCCACTCCTCCACCAGGGGAAAAATAATTGAAAAGGAAGGAATGAATCCAGGTTCTAATGCTCAAAGAAGAGCAAGACATTTCTTGGAACTTGATAGCCATTTTTTGCATTGAGTTATCAGCATGTCTCTGTGCCAGTATTCTACAAAACCATGGGCAAAAGGCCTTATTCCTTGCAGCTGCTATTCTTCCATGTGTAGTGTGGCTCATTTGAGTTCGGGATTGTTTTCGGGATCATGAGCACATTAGATGCTCAGCCAACCCCATTTGCTTCTCACGGGGCAAGTTACTCTGGGTGCTCCCTTGCCTTCACTGACAAAGGGTTTTGTTCTCCTGTGTTCTCCCCCTTCCAGCATCCACTTGTGCCGTGCATGTGCCAGAGAGCATCTCCCCCTCCTCCATCCCCATGCCCCTGTATCGTTTTCCCCATCCAAAGTCTCCCAGCCATCTTCTTGCTGTTTGTGAGGAGCCAGCAACCCTCCTCCTCCTCCCTGCTGGGTGCAAGGCCCTGATTTCCATTTGAATAGCAGCCTTTCTGCTGAGGCTTCCCCACGGCTCCGGGAGCAAACAAGGAGCCCAGTGTTCCCGGCTGGGATGTTCAGCCAGCCCTGGGCCCTGCTGGCTTCAATGCGGCTGTTCAGCCCCTCCACTGGAGCCCGGGCTGCTGGGGGACAGGCTCCCGGCCCCGGGCAACATGCCACTCATTTTAAGCAGTCGCAGCCTGTTCCCACTTCTGCCTTTATGGTCTAGCAGAGGCTTGTTTGAATTGCATCTGGTTTTCATACGGCACCGAGGCAATAAAAGAAGGGAGGGATAGGTCAGCCTGGAGTGGGAGCAGGGGAGAGGATGAGATGGGGTCCTTTGCCAAAGGCTTGAAGGATGAATGGGTGTGTGTGGGGTGAGCCCGTATCCTGGCCAGGGCTTCTGTCTCCTTAGTTCATGATGATGCCTCAGGTCAAAGCTGACCTGTGCCTTGTTCCTGAAGTTCCCTTCTAAAAACCACGTTCTGCCAAGCAGCAAGGTCTCTGGATTGGCATTTGTTTCCAGACATGCAGGTGCACTCCCCAGCTCCAAGGTTTCCGGGTAAAGGCAGGACAGAGGAGCAACAGCTGACCTGCCCTGGGACTGCTGAGAGTGGGCAAAGCCTCCTGCCCCACCCCACCACTCGGAGTCTTTGTCAGGGCTGTCTCGGCAGTGAACTGGTGGGGTTTGAAGCATCAGAGTCTCCTTACTATAGTGAGATGTGTATGAGAACTGACAGCCCTCTGCTAATTTTTTTTTTTGAGTTTTCCTTCTAGCTGATGCTGGTGCAGGTGTCATGATGGATTCCACCCTCCACCATGGGGAAGCTCCATTTCCTGGCGAGGTGTGGAATAACTTGCCCACTTCTCCTGCTGCTTTTAGCATCCAGGAGCCCTTGGTGGCATGAGAAACCCCATCTGGCAAGTCATGAAGGAGCTCCAGATGCTGTGATGTCCCAATAGGACTGTGGGTGCTGCTTTTGTGAATCAGTTTTTGGTTATTTGTTGGTTTGTTTTTGTTGTTTTTTTTTTTCCTCTCTGGGCAGAGGTAAGGGATTCCAGGTTTGTTTGTGTTCCTCCCCAGATAGTGTCACACTGATGACATTTAAATTCAGTGGAGCAGGCACAGAAGGGGCAGCAGCAGAGCAGGCTTCCCTGTCTGGTGTTATAGGAAGAGCCAGCTGGAGCGTGGGGACAGTGATGAGGCCAGGCAGACCTCTGCCAAGGCTGGCAGCAAACAAAGCCCACTAAAACTGGTTATAATGTGTTAAATCACTAGTTCACAGCTGACAAGAAGGAGAAACCTTTCTCTTCTGTGTGTACGGGTAAATTACTCAGAAGTAAAGGTAATCATTGCTTCTAGTAACATAAATTTTAATCTAGCTGCACCCTTTTTATCTTTTTTGGTTCTTCCACTGAGTACTGTTAATTTGTTGCTTGAGTGCTGAGTTCCTGCAGTTCTGATTTCCCTTTTTTGAAGAAGATCTTGATTCAAGTGAGCTATACCCCTCTGCAGCACACAAATGATGGAGCATATGCAGGGGTCTGGAGGTCTTGCCTTCACCCCCTCATCTTCCATCCCATTCTGGCAGCCCAATAGGACTGGTGGTACAGGGGTGACACTGAATTCTGCAAGCAGTGTGGGGCTCATTCAAGTTGGTGGTGGAGACTTGGAGCAGGTCAGAGACTGTTTCTCTGCTGCCAGCAGAAGCCCTGGAAATCCAGCATTCCCTGATCCCTAAGCTTTGGGGATTGGTGCCCTTAGTGGTGGTGTGAAGGACGGTGCCTTTATTTTCAGCTTTTGGGAGGAGTTATTTGTAATATAAAAGGATGGAAATTATAGTGGAAAGTCAGCCACAACTTCTTTATTAGCAGAGTACTTCTTGCTCTTTGCTGTGAGGAAGAAAAAAGGGATAGAAAAAACAAACTGATTAAAAAATGTTTCCAAATTTCTGTTAGTGGCAGCATGCTCTGAGGCAGCTCAGCACTTGGTGCTGTTTGAGGCTATAGGGGCTGGAGTGCTCTTAGGCTCATCACTTCAGCTGGCAGCCTGCACAGACTTCCCTAGGGGGCACCATGGATGCTCAGAGCTCAGCAGGATCAGACCTTATATTAACATTACCAAATGATAAAGCACAAGGCGCCGAGAAAAAAATAAGTTTGAATCCCACCGGAATTCTTGGACTCCTGTGACAATTTTCAGTATGGAAACTTTGGGCAAGTTCTAACACAGCCAACAAATTGTTGAAATCTTGTTATTTCTGGGGTGTATAGATCCTGCATGAGGGGACTTTCTTACCAAAAGATAGCTTTTGAATGCTACACTCCCTCTTACAGAGTTTACTCTGGTGCAGCTTCTGAAACTTGTTCAGAGCAAGCAACTATAGTTATGTATAAGAGATAATATGTAACTGAGCTGATATTTTTTCTTTTCTTTTTTTTTTCTTTTTTACGAACTCAGTAGAGTTCATTGGGAACTCAAGAAGAGAAAAATACAGATGCTTGTGTTACTGTAATATAAATGTCACAGATGAATAGGTTTCTAAATTGTGACATTTAGGAAATAACATCTTGTCTTTTTTGCACTTGGAGAAGACTATAATTTCAGTGTGAATATTTCTTTGTGTTTTTGTTTTTTAAATTTATTTTTAGAAAACTGTTTTGCTGGGTATTGAGCATATAAAACCCTGAGATGATGTTGCTATGAGAACCTTCAGCATTTAATTTCCAGATTAGGAATCTTTAGCCATGAGACTGTCACGATAGTTCAGCTCAGCTTGTTGCATTTTAGTTTTATGAGTGAATCTACACAAGGTTATCACCTGGGTGACTTGAGGGACTCACAATTAAATAAAAGGAAATGAAGAAGTTACCGTCCAAGAAAACTCAAGCTCAACAATTTGTCTAAATATAAACCCGTCTAAATTCAGCTATAAATATGGTCCTGGAAACAGCCTAGTGTTTTCTCTTGACAGCTGCATCCTAAATTCTTAGAATTTTGAATTTACACTTCCTCTGCTGGGAAGGGAGTATCTCTTCATGCTCCTCTCTGCACAGTTCAGCAGGACACATTCACTAAGAAAAGAAACCCTTCCCAAGATGAGCAGACTCTTCAGCTGCACAGTGATCCTTGGGTACTTTGACTCAAGGTTATTTACTTTTCCTCCCTTTTGAAATTTTTTAAATTACTATATTTGTGACATTGGCATCCAGTTTGCTCCATTCACTGGGGTTTTGTCTTTTACATCCTTAAAGAAGCATAGTTTGGGTTTTTGGGTTGTTTGGGTTTTTGTCTTTTACATCCATAAAGAAGCAGAGCTGTGGGAGCTGTTTGTTGTGCCTCTTTATTGCATGACCTGCAGTGACTACCATTGAGAGTAGGCGGTGAGGGGAGAACAAACAGTTTATGCCTGTTAGGATTTCATGATTTTGATAACAATGTGCTGCTTCTTTCAGATCCAGGTATATTTGATTAGCCAGGGAAGGAGAGGTGGGTTCCCACTGGCACAGCAGGTGTATTTCTCCAGCACACCCAGGACCCTGGCAGCAGGTGCTGCAGGCTGGCTCCCAGCTCACTCTGCCTGCCATGCTGGATGGGGGGACTGGGAAGCTCCAGTGGACTGGCACTTCGAAGTCTGCATCAGTGAAGTCATTTTTTCCAGCAGAAGCCATTTCCTTCCCCACAGCACCTTCCTATCTCTCTTGCAGGGAGGATGCCATGGCAGCAGCCACTACTGCATCTCAGCAAGTCTGTGCAGATAACTTGCAGCAAGTCACAGAGAAAATGACTCCTTTCTGCAGGGGTTTAATGAGGCTGTCAATTACATTAGCAGAGAGGGGATACTTACCATGCCACAGGGTGGGCATCAGTCAAGCTGGGTGTGAAAGGGCAGGAGCCACAGGGTGTGCAGAGAGACTGAGCTCCCCAAGACTTGCAAAGGCTGAATAAAGCACAGCACTTGCAGTGGTGCACCTCTGATGCCTTGTGAAGGCTGACCTAGAACAGAGACTAGATGGAGGTAAGAATAAAATAGGTATTTATTAGGAGGCCTCAATAGATCCACCTTGAACAGCACAAGAGCCCAGCTGAGGCTACACCCCAGGTGAACCCAAAAGGGTCACAAAATGGACGACTAGTCATGGGGTCTCACACTTTTATAAGTTTTGGGCCATTAGCATATTGGAGCTAATTGTCCAATTATAGCTTTAGCCCATGAAGTCCCATCCTTCTTGTTTTTCTCTCTTCGACCTACTGTTATTTATGCTCTTGGGCCTGAGATATGGATCACCTGTCCTTGGTCCCCAGCTAGAGAAGGAATTGTTTTGTCCACCTACTCTGTGAAGAGAGCTTACTATCCCCTAGCATGAAGCCCAGACCCACACACTAAAGCAGCACAGAATCTGGAAGTACAAAAGTTAAAACCTGAGGTGTCACCTCCAGGGAGTGAGGTCACAGGCTGCACCACCAGAAGTATGCTGGACCTCATAGAGATGTGTGTGAGTGCTCTGGAATTCTCTTAGAGCTGGATGTGGTGTGGGCAGTGTGTGTGCTGCTGTGTGTAGTTATGTGGTGGTCCTGCTGTCCTTCGAGGTGAAGCTGTATTTTAACAGTGTGTGAGGAGGTATTTTAAAGGTTGCTTTGATGCTCTGAGTGGGCTTCATGTTGCCCTCTGAGCCTGTGCTGGAAGACTACTAAACGTTGTGTCATCTGTCCTTGAAATTGCCTCATGAGCAAGGCAGTGGGATACTGCTGGGCACAAAGAGGGGACATTGGCTGAGCTGTGTTTCAGGAGGTATTTTCCTGCTCTTTCCTTTGCCATTCCCTACAAAGAGTCAAAATTACATGACAAAATAGGAAATGGATCCTTCCCAAAAAATGCCATCTTCAAAACCAATAACGATTGGAAAGGAGTGTGCACAAACTTAGAGTGGGCAGCAAAGTGCCTGGTCTGGTTTGTTCTGTGCCTGAAGGCTGAGCACGCAGCTTTGAATGAAGTCATATACAAGTGCACACACATGTGTGCACACACACAAACACAGAGCTCTGCATTTGCCAGTAAAAGTGCAGTAACCTGCACTCTGCATATGAGTATCATGTCTGTGCTAAAGGTCCATCATCCAGGGGGAGTTAGTTGTGCTGTCAGGAACTACAAAGGAGAGAATCATTGCTATATACATTGCTGGAAAACCTAAAAGGTTGCAGAAGCAGGACTAACTGTGCTGTTTAGGCTTCTTTTTTACATTTTTATTAAATTTTTTTATTATTCTTTTTACATTTTATTAAAATGCTCTAGATGCAGAGTAGGTCTTCTCATTATTTATAACTGTCGCTACTGCCTTGAAATGAAACTGCTGGGACTTTGATAAATGTGGTGAAAGCTTGTCTGGTGTCCCTGCTACTTCTCTAAAGTGCCTCCTGTGTCCTCAGCTGAATTGCTGTTTCATCAGTTTGGACAGCCGTGTTCCTCAGCAAATTGCAGTAAAAGTCTCGTTGCATCATCCCATGCTAATGGAAATGGAGCAGGAGGGAATGAGCCTGTGCCATGAGCATCCTGTAAGTGCTAGGCAGAGCAGGGACAGGAGGAAGAAGACAGCCCTGCTGAGCCCCACTCACCTCTCCATCCTGGTGAGTTTGGTGGGATAAAGGCTCCTGTTCAGGGTTGTTGTGAGCATGTTTTTCTTTTGCCTTGTGCTGACAGATAGGATGTCATTCCTGTTTGAATTGTCTGTGCCCAAGGGCAAAAATTAAGTTGTTCCAGCCTCAGCCCCTCCTTCCCATCATCTCAGTGGCCATGGTGTCAGGACAGTCAGCTGATGGGCTGTACTGGGGCTGTCCTGATAGCTGAGTGCAGGGACCTTTTAAAAATCTGGAAGAATGCAAATCCCCTGAGATCAGAGAAAGCTAAAATGTTGACATTGAAGAATCTAGTGACCAAAACAAAGGGAGAAAGTTTGTTTAAAACAACCAACCGACAAAGAAACTAACCAATGGCAACAAAGAAGGAGCCTCTCAAAACCTTGACTTCTCCTTTGAGCAGAGGGACGTGCTCTTACATCATCTTGCTAAGCAAGAAGCTGCACTTGTGCTGAAGCAAGCCTGTCAGGATGATGAGGCAATGGAAAACTTGTCTTACAAGGGGAAATTAGAAGAGCTTGGACTGTTTAGCCTGAGGAAAATGGTAGGGGGAGTATGGGAGTGCTCTGTAAATATGTTAGCAGGTAAACAGGGTGAAAAGAGAAGAGTATTTTCAAGGCTAAAGGAAGGCGTTTGCAACGGTACACAATCAATTGTGGTAATCTAGTCTAGGAATTAAACCACAGTTTCATACTGCAAGGTGGGAGAAATTTGGAGAGCAGCTTCCAAACAGGACAACAGTAACAAAATTCCCAGACAGGCTTTAAGAGGAGTCTTGATCTGTCTGTGAAGAGGATTGTATTAAGAAAGCCAGGCTCTGTGTGCCAGCAGATTCTGTTCTATGTTGCTTCCTGTATTTCTAGTCCCACATTAACTATTCAAGCTTTTTGTATGAGATATGTATAGATAGAAATCATAAATTAAACTGAGTGGTTTGCAACTTGAAACTAATTTGTTTGGAGTGTGCGGGTTTTTTTTGTTGGTTTTTTTTTTTTTTTTGTAATTTGGTTTTCGTTTCTTTTTTTTCTTTCTTTTTTCTTTTTCTTTTTTTCCATGGGTTCTTTCAGGGTGTCCTTTTGACCCGAATATGCCACAGCAGTGTTTCACCCAGTGCCCAGGTTTCCCCTTCCTTGTCCTCAAGCCGTCTCACTTTTGTGCAAGCTGTTTCCACCAATGCGTAGCACAACTCAGCACTTTTGGGGGATGAAAGCTATTTACCAGCTAAGAGGGCAAGAGTACAAAACTATTTTCAGCTCTGTGACCCACCTCGGCCAATTGGATTGTGTCTGATAATCCTATTTGGTGGAGATGGGTTCACATAACCTAAAATAGTTTCTGCTCTTTGCCTTCACCTCCGACTCTGGTGCCTACACAGCAACTGGGCTGGGGTGCCTGTACTCTAAGACCCGACCTCCAGAAGGGAGAAGGGCAGTGTGAGAGCTTGGGCTGAAGCTCCTTTCCAGGAGGTTGTCCCTTTATCCTCACCAGTGTCCTGTGGGGTGATGCCCTTGAGCCATGGTGTGAGGTTGTGCTCCACCCCTGTTGAATTAGGCATGGATGTGTCTAGCTCTGACCTTCTTATTACAGCCTTGGCATCAGTCTTGGCTTGTCCTTTTGGTGAGGAACAGTATTTTGGATTGCCACTGCAGCACTTTCATTTTGCCTGCACTCCCACCTCCTCCACGTGTAGCCTGGAATGGGCAGGAGGGAATTAAGTCAGATGAAGAAAAGGACATCAGTATTCTCTTACACAATTCACTTCAAATGTGTAAAGTATTTCAAAGTAATGAAAAATCTATTGCCTAAATTAGGCCAAGAATAAATCCTGCTATTTAGCCCAAACTTTCCAGACAGGATTTGAGGCTCTAGGGCTTTTATTGGTGCTGTGACTAAACAGTGAACTTACAGGATCCTTTTTTACTCCGGTTTTACTTTGAGGAAAGAATTGTGAAGTTTCACTATCTACTTCACCTTTTTAGCTTTGTACCTTGTTGCCACTTTTAGCCTTATTTCACAGGAGTCTCCAAAATACTGCTTTTGCTAGAAGTCATCAAATCATACAGCCAGATTAAGAAAGGAAACCCTGCTGAGGGAAAGGAGGTCTATAATGTGGATTTAGGCAGAGTATTAGGCATAAGAATATCCAAGCCAGCAGGCTGCAGGAATTTAGGCTTCAGAGCTGCTACTCAGGGATTCCTTGAGTATTTGGGATGGGGGTGGGTGTGTAAAGCTGAATATCTCTGAGCTTGTACAGGACTACAGAGCAGGAATGTTGCTGAGTTTTGTGGTTACCAGTTATAGCTCAGCTCAGCTGAGGCACTTTCTGGCCTTGGTTACTACAACTTTCATCCCTTTGATGGATAGAGAGTACCAGACACACTGAGCTGGGCTCACATGCCTGCCTCCTCCCTCATCACAAAGGAACAACTATGGGCTAATCCCCTGGGCAACCCCAATGGCAGTGGGAGATCCTGTGCCCTCCCTTGAGGGGTAAGATGAGATGCTCCCTCTGGCACAGGTCCCACAGGTGCTGCTCAGCCATACCATGGCTCAGTGCTGCTTCTGGCTTGTGCCTGTGCTCATCAAAGCTATCCCCCTTATTTCAAGGAATAAAACTTGAAATAGCAGAGGCATGTTCCCTGGAGGAGTGGGAGGAATAGAAAGGCTGTCTGCGGATAAGGTGCAGTCTGGTATGAGAATTGCAGAATATTCTGAGTTGGAAGGGACCCACAAGGATCATCAAGTCCAGCTCTTAAGTGAATGACCCATACAGGGATTGAATCCACAGCCTTGGCTTTCTGTTTTTTGTTTTTTGTTTTTTGTTTTTTTGTTTGTTTTTTTTTTTTTTTGTGGCGTGTTACTAAACCCAGTGTCAGCTTAGGCATGGGGTTTTGTTGCCATGGGTGCTGGACCAGGCTGAGCATGACTCCCAGTGCTGTGTGTGGTGAGTCTTTGTCTGCCCTGTGATGCAGCAAAACACTTGGCAAGTGTTGTCAGAGACCAGTGTATGCAGTGCTTTGCACTGCTTTAGACAGTGCATTTCATCATGGGCCATTGCAGATGCTGAGTTAAGCCTGGCAGCAAACCCAGGAGGTGGGCCAAGTGTGCTACAGGCTAGGGCAGGCTGGGGGAGCATGTGGAGTCACCCTTGTGGAGTCACAGGATGGGCAGAGCGGGGGCAGACTCCTGCCTGTTTCCCTTTCTTGGCAGCATTCAGACTCAGCATTCATGGCACGATGGATTGATCACTCCAACCTGCATCTTCTCCCTCACCTGCCCTCCTGGCCTGTGCAGCAGCAGCAGCAGATGCTGCATGGGAATGAAATGCTTTTCCTGCTACGCAAATATCCAGCACTGCAAAACTAGCCTGGAGTTTCTCCCTTTCCCCCCCATCCCAGTGTCCTTGTTCCTCTGTGTTTTCAGGGATCATGTGAGTTCTCCCAGAGATATTCAGCAGTGACATGTGGCTTATTGTTGCTTCTTTTTTCTGCCTTCTCACTAAGTAAAACCTTTTTCTTGTTTCAGTGTTGGCTCAGCAAGGGCATTGGATTTGGATCCAGCATGAAGATGAGCAGCCAGCATAAAACCTGGGCGAGGTTTTGGAGTAAATAATACACCCAATTCATCTCATGGTGTTATTTGCACTAGATGTCTTGGAAACCAGAGCCTCAGTTGGACAGGCAAACCTGCCCCCATTGGAATTGAAAGGATCTTTCCAGCCTGAGTGCTGGCATCCCTAGAGGGATTTCCTTCTAGGCTTTCTCAGTTTACCTGGACAATAGTCATAAGCTTAGCCTTTCTTGCACATGCTTTAATCTCATGTTTCAGACTGTCTGCTAGTCATCTGTAGGGTCAGGAGGGCATTTCTCGCACTGATCAGTATGGCAGATCTGCTGCAATCTGGTTGGGTTTTTCTTCCTTCGCAGTACTCCAGGGCACATTTTACTTTTTCAAATTTCTGGGCACTTTTGCCTAAGTTCCTCCTGATAGTAAAGGCAGAACATTGCAGGGTGTCAGTGGAGTGCTTTATGTGCATTCCTGCCCCTGGGCACTCTGCATCTACAGCTTTGGGTTCTGTCAGCAGCACAGGACACCAAGAGGAGGGGAACTTTTCATATCAAAATACCATTGCCAGACTGCCAGAAATTGCATGGTGTTTCCAGTCCATCCTTCCTAGTGACTGGGATGCAATTCATCCAAGGACTGGCAGGGTGCTCGCTGTCTGTGGTGGGGATCTGGCTTCCTTGGGGACTGCCACCAAGTTTTCCTGCATCCTACTCCAAATGTAGCCTATGTTCTCAATCTGCTCGGATCTAAGGGCTGCTGTGCTCCCCCTCCTTTCTTCTTCCCCTGTGAATTTTGTCATTCACCTTATTTAGTTTAGAATTGCAGCAGTCAGGGTATTAAAAAAAAAAGAAATAAACCAAAAATCTATCAATAATATGCATTTAGAAAGAAGCCTCTTTTTTAATTAAGGGTTCTTAATTAAACCAAATGTGCTGGGAGGCAGCCAAAAGGCATGTGTGGTGTGTGTGTGCACAGACAGCTGGCCATGGGAGAGCAGCACGTGTGTACATGTGGGTGAGAGAGGGAATGAAAGATCTGGTTAAATGGATCCTTTCTATCCGAGCTCCAAATATAATGTTCTTAAATGAGGAACCCATGAGAAAACAACAATCCCCTCATGAAATATCTGGAGAGGCTTGTGCCAGGAAAAGGTCAGCAGCCTGGCTTTGCAGGGCTAGCACAGTTGTAGGCTGAGGTGACTGAGAGTTTTGGTGGGGAAGAGACATCCCAGCCAGCCCTGTCCTGGGCACAGGGACTAGATTTTCCTGCTGGATTCAAGCTGGAAGGCTGATGGCTCTCACCTAGTTTGAAAGAGACAAAAGGCAGGCTGGGAGGGGGATGTGTGGGCTTTCCTTTTATCCAGGCTTTGGTTGCTAACAGGAAATGGAAAGAGGAATGGAAACAAAGCTATGAATTTCAACTCCTGTTTTGTTCCTGGCATCCATAAAATCTATACCTCTTTCCTTCATTAGCTAATTACCACCTGGATATCATAAGGACCTGATTTTATTTTCTTCTTCAGTTACTTTGGAAGACACAAACAGAGAAACCTAGGTGTACTGGGGGAAGTAATTCTGACCTACTAGACCTGCCTTTTCTTTTTAAATCAGTTTCATAGAATCATCTACATGGTGTGTCCATTTTTTTTTTTTCAGCTTGTGTTCTCTATTTGCCAAAAATATTTAGCTTCTTCTCTTTCACAGCCCTGCAGAGTCGCTCCTCATTAGCCTATTATTATAAATGCAGGCAAACCCAATGGGAAGAACTGACAATGTCTGACTCAATTCAGAGGGCTGAATGATTTCTTTATTATAACTATGCTAAAATACATTAATATGCTATATAAAAGGAAGATACTAAAACTACATACTACTTTCTCTGACTCTAACTCTCCCACAGCTCATGACCCTCCCTCAAGAGTCCACACACAGGTGGGTAGGATTGGCCATCAGGCTCAAACAATCCTCAACAGAATCCAATCAAGCACTCACTCCAGATAAACAATTCTCCAAACACATTCCACATAGGAAAAACAAGGAGCGGAAATAGAAATTGTTTTCTCTTCCATTTCTGTCTGTGCACCTCTATGAGAAATTCTGAGAGTGAGAGAAATGTGCTTGCCACAGCCTACCTCTGCTGTCCCAGAAAAGGGAGGACCCTGGTACCTGGTAGCCTTCCCTGGTGGGAGCCCTCAGGGAGAGTTGCCCTTTTCTGGGGAGCTGAGGATGTAAATGGGCCATGTGCCCATAGAGCTCAGCACTGGCCGCAGCGGGTCCTGCAGCAAGCAGCTCTCCTGCTGCCAGTGGTACAGGGTGTGGGTGCCACAGCTGTGCGCAAAGCCAGCATCATCCTCCTGTGCCTGATGCCCACTTAAAAACAAGGGGGAGCAGAAAAAGGGTTTTTGTTTTCCAGCTGAAATAGCTTCAACAAGTCACGGGCACAGTCGCTGTAAATGCAGCTGTTTTGTGTGGTCCTGGGATGACTGGCTCTGTTGTACCTCAGGCCCACAGGGGCTCCTCTGAGCTGGGGGCTGGTGAAAGCCAGAAGATGTGATGGTGGGAAAGGATTGCCACAAGGATGGTGAGTTGCCATCCATTGCAGAATAGCCTTGCAGTTGAGAGGTTTGCTGAGTGTGAGGTGTAGCTGTGGCTGCTGCTAGCTTCTCAGCCATAGGAGAGCAGTGGGCCATTATGTTAGCTGGAACAAGAGGAATATTGCATCAAAGTGTTACCTAATGATGATGGCTTTGTAGTCTATGAAGCCTGCAGTCCTGTGCCTTCTCTGCAATTCAGGTTGGTGAAAAGAATTAGGGTGGAAGGGCCCATCCAGTCCACCTGCAGGCAGAGCAGTGCAGCCTGTAACTTTACATTAAGGACTTCCAGCTGCACTTCTGCTGTCAGGTTTGGCAACTGCACAGCCTTTCTCTGGCTTCCCAGTGAGCTCTAGACTGCCTCAACATGTGTGGAGCCATTGCATGTGTTGAGTTGTAAAGGAGGGTGGCTGCTCTGTTGAGCTCCTGATTCAAGCTGCTCCTCCACAATGCCATTTCTGTGTTACAGCAAGTAATGCAGGTTCTTATTGGCTCTAATTAATGCTCCTGGCAGTGATAACAAGTGGCCTGCAGAAGTGTGAATCTAGTTTAAGGAGACTAAGAAGCCAAAAGAAAAAAAAAAAAAGAAAGAAAGCCTTCTAATCTGATCCATTATGCTTAGGCGAAGAGATCAGCAAAATGATCAAGCGAGGCAGAGAAACAACTTCTGGCTACTAGATTTTGCATGCCTATCCAGGCCAAGTGCTGGGGGTAACTATTAAATGATTGTAGCACACTGAACATCAATCTTGTAACAAGCTTGGATAATACCCTCTGGTGAATTAACAAGGACTTCTGATATCTCAGTGCTTTTCAGCTGTGTGTTGCCAGGAATAAGTCTCAGTTGTGGGGAGCCTGAGTCTCTCCCAAATCCGAGTTTAATTCCCTCCCATCTGCTGTCTGCATTTCCCGACGATCCTCACCCAAGTAGGGCACAGTGTGTGTTTTGAGGGGAGTGGGGACATGCTGGGCTCTCTGTGGGCTGACATTTCCCAGTCAGAGAATTTCTGCTGTGTGGGGATGTCCAGGATCTGCTTCACTCTTTGTGCCCCCATACGAGCAACCGGGTGCTGCCTCAACTGAAGCGTCCTGGGAGCCTCTGCTAAGGTGGCTCTGCTGGTAGAACAAAACCGTCCAAGCTTGTGCAGTCTGGAGCAGGGGACAAAGGCAGTCTCATTCCCACCACTGCTGGGAAAAATGGGCATAATTGTCTCATTATTCCTGCAGCCTCCACAGCTCCCAAAGTACGAGTAACTGGTGTACAACAATGCCTCTGCTGTAAATAATGCCCTCAGCACATTCCACTGAAGCAGAAGATGGAAGTATAAAGCACTGTCTGCCCTCAGACCACACTCACATTCAGCAATGGGGCTTTGGTCCACTGAGCTTTAAGTTTTGGGTTTTTTTTTTTTTGTTTTGGTTTGGTTTTTTTTGAAAGTGGGGCAGGGAGCTCTGTGTAGGCTTTCTGATGTTTTATTTATTAAATTAAGGGCATGGGTGCACGTTCAGTGTGCAGCAGTTGGAGTTGTGCAGGAAGCCTGTGGCACCCTTGTCCCAGATGTGACTGGCATCTTCACTCACTGGGCAAGAAGGGGCACTTGTGTCCTGGCTGTGCCAGTGCAAATCTGGGGAGTGCCACTTATTCCTCCTGGATCTGTCAAAATGAATTTTCCTCTTTTGGCATCAAAAGTGTCCCTGAGATCCTTGTTTGGAAGGAGGCAAGAATAGGGGGTAGGAACAGGAGCAGTTTTGCCAAGCTTCATGCAGCCTGCAGACATCTAAGACCAGAACTAGATGCCATGACTCAGGTTTAGTTGTTTTGCCTTGTTTAAAAGGTGTCCCATAAAAAGAAATAGATGCTGCCACTAGGAGCAGAGAAGTTTCTTTTGTCAGACTTCTTCATGTTTCACTGATCCATTGCTGGTTGGTGGAGGTTATTGCAGTGCTGCTGATGCCTGCCCTCATTATCTGTGGGTGCCTGAAATCTGGAGTACATTTGTTTTTTCTCTCTACTTGTTACTCACATGAGAAGTATTAGGAAGTTATGAGAAGTATTAGAAGTCTTCCAGGTTTTCCTGGGGTGTTTCTGGAAGACTGAAAAGTGTATCATTAAGTTTCTTTATCCTTGTCTGAAAATTGCATTGGCTTTCAGGAATGGAGATATTTTGCATAGTGTTTGTCAGGCAGCTGGCTTAATTAAGTGTTAACATACAGCAGAAGGTTTTTCAATGTTTGTTTCAGTCTCCATTCTGTTGGTTGTGATCTGACTTTCATTGGAGATGTCTTTGGCAAAAAAAATTAAGAACTTGATATCTAATGTTTCTAATGTGGCTTAAAAACAACTAAAAGAGCAGGTGTAAAAAACCCCATCCATACATTAATTTTCACTTAGGCCTCAGACTATTGCAAGCCCACAAAAACAAAAATCCAAAGACCTAAGCATCCTTCTCCTGCAGCCCTTCTGGGAGCAAGGCTGGTGTTGGCTGGCACATGAGCTTTCTCTGTGCCACCACTGTGCCCCAGCTGTGCAGAGTGAGGTGGGTGTGGGTGCTCCTCGCAGAGAGCAGAGCAGAGCTAGCTTCAGGGAGCCAGGGCAGCCCCCATCACTTTGTCCCAGGCTCTGATGCTGACTTGCTACAAAATTTGAGTGGCTCTTTTTCCAGCAGATAAAACTGGGAAGAGTGACTGTTGTTTGTAGTGAAAGGAGTCAGTGTGTGAATTGGTGGGGGTTGCGCTTGTGCCTCTGCGAAGTGTTGGATGGATGTAAAATGTCTTTTTTCCCTGTCTGGTCCCAAACCAAAAACCTTGTGAGGCTGTGCAGAGGAGGGATCCCTCTTCCTTGCAGGCCATCTGCAATCCTTCCTGCCAGCAACCTCTGCTGCTCCCACACTGAACCAGCAACTCAGTGGTATGTTGGGGCTGGCTGGCTCTGAGCAAGTGGTGGCTTACACAGAGGGTGGAGCTTTCTGAAATCCTGCACCTAACCTCGGCAAGGACAGGCTGTAGCCAAGCAATAAGACTTCTCCATCTTTTCCACACCATGTGTCTTCTTCAACTTTCTGTAATCTTTCAGATGCTGGATTAGAAATTATCACTATGCAGCGCTGGGCTGAATCCAAAGCAGGGTTCCTCCTTCAAGTGATTCAGGAAAGGAAAGCCTTGCTGAAATATGGTGTATCTTCCCTCCTCCTCAGGACCCTTCAGGGTCACACCTGCCCACCTTGGAGCATCCTGGAATGGTAGAGCTGGATTTATGCTTTGTGTCTTGATATTTTCCCATGCCATGTGCAGGGGTAGAGGGAATAGCACTTGTGATTTAGCAGGACAAGTGCTGGAAGAGGAACACAACTGCTAATTTCTCCTCTAGTCTGACCTTGGGTAAATAACATACTCAATGCTGATGCACATGTGGAAGAAGTTCTGAGTCCTGCACTTGCTCATTATAAGTCTGACTTTCCGGAATCAAAGGAGAAATTGATGTTTCCTCTGTGTTTTTACAACCCCAAATATTTTGAGGAGTGAGACAAAACTCTCCCTTCCCATGTACTGTTTCTAACATCCATGTTATCAGTGTTGCATTGTCAGATGTTTCCTTGCTGCTTAAAATATTTTGCCTCTTCTTCCAGCACCAAAGGCATTCTTTCCACAGTGGACACAATATTTTGTGGTAGGCTCAGCACAGAGTGACTGGTGCATGATGCACTGGAGCAGGCTTAGTGCCTTTGTGCCACACATGCATGCAGGACTCTGGAACACAGTAAGACAGCTTTCCTGCTTTTACCCAACTGCTGGTACTGCCAGTTTTAGCAGAGTGATGGCTGCTAGCTTTTCCTTGAGGTTTCCCAGTTGTATCTGGAAGAGTATTTCTAGGGACCTGTGGCTTAAGCACCTGTCAGTGACACTGAGGGTATGACATCTGCCTCCCTACAGAAATGCTGCCATGCCAAGGGGTGCAGCACATGCCCAGGGTCCCTCCTGGCATCTGGAGAAGTCAGTGTGATGGCTGGGATGGTGGGGAAGGAGGCAGTGAGCTGTCTCAGTTGGAGGACCAGGGAGATGCCTGGTTCCTCATGCCAGTCATAAGCCAGCAGTATTGTATAAAGGGCTGGTGCTGGTGCTTATAGGCATTATTTTAGAATGTGTTTTATTAATGTTGAAATTTGAACCAGAAGAGGAACAGCTTAGTTGGTTGTGCAATATCAGAAGGAATAGGGAGCCATTAAAATGTATCTGGGTGTGCAAAGCTGGGTTCACAAAGAGGCAGCACGTCTCAGCAGTGAGAAGGGGTCCTTCGGTAGCACTTTTTTTTCTGACAGAAGCTGCACTTTTGTTGCTGCTCTGTGAGGTGCAGTGCAGAAAGGATGACTGCCTGGAGGGTGCTGCTGGGAGGTGAAGCTGTGTGCAGTTTCCTCAGGGAAGCAGCAGTTCCTTTTGTGAACCATTGCTCTGTGTGTGCCCATGTTAATGGTGCTGATTTGCCACTCAGTGTCATATGTCCCTGCCTCCCAAAAGAACCTGCACTATGGAAAGGGAACAGAGAGGGGAAAGATGAGAAGCAGGGGATTTACAGGCTCTCAGGGAAGTGATGTGGACAATGCCTACATGAGATACTTCAGGCAGAAGTAAGCTCACTTGACCTCCTATCTGAGCCCATGGATGAAAGCCAGCATTGGTCTGGAAGCCATGAGATTGCTTCAGTGCAGCACTGGGTATAGGCTCATGCTCCTTGCATCTCAGCATGCCAACCACAGCTGTGCAGCGTCATCCTGGCTGAATCCAAAGCAGGGTTCCTCCTTCAAGTGATTCTGCCTGCAATGCTCCAGGTAAATATACCCGTGGTGCTGCAGGTGCCACCTTCTGCTTATAATCCCCGCTTTTCCCAAAGTGCAGCCCACCTGGAGCCCACCAAGTGCATGTTTAAGGGAAGGCTACTCAGGCTGTCCCCTAAATGAGTCAAATGGCTCTAATGTGCACCAGCTGGTCCCATCACCTTCAGATTTAATTGTTTAATGTACACGTTGTACATCAGCTTAGCAACTTAACAGTGCTGTGGTTCACACAGAAGTATCACAATGCAACACTGCAGCATGACCGTTTCTCCTGAACTGCACCTTTAAAAATAACAGGCCAAAGATCCCAATTTCTGTTTCTCTACAAGGCTGAATGTTCCCATGCTGTGGATGCCTTTGTTGTCCTAGCAGAGTGTCAGTGTTTGGGAAGTCACTACAGTGGTTGGAGGATTACATTCAGAAGGGGTGGGTTTTTCCTGAGGAATGATCCCCAAAATTGCTGATTTGGAGAGTCCCTTCTATACTCTGCAGTTGTTTGCACACAAACCTATCATCTATTCTCGTCCTGGGATTTGCTGTTTATATGGAGGAGAACAAATAAAGATTTTTCTGCAATTTCAGTGGAAGCCAGGGAGTTTTAAGCAGGCAGGGCAGCTACTGGCATCTCTGTCTCTCTGCTGAAGAAATGGGTTGACTGCTAAGAGAGATGTGAGATGTCACAGTTCCTTTTCATCCGAGGGATGAAAAACACTGTACAGGCATTTAAGCTTTACAAAATCTCCCTGCAAGATGTAGGAGGAATTTTTTTACAGATGGAGAAACTGAGACAAAATGCCTTGCTGATGCTTGATCCATTCATTACTGAAAGAATTGAGGACAGAAGCTGGGACACCTATTCATAGCACTGACCACAAGGTCCTCCCTCCCTGTCACCTTAGGAGGGATGTAGCCCATGTAGCAATGCTCCTGGGAGGGCATTCAGTGTCTACCTTGGTCAGAACACTATTTCGCAGATGTGTCTCCTCCATTTTTGCAATGACATTGCCTCTGACCTGTATTTCTTACAGATATTTTGTTTCAACACCCCATTTCTACTATGTCAGCCTGCAAGACCCATCTGTATGCTCTTGGCATTCCCTGTCCCTCCCCATTTTCAATCTATGCCAGTGCTCTGCTTACTTGAATCATAAAAACTCTCACCTTGTGTGGGCATTTTGTTTTTCTGCTTGTGATTCTGTGCTCCCCTTTCCTTATTGCCCTGCCAGCTGTGAAGCAAACAAAACCTGTCTGTGGGGGCAGGGAGCAGGCTGGGAATGCCCATCCTCACGGGACACGTCTGATCCTGCATGTTGTGAATGAGAGATGCTACTCTGTCCTCCCTTCCTCTTCCCTGCAGTGAGCTGACCATCTGCTTACCTTAATGGACTAGAGATTAGCCTGAGGGTTAAATTATCAACATAATTAACCTAGATTTCCCCTCTACAGCTGAGGCAATTTTTACTTGTCTGCTGCTCAGGTGATGTTGTGAAATTCAGACAGCTCTCGAGGAACAACAGAAACTGGAGCAAGTGGAGAGGAAAACTTTCAAAGTTTGAAATTACTCTGAAGCCCCCAAGGCACAGAGATGAGAGATGATGAAGCTTGTGTAGGGTCATGTATGTTCTCAGCTATGAGAACAGTATTGAAGTGAAGTCTAATATATTATTAATACTGTCTGTTCCTTACGTGGAGGGCTTTTCAGGTCTGTGTCTCAAACCAGGCAAGACTCATTACCTCTGTTTATGAAAATTTGTTCCTGGAACACATGCAGAAAGCTAACAAATTGAAAATATTACATCCCTGTGTTTCTGTCCAGGTGAATTTTGTCATCTACCTGTAGGACACTTCCCAGCCTGTGCTCAGTGGTTCAGTGACAGGCTATCGTTCCATACTGTACTCATGTATCACCAGAAACTCTCTTCATTCTGGCTGAGGATGCTAGAGCTAATGTGACTCTACAGCCACATGTGGGGGGCTTTTATGCTACTTTTTCCTTGACAGTAAAATATTGCAGTTGCCACTTCAGAGTATCCCTAGCTGCCTTTCCTGCCCTAGATTCAGGCAGTTTGTGGATAGTGCTATCAGACTTATGCTCAGGCAGCCTTCCTTTGCAGGGCCCCAAGTTTCAAAGGGCACCAAGTTCCTCCACACACCCCCCAAATTCTTCTGCCTGTGGCCGCAGCATTGAGGCCATGTGCCTTTGCACTTGGATTCAGCTTACTGTGGGTGGGCATCCCTTGCAGAGGCTGTGGGAACCCTGTCTAACCATCCCCGTGGGCACTTCCCGTGCCAGAGGACATGCCACTCGAACGATCATTGTAATTACCATCCTGGAAGCTTTTAATCCCTTGGTTCAATAAAACCAACAAATGATAGCGGGAGTAGGAAACTGCAGCCGGCTGGAGGACAGCTCCACCAGGAGCAATGAGATGTGTGAATGAACGAACACCCTCATCCTGCCAGTGACCCCTAATCTTCCTAATGGTGAAATTAGCATGCAGCTTTGGTCAGATCCCACACACACCTCGGTGCTCAGCTGCAGACATCTCATTGGCACAGAGGCAGGCAAGCTAGAAGGAGTTCAAAGAGTAACAAAGATTAAGGTGCTGGAGGGGAGCCGAGGTATGGAGAACGATTAAAGCAACTGAGTGTGTTTATAGTGGAAAATTGGTGATTAAGGGGGGGAAACCTAACTGTCTTCCTGTAATTTGAAGGGTGTGAATTTGAGATAGAGGAGCTGATCAGAAGGGTAGCAGGAGATATACAAGTAGGAGTGATGTGCTACAGCTCAAGGAAAGAAATGTAGGTAGAATATCAAGTGAACTCTTAATTGCATTTTTGGTCTGGCTTATGAGAGATGATGGTAAGGATATGATTTTTTTCTGATGCATATATACAGACAGAAAAATGCTGGAGGAGAAACCCTCTAGTAGTAAATTATCCTGTGCAGCAAGGGCTGGACTGACTGAGTCCATACATGCTTGGTCCCCTTCTCCACATCTTTTTTGTTCTTTACAAATATATATATCTAGGAGGAAACAAACAGCATGAGCACTTGTGATTTTCAGTGGAGACATGTTGCAAATGTTACATTTTCCAGTAACACTTTACTCTACACTGTCAATGTAAAATCTGTCTGCTGTCAAGCTGCAGTGGGGTGTCAGTCCTCATGCATCTTTGCTAAGGTTTGGGAAGGATTTGGAGGACATTAGCAGCACCCAACGCCCCCAGACTCTGCTTAGAGCAGCTGTCCTCAGTGAAATGGGGGGAACCCTGGTGGGGGAGCCCTGCTGTTGCTGAGTTTGGAGATAGAAAAGGCTCAGACCATGCCTGTGTTGATTTTGTATGTAGTGCTTGGTATGGCGAATCAGTGTGCCCACCACGCTGCTGGGCTTGTGCTCTGCTTTTCAGTTATGGCTTAAAATTGGCTGACCTGTCTTTTTGGGTGGCAGAGACCAGTCGCAGTGTAGGGAGGTTCTCCCTTGTCTTGGACGTGAAGGATTTGAGTTTCCTTATGAGGGGTTTGCAAACCCTGTCTGTGCTCTTGGAAGCATTAGAGGACCTGTAGCTGGAGCACAATGACAGGCACCTAATGTGTTTGTACTTTGTTGTCCCATGATTGTGCCCATGTAGAAAAGGCAGGATCTCTCTCCTGACAGACAGGCGAAACATTTACTTGAGTGCTTCAAGTGATGGCTGTGCTGCAGTTTTCCTACTATTTGAAATGATACCCCACCACCCCTCCCAGGAGGCATCTGTATACACTGGGACATATATTATACTAGGGATTGTTTCCTGTTTATAGAACCATAGAATCACAGAATATGCTGAGCAGGAAGGGACCTATCATGGTCATTGAGTCCAACTGCTGGGGCTGGACAGGACACCCCAACAGTCGCACCATGTACCTTAGAGCATTGTCCAAATGCTTCTTCAACTCTGTCAGGCTTGGTGCTATGTCTGCTTCCCTGGGGAGCCTGTTCTAGTGTCCAACCACCCTCTGGGGGAAAAATCTGTTCCGTGATATCCAAACTAAACCTGCCTTAACTCAGCTTCATGCTGTTTCCTTGAGCCCTGTCACTGGTCACAAGAGTGAAGAGATGTGTACCTTCCCTTCTGCTTCCTCTCCTGAGGATCCCAAAGACCACCATGAGGGCTCCTCTTGTCCAGGCTGAACAAACCAAGTGACCTCAGCCACTCCTCACAAGGCTTCCCCTCCAGACTCCTCATCATCCTTGTGGCCCTCTTTTGGACACTCTCTGACAGCCTAATGTCTTTCTTATATTGCAGTGCCCAAAACTGCCCCAGCACTTGAGGTGAAGCTGCCCCAGTGCAGAGCAGAGCAGGACAATCTCCTCCCTTGCCCAGCTGTGATGCTGTGCCTGATGCCCCCAGGGCACAATTGGCCCTCCTGGTTGCCAGGGCACTGCTCATTCAGATTCAGCTTTCCATTAGCCAGGACCCCCAGCTCCCTTTCCACAGAGCTTTTCTCCAGCTACTTGTTCCCCAGTCTGCACACAGAACCAGGGGTGCCCCATGCAGACTCTGGCACTTGCTCTTCTTAAACTTCATATGGTTGATCCATATGAAGTTTACACATTCCCCACCACCCCCACCCCTTCCCTGCCCTGCTCTGCAGCTGCTTGCATGCTTTCCATAGAATTTGCAGAGTATTTTTGTTGGCAGGAAATGTTGCTTAGAATGGGTTCCCATTGCAAGCATCTTACCTCAGTGATCTCCAAAATAATGTGTTTTCCAAGTTTGCAGGTGCCCATGCTATCTGTAATGCAGACAAATTCCTCACCTTGTACCTGATCTTTCTCCTGCTCCTGCCTGCCTTTCTCTCCAAGCCTGCATGATATCCCCCTAACTGTGTTGCTGTTTTTCACACCAGCTAC
The DNA here is from genome assembly GCA_003676055.1 of Chloebia gouldiae. Classification (NCBI taxonomy): domain Eukaryota; kingdom Metazoa; phylum Chordata; class Aves; order Passeriformes; family Passeridae; genus Chloebia; species Chloebia gouldiae. The sequence continues at coordinate 6,516,739 of QUSF01000035.1, read as the reverse complement.
CCAAAGGCTGTGACACCAGGTACTAGCATGGCAAACGCTGACATAGTACCCATGCTCTACCATGGTTCCTACCTGGGGCGGCTGCTCCCCGTCTTCGTCATCCTAACATGGAGTGACTCAGCTCGACTGCCCCTGCAGTAACCTGCCTTGCCATGAATTGGAGACCTTTACAGCTGAAGGTTTGCCTCTAACATCTTTCTTTAGCTTGCCAGATTCTCTGCTCTGTGACTGCTTGCAGACAACGTTGCAGGTTTTATTTCCAAAGCAGGCAGCATCGTAATTAAGAGGTCCCAAAATGAACTCAGCCTTTCAATAGCAAAGCATAATAAAATCAGCTCCTAACAAGACTGACGGGAGAGCAGTCAGGCTGTTTTAGCATCCACACAGACATTTTACCTGACAGAATAATAGCCAGTTTCTTTCAGCTGTTAAGTCCACCTTCTCTGTTAGGGTCTGTCAGCTGCTCTCACCTCAGGAACCACCAACAAAGGGGTGCATCCTTGTCTTTCTGGGGAGGTAGCAGCACCAGCTAAGACATAGAAGCTTTTACCCTGGCAAATTTCCAAATACTTCTAGAGAGGAAAATCCTGCCACTGGCAGGCACTGGCTGTAGAGCCAGATAAGGCAACCAATGGCAACTGCAGGACTGATCCTTTACCTCCTCCCCACAGGCAGGCAACTCTGAACAGCTGTGGTCTATGACAGCATGTAGAAAATCAGGGTCTGTAGCATTATGTTGACATAGACAACCAAATTTTGAGACCTGGTGTCTTGAGAAACTGAAGGCATCTTTCTCTCAGGCAGACTTGTATCAGCTATTTCACAGCCAATACGTACTTGCAACACACTAAATTATTTGCTGACTTGCAGCTAGGCTAGTGTGCTCTGGGAGGCTCCATCTCTGTGTTATGGCCCACTTTGGGTGCTTCCTGGTCCTAATTTGCTTCAGGAGATGTGATTGAGCTGATGGTCCTGGCTCTAGCAATGCTTAATGAACCTCTCAGTCAACTGGCCTGGATAAAATTTGGCTGGGTCTTGTTACCAGGTCTTACCTTCCTTGTCTGACAAGGTCTAGCGAAAAGCTGCTTGATGGTCATCATGTCATTGTCATCCTGTGTCTGTGAGATAAGGCAGATGATTACCTAAAGAGCAAAGGATCCTGGAACCCTGAAAAAGCTTGAACTTCTTGCCCAGGCAAAGGTAAAGACCCTTCCTTGGAGGTATTCCAAACCCACAAGACTTTGGGACAGTGTGGGTACAGAACTAGAGTAGCCTTTCCCCTCTGTGTCCAATTCCATCTCAACTCAGGGAGCCACTGGCTGCCTGCTTTGCTGAGGCTGGTCAGGGTGGCCACACAGTGCTGAGGATGTGTCTGCCAGCAGGGAGCAACCCTGGACTGAGTCTGCACCAGGGAACAAAGCTGTGCACAGAGACAGTTTTTCTTTTCACCTGCTCCCTGCCAGGAGATGAGGCAGGTGCTTGCCTGGGTCCTTCTTGCAGGGAGCGGGTTGGTGGCTGGTGTCGCGCTGGAGGGAGCTGGCAGTGCTGGCAGGGATTGTGGGGCCAGGGTGGAGAGCTGTGTTGTAGGACAGTGCACTTGTGCAATGGGCTGTAAGTCTCCTGGCATCTCCAGAGTGCTTGACAGCTGGGAACACAATGTAGATAACACTTATGTGAAAGGAAGTGACAGCAAGGAAATGGAAACCTCTGGAAGCATACCAGAGAGTGAAGCCTCATCATAATATACCCCCAGGCCAGATCGGAATTACTTCAATGCAATGATTCATTATTTTTTTCCTCTGCTTTTCTCTCAGCAAGGAGATGCTACAGATTTTGACTCGTATTGCTGAGTATGTAAAATATCATGTTGCACACATCAAGAAAATGCTGGCCAAATAAAATATGAGTCCTGCACTGAAAAGCTAGTTTAAATGTGAGTTTTCAGGATAGCAGAGCCTTGGCTTTCTAGAATCATACTAGTTTAGTGTTTGCTTTATTTTGCAAAAGGAACCCAAATACTTTGAAGCTTCTGCTGGTCAACCACAAAGTCCAGAAAGAAGTTTTCTTTAGCACCTCCTGTCATGTAAGTTTATATTTGTTATTGGAGGTATCTGTGTCTTGTATTTTCACCAGATTTCAGACTGATTTCGGTGTAACAAGGTAGGATGAAGCCCTCTTTTATTAGAGCCTGGATGCCATGGGGATGTGATAGACCATGTGGTGACCATATCTCTTTTCCTTTTTACCATACTGGCAGAAAAACAGTATCTGGTATTGGTTTCTACTTTCTCTTGAGAGGGAAGAATATGGGAGTAATATCACAGTGGACATGTATGCTGGTGCCACCACTGTCATTAAGAACCTTCTGAGGCCAGTGGGCATCCCTAACTGATGATCACATCAGGACTGGGGACCAGCATTTGCCCACAGTGGAGCTATGATGGCCAAACAGCTTATTTCTCCTCTGCATCTTGATCTATATAAATCTTGTAGAGCAGAAAGTGGTTATCATTTATCATTTGATGAGCTTCAGCTTTGTGTCTGGCAGATACTAATGGAGAAAATGTTGTCATCCAAACCAAGCAGGCTTCAGCTGGAGTTAAATTACAGCACTGCTGAAGAGCTACAGATTTGAGAAAGAAAATAATAACAGGTGGGCATATTATTAAAATACAGTGCATACAATACCTGGAGGGTAAATATAATCAGCTTTGAGATGACAGTGAAACCTGAGGAGTGTTTTGACAGTGGAGAAGGCTGGTATACATGTGCCTTCACAGTGAGGACTCCTGGTTACACAGCTGGAGAGCTGATATCTTTATTTCTGCAACTTGTTTTCCATCATAGAGGAGGACTACTTGCACCTGACAACTCACAGGCAGCCTGGATGCATCTTCTTTCGCTGTGTTTTGCAGTATGCTTCCTGCAGCATCCCAGGAATCAGAAAAGTCTTGTTGCAAAACTGTGTGCTTTGAAAGGCATTGCAGAGGCTGGTTCAAAGCAACCCTGGGCTGCATGGCTTGCCCTGGGTTCTTGTGAACCACCATGTGGCTATGACCACAAGCAACAGCAGTCCTGTCCACCTCTAATTCCAGAGGAGCAGTGTCACAGCTTCTCTGGATATGGGCCACTTCCCTTTCTGCTCAGATGTGCTTTCTCCTCCACCTTGTGCATGGACTCTGCTCACCCTGGCAGCCTCTTGCCCCATGTATCATGCAAGCTTTTCACTTTCTGTCCTGCATACACTTCAGTTGTTTTTCTGCCATACCTTTACTTCACTGGCTGGCTGGGGAAGGCTATTCATGCCAATAAAACTGATAAATTGCCAAAGAGGGCGAGACACAGTTTTAGTAACTGGCATAACAGTGAATTTGCTGACCTGGCATAGGGAGGGGAAAGGGAAAGGCTTGTGTATTAATTACAATGCTGAAGCAGTGCTGAGGAGAGCCTGGCTTTCTGCTGGAAGTGGATCTGTTACTTGGCTGAAGACAGAGTCCAGCTGCTGTACACCTGAGGAGGCAGCAAATGCACAGGGTTGAGAGTCAGGGCTGCTCAGGGAGGGGGCTGTAAGCTGCACTGAGCTGCAACAGTCTGCCCCCCATCCATGACTTGCCACTGCTTCCCCTGTACTGGCATTTTAAATCACACCCCGGAACTGACTCTTTAGAGACCTGCACAATTTCTGGGGCTGATGTGAAGGCAGCATGACAAGGTGTGGGCAAAGTCAGGATGCCAGCAAAGCATAATCCAGTCTGCTTTGAGTCCTGCTTGATACCAAATCTCGGTTCTAGCTGTGCCACTGACCTGGGCAAAGACAGGTCACCCCTCCATGCTGTGGGCAGAGAGGGACAAACTGCTGTTGTGGCCAATGTTGCTCACTGTATCCCCAGATACTTTCCAGTAGTCTGGAAAAATCTGGTCCCTGCCTTGTTTTGCAAAGCTAAAGCTGTCTCTGGAGTGGCCCAGCCATGCTGTGGTCCCCTGTCCCACTTGCAGGGTTGGAGGAAGATGAAAATCTCAGTGCTCATCTCTCAGCACTGCTGCTTTCTCTTCTGCCCTTTATCCCAGGCACTACCTTGGGGAAAACTAATTGATAAGTGTCTGTGGTAGAGCATTGAACAAAGTTCTTCCCAGTTTTCTGAGAAATTCCAGAGAAAGATACAGAGGGTGGGCAAACTTGCTACCCATAGGAGGCTTGGAGGCTCAGAGGCTCAGCAGTGGGTGTTAGTTCCAAGAGAAAGGCAAAGTGTTGAACAGAATCTCCAGAGATTTCAAGTTTTATGAGTCTAGAATGAAGAGCATCTCTTTTGAAAGGTGTATTATCTCTGAAAGTAGAAAACAATTATTACTCTACCAGTGTGACAGTTACCTATCATATTTACAAATCTTTGTTGCCAAAGGAATAATATCTCAATACATTTTGAATACAAGTGGCCTCCTTAGGGGCCACCTTATCTCTGATATATGACTGATTACTTGGCCAGAGAAAGGTTATTGCAAGAAATAGACTTGACCTTTTAAGCGTACAGCTGAGATTTCCAGCAGGAGTGAGCACCACATTTTCTAAATGAATGTTTTAGTAGGCAATGAAAGCAGAAGAGTGCAGCTAATTAAAGATGTATGTCAAAGAAAAGAGATGGAATAATAAAAGGTAAATAAATATTAGAGAAGACAAACATATTGTCAAAATAGAAGTCAAAGCCAGCCAGCAGAGAGAGGGAAGAGTCCTATGTGGAACAAAACCAGCCATTTTGAGAACTGTGCTTAGCATAAAATTGAAAAGAAATACAAAAATAAAATGCAATTTTGACTATACAGCTGGAGGACAAAGCTATTATGATGATGGTGCAGAGTCATTGGTAACTGTATGAAGAGAAAATGTAAAAAAACCTTTCAGCCATCTGCTCAAGCCTAGTACTTACACACTTCTCATTGTTCATGGTCCCCACATCAAGACTGCATCCTTAGCAGTATTTTAAGAGTGGATCTATAGTAATAGGACATATGACCAGGCATGCAACCAAATGCACACAAACCTCTAAATTTCTCATCAGCTTTTGAAGAGACAGTCCTGAGTGTTGTTTCTGCTTTTGCTGTGCCTCGCCTGTAAAGTGAATGTAGGTTACTGAGCAGGTATTGGCTTACTGTTCCTGCACACAGTCAGACCTGTGGAAGGGCAGGGGGGGATTAGCATAGGGTGCATGTAGACACCTGAGCTGGGATTTAGCCTTGACTCTGCTCATCACTCTTAATATTTTTAAAAAACAGGACCACAGGATCTCCAATGACTAGAAGTGATCTGGTTCTCAGCTTTATCTGTGGTCTGAAAGCCAAGGTCTCCAAAAGCATAGCTCTTCTGTGGGAAGCCTGGGCTTACAGAGAAAACAATCTGCTGGCAACTCATCTTGGGCAGCATTTTATTTTTTCCCATGAAGGTCTCCTTGCTTTGCTATGGGCTTTTGTTTGGTTGGGCTCAATGAGTGTGGGAGCCTGGATCTGGGAAAGCAGTTAAGGAAGGGTGGTTACAGGTTTCTTGTGTTTACAGGGATGATTGTATTTTACATGTCTTTTGGTGCATCTCTGTTTGGGGAGGATTGAAGGGAGACTGATGTCAGAGAAGAGGGGATTGAGTGTGGGTTAGAGCAAAGCAGCTCTCTGAACTTGAAGGTGGTGTCACCATTGCTGCTGTTGTTAAGAGCTCTGGGGCAGAGCAGGGGATGATTTCAGTCACAGCATCTTTGTGTATCTCGGTGAGATGCCCATTCAGAGAGACATGAGTACCTAGTGTGGTCCGACCTCTGTGAGCCCTGCTGAAGGAGGTGGGAGAGTGCAGTGTTAGGTTGCTCTAGACTGGGTATACACTTTTGATTCCAAGTGATGGTTGCTCAAAGGTAGCTGGTACAAAGGGCTGCCTGGCAGCAGACTCCCCATGACAAATGCTCACTGGCCACCACCAACTCAGGGCTGTTGTGGAAGGAGGTTGACTGAAGTCACGTGTTCAGTCCATGGGGACCTGCCCTCAGCCTCAGCAGGTACCCCAGGCCCCCTGGTAAGGCAGGGGCACAGCTGCTCTGAAAGTGTCACTGCCTTCTAACGCTGCCACTGCTCTGCTGCCTGCGTGCTGGGGACAGAGATGAAGAGGAGCTAACAGTTTTCGTTGACAAAGCTGTCTTAATACCTGTGTAGATCTATAGGCAGAGTTGCCTGAGGAAAGATGAAAAATTAATGGGGACATTTTCACCCTGGCTTGCTCACATGCCATTTTAATCCTGCTGCCAACATATGATGGACATTTCTGCCTGAGAAGAAGCACTGAGTGAAATCCAAATTGTTTGAAAAGGAGCAAAAACAGCTACTTATGGTGTCTGGCACAACAAATCAGTTTGTAAACACTCTGCTTTGAGGAAGGTCTGTACACAGATTTTGTTTGTATGGTGGCTTGGGCCAAGGTCTAAAACCTCAGAACTGTGCCCTGCCTTCAACAGAAGGCAGTCTCTGTTGCAAATGGGCTGGTAGTGGTAGTGAAGAAACCTGTTTTATTCCAGACTTGGTCTATGTGCAAGGTAACACCTGTGTAACGGAAGGTATGATTTGTTTAAGTGTGCAAATCTTTAGTCTGTTCCTCTGGCTGAAGGAACCTTAGTGTTTAGCTGGTAGGTTGCAGGCACAGTGACAGCTAATGCCAAGAGAAGTGTCATAAAAGCAATGGCTGTTGGATTTCACAGAGAAATGCTGAACAATGTACTGAGCTCAAAATGTGGGATGAAATAGAGAACAAATTGCTTCTGGGGAGCAGGGGAAGTGGGATCTATGGGTGCAAGAAAGTTAGAGCAAGAAGTAGTACATGAATCAAGGTTTGCCCAGGCCCATGTAGTTCAGGTTCTAATGCAATTTCCCACAGATCTCAACCTGGGAGCTGTGGGGTGAGCAACAAGTGAGTGCACCCCAGGGGTCAGGATGAGAAGGGACACGCTGCTTTCCATGTAGTCCTCCAGTAGTCCCTGCATTATCACAACCCATTCTTTGTAAGCCAGGCAAAAGGACTTGTCCTCTTTCCAGAGAGATCAAGCCTGAAATGTAAAAATAGTCCGATTTGGACTGGAGCTTAAACCTAAAGTGATTACATGACTTCTATTAAAGCAAAAAGCAAACCCTATTTTCCTCTGGTGATTACATAACACACAAATCAGATGAATGGGCAGTCTTCAAAGCCATGGCCAGAGGAAAACACCTGTACAACGTGAGCCCAGTGGCTGTGTGCTGCAGGAACTGGTGCTCTGATGGAGGCTGACTGTTCTTGCCCTGCATGTACCTTGCAGCCTTCTGCTCCTCTTCAAGGGCATGTGTGCCTATTCCCAGCTATATTTGGTAGCTTCATAACCTCTTCTTCAGTTTGGCATTTCTTACTTCACTGCTGTCTCTCTGCTATGGGGTACAGAGCTGCTCTGTCAGGCACTTGGGACTTGGAGGACTGCAAACCAACTGGTTTTGCCATTGTCTGTCAGCAGCACGGACAGCAGGGCAGCTGTGTGTTGTACTGAGAGAAGTAAGAAGAGCAGAAGAGGTTGCATTTACAGACCCTGCCTCCACACTGTGCATGCTATACACACAGTGCAATGCACATGCTCCTGAAGAGCCTCACAGACGTGTGATCTGAATGGCAGACCAGGATTTCTCTGCAAAGAACTTTAGTAAAAACTTCTGTAAATCAGTACCTGCTGGGCTCCTGCTGTGGAGATTTCCTATAGTACAAGGAAGTTTACTTAAGTGAGGGTTACATACCCCAAATGATAGTGTTCTTGAATCATCAGCAGCTGAGAGATAGTTGTGTGTTGTGACTTGTGCTCTGTGTGATTTCTCAGGTGCCTTTGTCCTCACTGCAGGTCATCAGTAAGTCTCTCAGCTGGAGGTTGCTGCTGAGTGTGCTACACCTTTTTGTAAATGCTGAGGATGAAAGATATGGTGTTACATCTTTTTGATACATAGCTTGAGGGCTTTAAATTTTTCCTGGCCTGAAATCCTTCTGGAAATCTGGCTTGCATAAGCCATCACAGAGTGGCAGATTTGAGTTCCATATCCCTGAACTCAAAGCCCTCGTGGCTCGGTGTCCAGCAGGTCTCTGGCCCCTTCACCTTGTAAAGTGGTGGCAGAAGAAGTGAATGATTTCCCATCAGCTTACCTGCTGCTCTGGAAGTAAAGTGTTAATGTGGGGAACAGCACTGCAAAATGTGTTCATTAAAGATGGATGTAGGAAAGATAGGTTTTTAGGGGATAATGGATATGCTGTGAGTGTGTGGGCAAGTCAGGGAGTTGCCATGTCAGTAGAGTTATGGCAGGACCTGGAGGTTACCTTGCCTGCACTGCTGAATGTGTAGGGTTATCTGCAGGAGTGGAACCAGCACTTGGGCTGTAACCTGGGCCAGTAGCAAGGACTAGGCTCACGTGCCCAGTCTAACATATGTATGAGGCTGGGACAACAGCCGCAGAAGAGCAAAGGATTACTCTGCAGTGAAGGTACTTGTCTGGGAGGACTTATCTGGGCTCCCCTAAGCAGCTGGGTTACTGAGTCAGAGACACTGAGAAATAGAAAGCTGAGCAGTTCAACATGCTGCATGTTGGTGATGGGATGAGCCCTCTACCCTGTGCTGCTGTCCTTTTATAGGCTTTCTTTCTTGCACTTCTGCCTCTTGAATTCATATCCTCAGGCTGTTTGCTTCACTCAGAGATTGTCAGTATTCTCCTAAGAAAGGGATTGGATTGTTTCCTGTCCAGGGACAATTCGCAGACAGAACTGCGAATAAATAGAAAAAGAGGCTCATTCATGTGAGAACACTGGGATCCTGCTCCAAGCAAAATGGCCACTGCTTCACACTGTGTAGGAAGGCCCCACTGCCAGCCCCACTTGCCTGGATGTCATAGGGTAGAAACAGGAGAGAAAAGCAAAGATCAGTGACAGAGCTGGGTGCTTGAGGGTGTGGTGGGGGCTCCGAGTTTGCAGCAGGCTTTCTGCAATGAGCTGCAAAAGGCGTTTGCAATGTTTGCTCTCAGAGAGGCAAGAAGACCTATTAGTACAAAGAGAGGTGACCTAACGCCCAAAATGTACCTGCTGGTGGAGTTAACTCTTTGATCACTACCAGTAATATCCAGGAAATATGTGAATGCCCCAAGTCTTAACTGTCTTTAATGTATTGCTGAAGTGTGAAGAGCATTGTTGTCGCATGCTCTGCTACTACAGCATCCTGACAGCTCTTTTGCTTCAGAGACCTCTTGTAAAGACATTGATAGCTACAATGGGAGGGGGGTGGAAAATAGGAAGGAGCCAAACTAAAGCATATTTTATGTAAAAGCATATGTTAACATAGATACCTTGACCCTGAGTGTGTGATACTCATTGCATTCAGTTTGCTCAAGACTTGCATTGAGGTGTCAGGGCTGCTGCTATGTCAGGCTGCTCTCATGGCCCTCAGCTGCTGCAGAGTACACTGGGTCTGTCTGATCCAGCTTGGCACCTCTGAGCTGTAACACTGGTGATGCTTTGAAGCTGTCTGGGGAGGGAAGCTGCCTGTGGAGAGTGTCTGGTGAAATTTAGACTTAATCCTGGTTCCTGTAACCCTATCCATGAAAAGGACTGTGTTTCTCCAAAGGAAGGCAGTGCCAGCAAGCCATGGTGCTCAGTCTAGGCACTAAACTTTCTTGTTCTTGAGGTATTTAAAGAATCCTGCATTATTGGTCACGATATCCGCTGGTACTGGATCATCTACACAACTTGATTGCTTCAGCAGTCTGCACTGATTGCACTTATTGCCACATTACAAACGTTGGTTGTTTTGTTTCCTGCAGAGGTCTATCTAAAACTGTACCCTCTCCTACCAAATGATGCATCTCATTCTCTGTGCCTGAGATGCATTGCACGAGTGACACTTTGATTGTGCTCTTCCAGATTATTGGGAGGCTTTCTCCTTCTCCTCTTCCCTTGTATTTCTTGACTGCTCTGTTATATATGTGAAAGTGCCTTCTGTTATGCTAGACCTGCACCAGGCACTGGGTAGTGGAGCTGATCCATTGCTTTGCTGGGTCTGGTACATCACACACAAATTATACCTTGAGTTACCTCCCTACAGTTTTATGGCTTTTTTCCTTTTTTTTTTTTTTCCCTTTTTCCTGCACATGGTCTCAATGGGTTTTTTCTGCATCCTTTCCCAAGGTAATGTAGAGCAGTTGCATCAAAAGGGCTGCAACCAGGTGAGCTCTGTCTCTTGCAGAGCAGATGTAACGTGGGATTCTTGTCTGAGCTGTATTGGGGTGTTATGCCATAGTCAGAGCTCCCCAAGAAAGGTGACCAACCGAAACCCAGATCAGGCTGAACACCCCCAGGGCTCCTGGATGGAGGGCTCCAGACCACAAAACTGGCCCTTTCACCAGCCCTTCCCAGTGTGTTGGATGTGATCAGTCTTATCACCTCTGTAGTCTTGCTGCCTTGCACACTGCTCTGCCATCCTGCCTGTGCTGTGTGCCTTGTTCATCATGGTGCTGTGCTACACTGCAAGAGCTGCTCAGGTAGGGTAGCCCTCTGGCCTGTTCCTTGTGCTGTGCTCTAGAAATGCCTCATCTGCTCAGGCAGAGGGAAGGCTTATCCTTTTTTCCTAGTACATCATTGGTCTCATAAAAGACTTAAGTGACTCCGTTCAATGGTGCAGAAAAAAGGACTCAGTGTTTTCTGTCTGGTGGTTCTTGCTTATTTTTAGTTTTTTTTCTGAGTCTCAGTCTTTCCCTGTGTCCCTCTGGTCTCCCAGTTTGTCCCACTCCAAGCCATGGACAATCAGGTTTTCTTACTCTTGCTTCTGTCTTTCTCTCACTGCTTCCCTCCATGTGCATCCTTGTGCTTACACAGAGACACGCTGTCCTCTTGGTCACCCAGTGTCTGGGGCAGGGTGCTCAAGGGCAGTGGCTCCTTTTTCAGCCACGCCTGTCCAAGGAGCCTGGCCATCTCCCAGGCTTTGTAATGTTCATCTGCCAGCCCAGGGCTGCCCTCACCTCCCTTGCCCTCCAGGAGCCTTGAACAACTCTTCCCTCCCAGCAGTGCCTCCTGGGGTGCTGTGCACATACCCAGCCACCGAGTCTGTGTGGACCTGGCAGAGCTTGTACACTCAGTTTCATTTTACCTGTGATGTTGCACCAGTCTCGCTCTTTGTGAACTGTATTCCAGGAGTAATGCTGCTTTGCTGGCCTGCAGCCCCTGTGGCAGGCCCAGGTTGCCCAACCCACAAACCCACTGTGTGTGAGCAGTGCCTGCCAGCACTGCTAAAGGGCTCCTGGCATGCTTGGCCTGACTTGTGTGTAGCAGTTCAGACCATATTTTTTGAAACCTTTCAGGAAGGGCAGAATGAAATCTGGTGGGTTTGGCAGTGAGACTTCTCAGCCCTTCCTTCTGCTCAGAACAGGGGTGATGGCCATATATTTTTATCTCCACTTTGATGTTGAATTCCTTGTCTTTATTTGGCTCGCTGTCTTCTTCCCTCTTCCAGGATGCCTCTGGCTGTACCTGGTTATATCCAGCCCTTTGGCATCCATGCAGGGATTCTTGTGAGAGTGCTGGCCTCCCCCTCATTCTCCACCTGTTACGAAGATTTTGGGATAGGGTGGGGGTGAGGACTTGGATGACAGTTGCATCTGGTGGATAGAGTTAATCCCTGGAGTCTTGAGCATCTCTTGTTTTACTGGCTCGCCTGCTTTCCTGCCTCCAGCCCTTGCCCTGTTGGGGTAAGGTTACTGAAGATGGAGGGGGGTGGGAGCCATGGGGGCAGTGTGTCTATTCTGAGGAGCCGGGTTTGGTTACCACTCCAAGCACGTGGCATGCCAGAGACGCTTGGGTTCCACTGGCAGGGAGACGTGTGCTACTGGGGCAGGGGGGCAGGAGCTGCACCGTGGGAGCAGGAGAGCATGGCCAAGGAGTTGCCAGGCTGCAGGACCCATTTTTCTTTACCCAGATGATTACAGAGATAAAATGTTTCGAAGACCGGGAAGCAGTGGCACTGAAAGAACGTACAGCAGCTCATCTAATAATTTAACCCGAAATTATTCCTTCTCCTGAGCTCCCCACTACTATGCTTCCTTGGCAGTGAGGGAGAGGATACAGATCTGTTTCTTGCATGGATAGCCATGGTGAAATGACTCATCTGAGGATGTGGGGGGTTTGTGGCAGAGGGATGACCAAAGCCTGGGTTACAGATGGCCTGGTAGATCTGTAACTTACCTGCTAGATGGTAATGTGTGTTGCAGAGATTGCTTACAGATACAGTATTTTGGGTATCTACAGATAATGATAAGGCAGCGTTCACATGTCAAGTGCTGTTCAACACACTTTGTAAGTCCTTCAGGTACAGAAGCTCAGATTAGGAAAAGAGACTTCATGACCTTAGGAACAAGGCACGAAGCAGGGATATGATGAGTTAATGTACTCAGCTTGGGCTTGCTCTGATTTCTCTGTGCTTGCTGGTGACATATGGGTGAATGAGGACAGTACTGCACCTAGATGTGTGTCTAATGTCACTGTGTAGTGTGTGGGCATGCCTAGAAGGAGCTTTCTTATATCAATTTGCATCTGTACCTACCTGGTATTTACGCCTCTTTTATAAACCTTTAAAGAAAATAGTATTTTCACCTGCTGACACACACAAGAGAAAGCTCATTTGGGAAACTTGTCTGCCTTCAGGTTCTTGTCCTACATCCTGCACTCTTGCAATGCTGTCTTCTTCTGATGACATCCCCAGGATCAAGCACCACAGCACTTGCAGAGAGTGCATACATCTTCAGACACCTCATGCCCTGCCAAAGGATTCCACATGACCACCCCAGCCCGTGCCCAAACTGTTAGCACTGAGCTTCTTCCTACATAGCTTTTTACCCTTAGAAATATCCTTTGCTTTCTCCTCTCCTTCCTCTTTACTTGGCCAGGTACTGGTCTGGCAAGTGTGTGGCTTTGGGATGTGTGTGTGGTGATGGACTCCCTGGCAGGAGAAACCAGGCAGCTATCTGTTGAGTTGTTACAATAGTTTGTCACAGCACAAATTTACCCATCTCCTCAATGTCACAAATTTTACAGGAAAGAAACTTTAGAGATGCCTACTGTTAAATTTTCTGACCAGCAGGTTTGAAAACAGTGTGGGTGACAAAATACTGATGTACACCCACACAAACTCTTGGTGTGATCTCAAGAAATGACATAAGTGTTGTATATATAGACAGTAATCATAGCTCTTTGTCTTAAAAGCAAGACTACATCTCTAATTTGCCTACCAATCAAGTTTTGTCATTTTTCTTTCTGAATTACTTGTGCAAACGCTCTTGGTATTTTCTGAACTTCTCTGTGGTGGATATTTAGTGGGCAGCTGTGCTTGGACCAGTGTTCTGGTCTCACTGCTGCTGTGGTCCTCTGGCATGGTGACCCAGGCATCACATCTTTACCTAGCATGGGGCTCAGCAGGCCAGCCCCCGTTCCCCAGGCACATACCCTGTGTGTGGATGTTCCAAAGCCCATAGCAAAATATCTGTGCCTGTTTGTCTTTGTTCCCTGCCTGGCAATACCCATTTGAGAGGGATGTAGGAGAGCCGTATGGGAGAGCATTGCACTGTTTCATGAGTAAAAGGATATTTACAAAACAACAGGGTTTGTTGTGGCTACATGCAGACTTTACACCAGACAGAGATGCCAGCATTCCTAAGAATCTCAAGCAGAAAGACTATTCACAGGCAGAGTCAGCTGATTAATTTATTCACAAACAATAATTTTTATAGGGAAGTACTCTTGAAAATAGAATATTTAGGAAATAAAATCAATAGTCCTTTTTAACAATTCCAGAGCTATTGGTGAAAGGGAAGTAAAGTTCTTTCATACTTTTCATTATGTGATGCTTTATAAAGCACAGAAAAGTCATACTTTCTCAGTCTGAGCATTTTTTATATATTGCCTCAGTAACCAGAACTAGAGCTGCTCTCTTGCAGCTATTACTTACTGTGCTGTTTCAAGAGATAGGTTCAGCTCTTACTGCTTCTTTGTCTGCAGTCTATCAAAGTTTCATATTTTTTCCTCCAGATTTTTACCTATGACATTATGTGGTTCCCCCATGTTTTTTTTTCCTACAGGATGCTACTCTGATGTCTCCTGCTTTCTCAAACTTCAGTCATTGGTTTTTAAACTTTCCTACTTTAGCCCCTCATTCATGCTTTTACCTTTTTGTATTATTTTCCCCAAATACTCCACCAGTTCTCCATCCAAACACATTTTATTACAGCCTCAGTCACCATTTCTGCCTGTAGAAATCTCCCTTTAATGTTTTTTCTGTTTGCAATGGGTTTCCTTTTCAGTGCTGATAGTGTCTTCCTTGCCCTTGTTTTTTTTTTCCAAGTCTGTGCTCTAGCATCTTACATTAACTTCTTGTACCCTGTTTTAGCTTAAGACCTCTTGGAATCATATTTGACTCTTAATGTTACCAAAGACAGTGGTTTCACAGGGTCTCTAAGTGCTACAGTAGTAAAAAGACATATTTAAAATTCATCATCCTGCTAGGGCACATTCCTGATGTCCTAACCTAGCAATTTCCTTGCTTTTGGTGCATGGGCTTTTCAAATGCTGTGATAGAGAAGTATATTGTAGTCACTTAGCAACCAGAACTGGCTTTTTGAAAGCAAAAATATGGGTTTTGTTTGTAATTCTGGTTTCTGGAACTTTAACAGTTGCATGCTCAGGAAATCAATGTAGTGTTTGCAGGGTTGCAGAATGAAGATGCTGTATTGGTTTATGGGCTTGCTTGCACGCTCGTGGGCATGCATGCTGACCTGCTTACTCTCCTCGGTTATAGATAGTACAGGGTATTTTCTTATCCTCTTCTTTTGTACCTGATTTGCGAGAGTGTTGCTTAACTCCACTTACAAGTGGTCAGTGGGAATTTTGGTCCCCAAAAATCTGGAAAAATCAGTTCCTCTGCTGCAGAGGCAGGCTGGCTCCAATGCATCCCCAGCTGTGAAAAGTTCCAACTGCCCTTTATTCAACAGCCAGCGCTTCCAGCTTTGTCCCCGGCAAACTCTGCATTGCAGCTCCGAGTGATCAATGCAAAAGATTTTGGCATAAGAAAACTAAAAGTTTGGGTACAGCACAAACCAAATTGAAATGCAAAATAAAAGAGCGCAGGCAATTCTCCTGATTGTATTATTCAGCTTCACATTCACTTAATTAAACCCAGGCATTTTCTAATGAAAGCGCAGCCCCTGCAGGATTTCCCGCTTGCGGGGCGGGATGCGGGCAGGGCTCGGGGGAGCCTGTCCTTGGGGATGGGGGTGGCGATGCTGCGGGAGAGCCGGGAGACACCAAACCCAAGAAGTGCCCGCGGCCCCGGGGTGGGAGCCGCTCACACATCCCGCTTCCCGGGCAGGCACTGCCCTCTAATGCTGCTCCCCGGTAGCGGAGCAGCGTGCCCGCTGAAGGGAGCCCTGCGGGGGCTTCGGGACAAAAGATGGCTTCGCTCCTGCGGGGAGAAGCAGGGAATAATTTGGGGGATGCCCCGAAGCCAGCGGAGGTGTCAGACTCTCAATCCCTAGGCGAGCCTGGTGCTGCAGCCTGACACAGGAGCTACTGTGGTGTCTCCTGTACTTGAAATGGGTTTTTCTTTCTGGAAGTAAACTTCTCCCGAAATTCGCTGTAAATGAGCTCCAGGTCAGAAACGTTGCCCCAGGGCTTTATTTATAGCTGTGACGTGTTTTAGGTGAGGCCATCGCTTGAGCTGCTGCAGAGCAGAGGTTGCCCTTTGTCAGTGCTGCCCTTTTTGCTTTAGAGAGGCATGTCCAAGCTGCGCACTGCAGTTATGGCAGAGATATCCAAAATTACTGTATCTTACAGATCTTGTGGGGGGATTTCCATCCCTTTGAGCCTATGTCTTAACAGAGGAGCAGAATTTGCTCCTCCTGCTTCCTAGAAGTGAGTGCCTGGAGATGGGTTTGCCTTTGCTTTCTCTGCCAGGGTGCCATTGGGTAGGAGCTCTGATGGTCCTGGCAGTGGGCTCACCTTTTGGAATCGTAGTTTGCCACAGGGAAATCAAAACACCAGGAAGGGCTGGTGTTTTAGATACTGGCTTGTGGCATCCAGGCTGCAGCACAGCAGAGGCTCGATGGAGCCATGGTGCCAGAGGAAGGGCTGGAGGAAGGCTGCAGAGGTGGGTGGTGTGGGGTCACCTCCCTGTGGCACAGGAAGGAGAGTGGTGTGGGGCAGAAAGCTTCTGCCAATAATGGAGTTCACTGTTTTCCTAACCTGAGGGCAATTGGGTATGAAGCTTGGCTGGGAATGGCTCATCATAAGACTGTCATCAGTAGGTTTAAGTCGATACCAATTACAAGGTTATTAATTAAAAAAATGTGACTGCTGTGGGTAATGATTGTAACACTTTCTTTTCCAGATAGTCACATGGAAAATATATAGTATGAATTAGAGGTCTCTATATGCACTCACTGATAAAGGCTCTGCTCCATGTGTTTTAAATGTCATAATAACATCTTTTTAAGTGTTAGGATTGATGTTTTTTTTTTTCAGGATTGTGTTTTTCCAGCCTTGAGGAATCTGCTTTCACTCAAGACTCCCTATGCATGCATCTTCTTCTGTCTGAGAAAACATAAGTTTCCTCAAACACAGCACAACATGAAAGGGTGAATGTTCAATCAGGCATGGAAACCCACCTGATGTCATCACTTGTTTCCAAAGAAGTTTCTGGCATTCCACTAAGTGTTCCCATGCTTTAATCTGTGGGAAAGAGATACTAGGGTAGTCACCATCTTTTACTGGCACTGAGATAAGAGCTTGCAGCTCATATTATTGCATGAGTCGTGTTCTGGGGTCAACCTCCAGACTATCTGGCTGCCACATCCTGGAGGATGAAGCTTGGGGCAGACTGCTCCACATGAGGACTGGTGTGTTTGTTCAAGCAAACCTGCACCTCTGAGAGTTTCCAGGGTGGCCTGGTGGACCCTTTTCTGTGTTCACATAGGGGCACAGCCTCCAGGGGAAGAGAGGAGTAGAGGGAGGCAGTGAGAGAGCTGCCTGTACACTGTCTCACCTTGTGAAGCAGCTGGTGCTGCCTTATTTCTGTTCTGCACCTGAGGCTGAAGAGCAAAGAGCTGTCTGGCTTTGGTTTGTGCTTCATCAGCCAAACTTAGAGACAGCTCCAAAATGAGCTGTCCCCTCCTTCCAAACCTCTCCTCTCCCTGCACCTCTAAGGCAAGCTCTAAGCCTTCCAGTGACACTCAGTTGTGCCTGGAAATGCTGTCCCCACCCTTGCTGGCACACAACTTGATGGATTTGGGGGCATGAATCCTTCTCAGGGACGCACGTAGCCCTGGCTCCATCACCACTGGGCAGGACAGATGTGAGTCCACGTGCATTGGTGACGCAGGCAAACTGGATTTGGCCAGCTGCCAGGGCTTTGAATGTTCATTTTGGGGGAGGGAGGGAGAGAGGGAGGGAGGACAGGAAAGGGGAAAACCTTCCCTCTGCCTGCTTCTGGTACTGAGGTGCCTGGGGAGGGAGCAGGGGCTGTAAGCAGAGGAGGAGCCAAGGCAGGGCTGCTGCTTTGCTAGGAGATCCTTTCCTCATTTGATGGCAGAGACATAATATTTTAGGGCCAACACAGAGGAGAGGCTGGAGCTGTTTGTCCTTTTTCTGCATCTGATGGATTTATGTACATCTCTGTGTGTTGCTTTGTTTTTCCACCCTGTATTTTTTAGTAATAATCCCCTCCAAGGTTACAGAGATATCATTTGTCAGGCAAGCCGACAGAGCTCTTTCTTACTATGGGATTACATAAGAGAACACAGGCTTTATTACCATTTTAGGACGTATTAGCATTGTGGATTATTTCCACAGAGACTGAGCACAGTGGCAGCTTTCACTCAGGATTCCCTTGTCCCTCCTCCCCACCCCCCCCCCCAACATCTCACTTTAAAAAAATTATATCCATTAGTGAAAAAAACAAGCAGAAAGCATCCTATGAAGTGTGGTCCATGATCAGTGTTGTATCTGGAGGGTTGACACAAATGCCAAGAGTGCATTGCAAGACTGCACTCAGAAAGAGGGATTTCAAGGAGATGATGCAGAGCAGCAAGAAAGCAGACATGCCTTCTTCATTCCTGCTTGTCTGTGTGCCTTCATGTGAGGCTAGGCAGGCTGCTGCCCCTGCGTTGGTCGTTCTTTGCCTGTGGAATCATGGCAGGTTAAGTCAGTGCTTCATGTCTCAATTGAACAGTCTGTAAAATGGGGAGGTTAATCATTCTGGGGTATCCTGTTGGCCATAGCAATGTATGAGACTATGATTTATCCACAGCATCTTTTCTGTGACAAAGGCCAGTCCTGGAACAGCTGTCTCATACTGGCTGTGAGTCTTTTGAGCTGCCAGCAGAGTAGGAAAAGAGTGTGGAGCATTGCTGAAAATAAATGAAACTGCACATTCCTCCCTTGGAAAAGCATCTGGCCATACTTTTAAGTCCTGCATTTCTGATGCATGCTTAACCAGGCTGTGGGAGTATCTCCTCCACACATAGACTAGCAGGGGATATTTCAGGTTTTTCCTTTTTCCCTCAAAACTTATGGAGAACAGAGATACTCTTCTTGAGCAAGTCTAAGGGGAGAAGGGGTTTGTAATGAACCTTAAACTGCATCATGCAAAGCTGATAGACACAAGTGCCGAGGCAGATGCCGGCTCACTTAGCAGTGACCAGTCTCCATGTCTGGAAAGAAGTCTTTTGTTCCACTGCTTCCTGGTCTTTTCAGGGATCATAAATCACCTAATTAGTGTTTCTTCTCCTGATGCTGCTGATATATAACCAGTAACATGAAAATTGTACTAGACCTGAGCAACCCCCAACTTAGGGAACATCTGCAGTGTTTGCAGTGCAATCATACGTCTGTCCCTCAGAGCCAGTCTTACAAGACAGCAATCAGAGAGCTAACTTGTGTCCAAGAAAGAGGCTGCTGCTCTGTTTCTTGGATGCTTCTGTTCAGACCCATGCTCCAGTGTGTCCGTGTGCACACCTCTTCCCTGCCAGTGAAACCAGTGAGATCCAAGTAGCAAATGTACTCCAGTAGCAGAACAGGCCTCTGCAGAAGAGGTGCTTTCTACAGGAGCAGCAAGAACTAAATAAAAATTCACTGACGATCAGTCATTCTTGAATGACTTGCTGAAGAAAAGCAGGAATTTGAGGTTGTTGGAAATGTGTGGGAACATATTGATGGCTGCTGTAGAAACTCATATTAATGCCTGGACAGCCACGTACTAGACAGTTAAAGGAAACCAGGCTTGAGATATTCTGCTCAAAAAGCTTTTGGTTGCTCTTTGGAAGAATAAGCAGAGCATTGAAAAAGTAGTTGTCCTGTTGTGACCCTGGCAATTTTGTTGTTTCAGTGCTTTATCAGCACATCAGCATCCTTACCTGGGATATTGTACTGAAAACCTTATTTACCTGTAGGCTAATTGCACTGGGGTAAATTTCTTGCCATTAATAGATATGCTCTTTGCTGCTGTAGAGAAACGTGTCCAAGAGAGGAAAAATAAATAAAGTCAAGTTCTCATTTTTGTGACTTTCCTTACCAACTTTGTGTCCTCTCATGGGTCAGTTTCATGTTTTCTTCTCAACAAAAGGACCTAAAGACCCTTTAAAACCCTCAAGAGACATAAGTTTCTAACTAATGACTTGTGCCTGTGTAAGTAATAGGATGCTTTTCTCACACAAAGTAGAAGAGGTTTGGATCTTTAAAGATTTTTAGTTGTATTACTCATCCAGTCATAGGACACTTGTTGATCAACTGAAAGTGCCCTATGATCTTTACTTTCTATAGGACAGATCAGGTGTGATGTTTAGAAAACTGAGTCTCTCAGTCCTCAGAGAAGTGCATTTACAGAAATGCTTTGTAATCTAAGATGTTTTATCCTAGCCAAAGTGGGCTCGAACTGCAGACCCCAGCAAGACAAACTTGTCTGTGGGAAACAGCCTAAGGAAAAGCTGTTTTGGCTGCAATAAAAATCCCTGTGGGTTCTGCTCTGAACTGGTATGGCCTCACCTTGAATATTGTGTGCAGTTTTGGGCACCACAATATAAGAAGGATATTAAGCTGTTAGAAAGTGTCCAAAGGAGGGCAGTGAGAATGGAGAAGGGCCTTGAGGGGAAGCTTTGTGAGGAGCAGCTGAGGTCACTTGGGCTGTTCAGCCTGGAGGAGACTGAGGGAGACCTCACTGCAGTTACAGCTTTCTTGTGAGGGTGAGAGGAGGGGCAGGCACTGAACTCTTCTCTGTGGTGGCCAGTGACAGGACCTGAGGGAATGGCCTGAACTTGTTTCAGGGGAGGTTTAGTCTGGGTATTAGAAGAAAGTTCTTCCCCCAGAAGGTGTTTGGGCACTGGAACAGCCTCCCCAAAGAAGTGGTACAGCACCAAACCTGTCAGAGTTCAAGAAGTGTTGGTGACTGGAGACTTTACCCAGAGACCTGACTTTCCCTCAGCTGAACACAAGATGAAGAGTTTTCTTAGGTGAAATTTGCTACAGTTCAGAAAAGAATTGTTCTAGGATGTTCCTATCAGCCTGTGGAAATCACTAGGGAATCCCTTAGGTATCAGATCCTAGACATGCTACTCTGTAGGGCTTAGGACAAGCAGTTTTCTTCATGGCAGCAACACCAGCACCCACATACTGCAACACCTTTGTGTGATTCTTGAGGGTTTTGGGTCTTTGTGGATGGACTGCAAGGGTTTGTGCCTTGAACTGATGACTGATGGAGCAAACCTGCAGGCCTATGCACGCAGTGGGGCTGGCTTCATTTCTCATGCAAACAACATGTGCTCTTCCAGGAGCCTCAGGGAAGGCCACACATCTGAACTGGGCTGCCTGTGGAAATTACTAGTATCTGTTTATCACAGCTACGTGAAAGCAGAGTAGCAGATAAATAAAATGGAGAAGAACCTTCTTTCTACCACAGTTCCAGGAGTTCCTTCGCCTCAATACTTCCTCATTCATATGGCACAAATCAGTGATGGTTTCCTAGCTGGATTGCATCTGCAGAACTGCAGGGAGATGAGCAGGCATCACTTCTGTCTCTTGTGGTCCTCAAATGCTCTTTGAGTGAAGTTCTGATGGCAGATTCTCCAGTGTCTGCAGCTGCTGAGGATGCAGGAGACATCCATCTCAAACCTACCCTGTGTCTTGTCTAAAGCATCTGCTAACTTTGGTGCAGTGGGAAACCTGTGAAAATGTTTGTCAGTGATGGAGGGTGATCCTTGGGGTAGTCCCATTAACCTCCATCAGAGCCTATCCTGCACAGGGGCCCTGTGCACACAAACTACTGCCTTGGGAGCCACAGGTGTAACTTAATTCTTGCTTCTCCTTGTTTTTGTTTGATAAATCCCTCACCAAAGTGAGCATGAGGACTTGGGGTATGTTAGATGGGCTGCACAGAAGGCTGTTTCCTGTGTGGAAATAGCACAGTAAATCTGATGTGTCCTAGCTGCAAGCGGCCTTGTGTGGCATGTGGACATAATTGTTCTTTTTTGTAAGTCATCAGACTGTGCCTGCACAGGGCTCTAAAAGGACTATGGTAACAGCCGAATTTCTCTTTTTCTGCTCTCATGGTTTTAGGAGATTAAAAGAGAAAGAATTAGTTGAGGAGCACCTGGTCATGCAACAGTCCCATGGGTGTGTTGGTATGAGCCCTGAGTGGCTCATGATATACTCTGAAAATTTAAAGAAGCTTACCCGAAATGAAATTCCTTATCTACTTACTTTGTGTGATCCTGCCTTCAATTCCAAAATGGGAGACCTCTCAGGGACCATAGCAACCACTGTGGAGCAGTTTTGCTTCTCTAGTCCAAAGAATGGTGGGTGTGATATTAAACTCCTTGTGCCTGTGTTGTATTGAACCCCCAGTGTTCTTTAAAGTTGCCTTTATTAGACATCTGTCCTTATTCAGTGCTTTATTTGAGCACTGGATGTATGGTGCATTTGTACTCACCACATCCCTAAGAGTTGCTTCATTGCTTCATGCTACACTCTGTGAAATAAAGATAATTATTCATCTTTAGGCATATTATAGGGTATTTGGTAGTCTGACTTTTACTCTGCATGTGCTTGCCTCTATGTTGAGATCTTCTGAACTGGGACTGATTTGATGCCTTGGGAAGGCAGTGTGATTGCTCTTCCAAGTGACTTCCAGAGTCATGTATATTGCTTGTAGGACAGAAAGGAGGAACCTGAAGATGAACCTCCAGTCTGAGAAAAACACCCTAATTTCAGAGTTATCCTCAATTTCCAGGTACACTGACACCAACATTTCAATTTGTGGAACCCACTTAGTCTTGCAGCAAGAAGAAAAATACCCTTTGACTTATAAATTGAGCAGAGGAGCAGTCATTATTAATAATTATTTGCATAACAATAGCCTTTTTTCCATACATCTCGCAAAGATGGGCAAACATGAATTAATTCAACCTTGAACTACCCACATGGGAGGATGAAAAGTATCATTACCCACATGAACAGTTTCTCTATATGACTTTACTAATTATAGTATAGCACTTAGGTGTTGTTATATGTGCTGTGTACAAAGGTAAATAACATTTTACAGAGAGAACCAAAGGCGTTTTGCACCCAATCAGACTCTTTACAGCACTCACACTATATTGTCTCCAGCAACGGGCAGAATTATTCTGGCAGAAGGTGGAGGAAATGGGCAGCATAGGCAGAGCTATAAATAGGTGAAATGCCTTGCTTATGTCCTGCAGGAGCGGGCCTTTCAAAGAACTGGATTAAGATAGCAACTCAAGTTACACACCCTGCACCATACCAGAACATCTTCTACCTTCCTCTGTCACTTGGAGGGATCTCATTCCTGATCCTAGCAAGGCAGTGCAACACAACCCTCCCAAAAAGGCTGTGCTGTTCCATTAGCACTGCCTTCTGATTAAACCAGGCTGGTCCAATGAGGTGTGGGAGCACCTTCTGCTTTATGATGCTTTCAGCGTTAGGGAAGCAGCTACTGCCTCAAAGCCCTGGGGAATTGCCACTGAAATACTTCCAGCTACCTGGGAGCCTGTGGGTGTTCCTCCTTCCTGGCATCTGAGACTTCCAGCAAGGCCTTTGCTGTGCTTTTTTCCTGCTAAGCTCATGGAAAATAGCTGGCTCTAGGTTTTCCTGAGGACAGCCCAGCAACTGGGCATGACGGTGTCTGAAATAAATATAGTTTTGGAGGAGAGTTCATTTCCCCTGAATTAATGCAGCCTGACACAGAGCGCAGGAGCATGTGCCATCTGGTCAGATCTGCCTTGATTTTCTGAACAAGGGGGAGGGTAACCGATACTTTTATGAACTGTGCTTGCTGCACAGGCGAAAACAGTCATCCCATAGGTACTGAAAATGAGAGATGCTAATCTGAAATTAAAATGGGTAAACGTGCACAGGCCCGGTAAGGTTGTGAAGATCAAAACCTTGTTCTCTAAGGAAATGAACATTTTTATCTTGAGAAGCCCCAGGCACAGCTATGTAGCCCACACATTTAATAGGAGATGGTGGGGTAGCATGCTGCTCTTGCAGGATCCATCTTGTTCCCTGCACATACAGGGTGTAATGTAATTTCCTTCCTCATCCCATGATGTTTGTATGTTCTCTGCAGAGATTTCACTCCTTTATTACCTGTCCATGCCACCTGCTCCACGCCACCTGCTCCACCCTGGGCCTGTTTTGCCATTGCTTTCTGATGCTGCTGTATAAATTGGGCTGGAACATGTCCCTCTCATTCCTCCTCAGCTAGAGAGCAAACATTTAATTCTACTCTTGCCTGCAGTCCTGCTGAGTGTGTAATGAAATGGCCAGGTTCTGTGGGTTCTCCCTGGGAGGGAGTCAGCAACAGTCCAGCGGTGTGTTGTAGTGCCAGCTGGTATGCTGGAGGAGATCCTCATGTCCTTCCTTGTGCTGCCATAGGAGCAGGGCTTGTGTGTTCACGAGCCATGGGCGAGCATTCTGCCCAAGCTGTGGAAAGTTTAAGGCAGCCACGTGTGCTCTGCGGCCATGGCTATGAAGTCACATCTGGCCATGACTTTGGTACAGGACAGGCTCTTAAGGCCAGCCATGCTGGCCTTAATTTAGCAGATAATGGCTGAGAAACCCAGAGTGTAAGGCAAGTGTTTGCCTTGTTTTGCTAACAAAATTGTGCCGTGGCTGCACGCCTTTCAGACTTTCAGCCATCACCCTGCAGTACGAAATAATGATGAGGGCTCTGAAGCTTCTCTGCAGATCAGGTGAGGCTGGCCTGCAGTGACACCAAGAGCAAAGAGGACAGCAAGAAGGTGGCAAAAAGCTGCTTTCGCATGCACCAAAGCACTGAGGGAATCTGTCAAGGTGCAGAGAGAGATGCAAGTAAAAACTTCCTTTGTCTGCCTGAGGTTTGTACTGCCTGCACTGCTCAAAGATAAAACCTGTCATCCCTTCACATATGCTTGGGATGAAACAGAGTTTGGGCTAACAGAGTCCAAAACAGAGGCAAAATTGGGGTGTGGAAACAGCAGAGGTGGTAATTGCATTTTTTTCTGGGGGTGTTTGCACATATTCATGGCCAAAGCCTCTGTCATGCTGGAATTCATGTCACCGAAACCCAGCCTTGTGCCTCCCACCTAAGGGGTTAATTTGTTTGCTGCAATTAGGTCTTCCCTTGGAGCTGTGGGTTCAGTCCCTCAGTGGGTACAGATCACACAGAGCCAGCGTGCTCTGCTTGGTGTTGGGGCCAGCACCAGCTCATGTGGATGTGAAGGCTGCAGGAAGGGCAAAAACTGGAGGCATGTTTTCTGTTTGGTTAATTCAAGGAGAGTATTGTAGCTCTTTTTGGCCAGGAAATATGAGAGGGGAGAGGACATTTTCCTGTGGTAGCTTGGTTGTCCTTTTTCCCTGATGAAAAGCAGAAGCAGTACCTTGATGTATTCCTTCCATTCTAAGATTTAGTACAACTTGCCTGGCTTTTTAGGGTGAGATGCATTGCAATGTTTGGGTAAAATATACTATAAAAGAGGGTGAAGGTTTATCTGGCCTGCAAAATCCAGTTAAAGGGTCAAGAATGAGGTTTAATTCATGACAGAGAGATTCTGGCTCAAAAATTGCCATTGGTTTCAGGAGTGCAGGACTCATCATCTGTGCAAGAGGCATGTTTCTATTAAAATAATGTATTTGTTTCTCTCCTGTCCCTCTCCATCTTTTCTCCTGGAAAGAAGATACCTTCAAAATCAGGGAACTTAACTCTTCTCAATCACTTTTTTTTTTTTTCTTTAACTCCCAACCTTGGTTTTATTTCTGGACCAGAATGCCTGGTACAATCATGCAAAGGTCTTTTATTTATGTTTGGCTGGGAGCTGACCAGATGCCCCAGCCTGTGAAATAATCACCATCTGTTGATTGTAATTGCAAGTCAAAAGCCAAAAGCCTGGAAGGTTTTTTAAATGATGTATTCAAAGAACTGCAGCTTGACTTTTCTGAATAAAAACAAAATCTTCTGCTTTGGGTCAGACTTTTTTTTTTTTTTTTTTAATACCTCCCCACATGGTGAATGCCTGTGAATAGCTCAGCTACTCATTCCCTCCTTATCAGAAGCAATTTGGCTTTGAGCTTTCTGGGTTTTTTCACTGCTGTCTGAGAAGGTGGCATAATTGCTGTGCCCTGGTGCATTGTGCCCCTCTTCTGCAGCTCAGAACTTTGGTGGGGAACATGCTTGTCTGAGGTGCCCCACACACTGAGTTTCTTCTCTCCCTTTTTTTGTCTCTGACATCCTGCCATTCTCACATCAGTCAGAGCTGTCTCTGGGGAAGAAGGACAGTGCCGAATACTGCAGGTGCAGTGAGAATCAATAATTCATTTAATCATAAATTAATAAATGATGATTCTGCTTGGGGAGAAGGGGAGGAAAAGAAAGAACATTAATAAAGTGGTTTCCAGATCAATTCCACAACTCTGAGAGACTGAAGGAAGGCTCCAGAGGGCCTGAACTTGGTAATTGTCAAGATATGTAGGAGTCCCTCAATACCATCACTGCTGCTGCTTGGTTTTAATTCAGTGATACGGCTGCTGTCTGCCCCCTCTCCTGTGGAATTTGGAGGCAGCAGAACTTCAGTATTTGCAGGATGCAGAGCAGAATGCCTCTGGGTGGGGCAAGTGAGCCGTATAGAAATTTTTCTGCCTGCTGGCTGAAAGCATTGCTGTTCCTCAAGTGCTTCTGCCAGGCACTGAAAGGAAGGCAGGTCTTCACTCCTAGGCTCCCAAGAGCTGAGCTTGCTTCTCTGGGGCCACAGGGTGCAACTGAGTGTTGTTCCCACCAGGTGACCTGGGAACACAATGCTGTGCTGCATCTGGCCCTGCCCAAAATACATGGTGGCGAATACATATGTGCATCCCATCTGCTTGACACTGCAGCATATGAAGGCAGGGCAAGCCAGGATTTAGCCATCAGAACATGAGGAATAAATTTAATAAGGATGTTGAGTGTATTAACCTCCAGAAGACACCTCTCAGCCAGGCAATGCCTGTTTGTTCCAGTAAGAGGGCAAAGACTTCCCAAAGCACTCCATTCTGTAGTAGTGGGCATAACAGGCAGCCAAATTGTCACAAGCTGCCACCAAACTGCACGTTTCTCTCTGGTGTGCTCTGTCCTTCCCTGCCTGCAGCAGTGCAGACCTTTCACAGCAGCTCAGCTGAAGGCCCTCGGGGCTGCTGAGCATTATTACTCTTGTTTTCTCCTTCACTGGCTCTTAAGTAACATCTGACACAGGGGCTGGATTTGGCTTTTTGAAAATACATATGACCCCAAGGATGTTTCTTGTGCTTTAAGTGCTCTGTGGGTCTACCTGCAGTTTGAGCTGACTTAAATTTCTCTGAGAGATGAAAATATTTATTTTTATCACTGTCCAGAATAGGTCAGGTCTGTTTATGCAGTGCTTAGAGAAATTCAGGAGCTGTGCCCCTCTCCCAGCCCTTTCTATGGTCAGCAGGCATCTGGAAACATGAACTCCCTAGGGGCAGGAGGTCTTTACTGTGTATTTGCATGCCACTGTACTAGTAATGGTAATGAATAGTGGAATTAGAGCCTCTTTTATGTAACCACACATGTTGTTAGTGGGCATTAGATTAGCCAGAGCTGCTCAAACACCCAGCAAGGCTGTTTTGTCTCAGCAGTGGTTTCAATTTTGCCTAGTGCTTGTGTACTGGGTAAAGATTCTGCTTTTCCTAGAAGGAAGGAACAAATCAATGCAACCAAGGGTACTGCTGTAGCTTGGGAGGTGGGATCTCAGACAGTGCAAAGATTGGGAGACAAAAAGGATCTCTAAAATGCTCTCTCTGGATGCAGTAGAATCTATTTTCTGTGCTCCTTCTTTCCTTTTTGTTATTTCTGATTTAAACTGATTCAGATGCAGAACAAGGCTAGCCTATTTCCTGGTGTAAGGTCTACTTTTTTTCTTCCTGGTTTAATGTCATAACTCCTAGTTATTACCTCCTCTCACTCTGCAGTGTTCACATGCATCAGTGTGTATCTTATGGTTTACTGTCCTAGGGTTGTTCTTTAATAAAATGTATGCATTTGGCCCTGCTTACTCTTCTGTGTATATTCTTCCATGTCTGTTTATCAATCATCTCTGATTTTTTTCTAGTTTGCTGTTTATTTATTGATGATGAGGAAAAAAATGATGGAATTAAACATATTGAATCCTTGAACTGGTTATGGACCATCTCCCCTCCCTTCCTACCTTTGCTGTGTTGAGATGCACTTCTGCTTCCCACTCAAAATTGTGAGAGCCTGATTTACTAATGAAGCAAATCAAGACTTTTTATTTGCTTCTTTTCTGTAACCTCAAGTTTCAGGGAGTGAAACAGTTTCTCTGCTTTCTCCCTTCTGCTGCATATCCATCTTTTAGATTACTGCTCTCCAGAGATATTAACTGTTTTCTTTCTTCTGTGTTGATGGGTTCAGTTTGTGACTTTGGTCACTCCAGATGCAATCATCCTCTGTCCCACTCATGCTACTCTCTGCTTTGACTTTCAGACCATTGCCCTCACATGCTCAATTTTAAAGAGCTATCGTTCATTGAGACCCTCTTTCTTTGTCTTCCATTATATTTGCAATTTCTCTGTAGGGTAGCAACTGCAAATTTCATGGACAGTTAGTGTTGTTTTTCTGTGACACTGTTTTAATAAGGTCACCATGGATGAAAATCCCTTGACATATCATTTATCATTTTCCAGTCCAACAAAGCATATTTTCTTTCAGTACCACTGCCCAGTATTTTGAACCATGGGCTTTTGGTTCCAGTGGGGCACTATCAAATCCTTCAAATTCCTAAAGCTTCAAATTCTCTTCAGTATCTTTCCTCTGTGTGCTAATGTGTATGTATATTAAAAAGCGAAATATTTTAACTTGTGTATTTCATGTGATTTTATTCTTTAGTTTCTTAATGATCCTACATGTTTGTTTCATTATTTCACTAAGGTTAGACATTGACTTAGGATTAAATATTGCTGGTTCTATTCCTTATTGAAAATCTTTATTATGTTTGCTTTTTGGCTGGTTTTGTGGAACCTCCCTAGCTCAATGTAAATTGTCAGATTATTTGTCACTGGGATAATACGTTTGTCAGTGCCTCACCCTAACAAATTAGGCCCCTGATCTTGCATACATTTATGCAGGTGCTTATATGTACAGATTGCCTAACATTCAGCCCTGCATTAGTTCTGTTGATGTGAAAAATGCTTTAAAAAAATGTCTCTGTCTTTTCTGGATTAAGTTGTAGGATGTTGCTTGTTTTATTTCATTTGTGGACATATAATTTATCAAGTTCTTTTTGCTTCTGCTTTTTTTAAACTTGGTTTTTTTTTCTCCTCTTTTCTAGTCCAAATTCCTCTCTTTTTTCTTATGGCTAGAGACAGATTCACAAAAGCTGTTCAGCCATTTCTGAACTATTAATTTCATCCTCATCCTCACTTATTAATGAACCCACCTTTTTTCTGGTGCTGCTTCTCCTCCTGATGAATTTGTAAATCCCTTCTTACTCTCTTCAGTGCCTTAGGCAACATAAATTCATTTGCTTTTTTCCCCCCTTGCGCTTAATCTCTTTCTTGCATCCTTAACTGGCACTGTATATTCTTGTTTAGTCACAACCCCCATTTGCAGCAAAGGATTTTCTGGTGATTTTCTTAATGAAAAGGCATTGATAGGAAAAACACCATGCTGTACATTATGATATGATCTGAAATGTTTCATTTAAAAGTTGTGTGTTGTGGAGCTTTCTCAGGGTCAATTTATGTTGCAGTCACTGCATAGCAAAGCCAGCATTTTGGCTTAAGCATTTCTTTGCTAAAATTTAAAAGTGCTCAGCATGGCTTGAGCAGGGCAAGACAGGCAGCTGAGCAAATGGGAATTCCTCTGCTTTTTGAGTGGTTGCATGTACTGTGCTGTGCTGACTGCCCATTACAAGAGCTGCTCTCCTTCCCTGGTAGTACATATAGAGAAAGCTCCCTTTCTAAGGGAGTCCTTCTAACCCAAAGTGGGTGATGGAGGTCTGTGCGTGTTTCAGCCACTTGCTGCTCAGGAGAAGGTAGAGAGCTAAGAGGAAACCTTGGCTGAAGCACTGAGTAAAAGGAGAGAAGAGGCAGTTCTTTCTATCCTTGGAAGCTCCACTTCAAGACAGATTGGTAACAGTGCTGTGCTTGAAAACAGGTGTGGTGGTATCTGAGCTCCATCAGCATGGGCAGACAGAATTGTCCCATGACCCCTGTGACTGCTGCCACTAGAGATGGCAAACCTGCCTTGGGCAACAAGGCTGGAGAATGTCTGGTGAAGGAGTTTTTTGCACGAGATCTGGGAAAAAAATAAACCTGGAGGGTAAATTTAGAGGCTCATTAGAGAAGACCTATTCAGTCAAGGCTGATATTTTGACCTGTAAAAATGCCTGTAACTCAGCTCATGAGAAAGGGGCTGTACCACTGACCTGCCTTATGACCTCGGAAAAGTCTCTGCCCATGTTCAGTTTCCCAGTCCCTTAAAACAGGCACAGTGATGCAGGGTTACAGGGCTTTGACCAACTCCCGACTGTGAAAGGCTCAAAAAAGCTGGGTAGAAATGGAAGTGTTTCTTTCTTTTAGGGAGTCAGAGTGAAGCCTTTTGTGGGGCAGAGCAGGAAGAATTGGATTGTATTTAGTGGTTCCCACCACATCTTTTTGGGGTGCTCTGACACACCTTTCTCTCCCTTTGTGGATGCCATGGAGAGCAGCTATGCACAAACAGAATATAATGAGGTCATGAGTTCTCATTTGACTCTGAGACCAGAAGCCATTCTGTCTTCACCTTCCCAAATCATGGCATCCTTTACACCCTTCCTGGAGATGGACATGTCAGGAGTTACACAGAGATCCAAGGAGGTGAAAAAAGAAGGAAAAGCACAAAATATGCTTAAAAGCAGAGTTTACCCTCATAGACCCATACTTTTCCCATAGACCCATACTTTCTCCCTTCTTCTGTGCCCCACAGTGTTGGGCTACATGAGGGTGGGGAGCCTGCCAGAGTTCTGGTCAGTATGTTGGTTATTTTCTCAGAGGAAATGTCTTTTTGTTTACATGGGGGAGAGAGAAGCTTAGAGAAGAGACCTGGCACAGAGCAGTTGGGATTTGGTTAATCTGCTTAGAAATACATTAATCGGAGGATCAGATGCTGTCAACAATACTCTTTCCCCTCACTCTCTTCTCCCTTTCAGTACCTTCCTCATCACTGCTCCCACTGGATCCTCTTCCTCACCCTCCTTCCTGCAACTCTCATGTCCCCTGCTGTGAATACCGAGGAGTAATGAAGGAAAAGGAGATTAAAGCAAAATTAACAAATAAAATATAAATCCTGGACCTAAATGAAAATTAAAAATGGGTATTCAGCTGTTTATTTATTTCCCTAGAAATAACTTTGTACCCCAGCCAAAATAAATGTAGCCAGGATTTTCCTGGGAAGTTCTGGGGAAAACAGTCAGGTTTCAAAAGATGAATAACTAGTGGAAATTTTGTCTGTCTGCTTTTCCCTTCAATTCCATCCATATGACATTATCATGGTATTATGACAGTGATTGGAGAAAAGACTACTCCAATCCTCACTGCCTTCAGCAGAAATTGCAGGTACTCAGCTTCTGGCTGTCATCTCTTGTCCAAAGATGGGCATCCATAATTGTCAGCGGTCACAGTTTAGGGGGTGCTGTGATTAAAACTGGAGCCAGGCTGTTCAGTTTCTCTTTGGACAGCTGGGATAATGATACACACAAGTACATTACCTGTACAGGGAGAGAAGCCCTGAAAGGAGTTATCACTGTTAGTGGCACATTGCTCAACATCCTGTTGCTTTTTTGCCTGGCCTCTGGTGAATTGGAAAGGAGGCTCAAAGGTGGCATTCCACGAATGAAGCCAAGACTGAGGCCAAATCTGTTGCTCTCTGAGCTCTTTTGTAGTAGAATTACTGTTGTCAGAAGAGTTTTTGTTCTACATGCACTGTTTTCTTCTGACATTTTTGTTTTATGAATTTTTCAAGAAAAGCACAAGAACAAAAGGCATTGCAGTGAACAAACTATGAGTACCAAATGGGAGATAAAGAAAGAAAGTAGATAGCAGTTGCTATCTACTCATAGTATTTGGTTTTTTTCCACACATACTTTTATATTCCTGGGTTTTGTTCTCAGATGTGCAGTACTCTATTTCATTCTCTGTATGAAGGTATAATCATAGGTAATGCAGGATATGTGGTGTAGCTTGTTTAATTTCAAGGAAAACATTTCAATTCAGGGATCTCCTGACCTCCGAGCCATTATTTTAACAGCATTACAGTTGCATTCATTTTGGAGAGTTTGCAATCCCATGTTAATCCACATTCCATTGAAGCCAGTACACAGACACCCATTGTTTTAAGATGGGGTTGGTTCAGGTCATTACTCTTCAAATTGTACTAAGGGAAAGGATGAGAATAAAGGGAAGGGTGCAGTGGTTATCAGAGCTCAGTTTCTTTTTGTGTTTTCATGGGTGAAGTAAAGGCTATCTTAGAAAGAAATTGAGGTGGTAAGTGTTTTTCCAGGAGAATTGGGGTATTTTTGAGAGAGAAAGAGGTATGAGAACACAAGGCTGCTGCCTAAGGGTGCAGCAGTACTTGCCCCAAATAGAAACAGAATGTTTTGGCCACAGAGATCTCAGTGTGTTATCTGTTCAACAGGAAGATGTGTCCTCGTGCCAGTTCCCTTTCTCAGTTCCCTCATGCTAGAACACTGCACTGAAGAGAAGGTGACAACTCACTCTGGTTCTCTTCTGTGTGTTTTAGAGGGAGATCCAAAGGAAATAGTGCTGCTTATGTAAAAACAAGAGGAGGTGTACTCAGCTATTTGAGGACATGTGAACCCAGTTAAAGTTAGTGCACTCCAGCTCTGCTTGGCCTGCCTCTTGTATTCCCCCAGCCAACGTACCCCACCTGCCAGCTAAGTGTGGCTGCCAGGCTGGGTGGTGGTGTCTGCTGGCTGTGTCCTGCAGGTCCTTTGCAGGCCTCTTTTTCACAATGCATTTTTAGTGCTGATCTCATGACCTGTACTAGAGTGTGTGCTGTTGGCACTCTGGGACAACACCTTCAAAAGATCTGGGCTTGAGCACTGGACTTCCAACCAAAAAGTGGTCATAAGATTTTCCTGATGGCCGTGTCCAGACCTTGTGCCAGTAAGGGAGAAAGACTGAATTAGCATGGTCCCAAGTTCTTCTTCTTTGACTTCCTGCCAGCAGGTGGGAGATAAGGATCCAATAAATGTGTCAGAGTTGTGTACCTTGGACAGCAGCCCCACACACCTGAGGTGCTCTATTACTTCTGGTTGGGAGCTGGGGCTTGGATGCCTGCTGGCTGACATTATAGCACTGGACCAGTGTGTATAGGGATTTTGTCTGTCTGGGCAAAGGAGGGTGTGATAACATTGCTGCTTCTATTTTGTTCAACATGAGTAAGAGTCAGAGGGGCTGTGGTAGCACAGATCTTGCTGTGAGCTGCCATCAGGAAAGTACACAATGTCCTTTCCAGTGTGGCATTCTTGCTGGTTTTAACATGCTACTTGGATTAAACCTAGTACAGACACATGCTGTGTCTGCTGAGGACAGTTAGTTGAGGATTTGGAGCTAGCTTATATCTCAGAAATGTTGTAGGGAGCTGGTACATGTTTTTTCTTGGTAGGTGCTTTCTTCACCATACTTTTTCTCTGTCTGACAAAGCAGTGTCATCTCTGCTTTTTTCATCATCTTAACAGCTTTGTGACTTTGTTGGATCTTGCCTCAGGCCCCATGATTGGGCTACTGGCTGTAATTTGGGTTGCAGCAGATATTCCAAGAAAGAAGTCCTTCAATAAGGAATCTTTTCATATGAGTTTGAGGACCCCAAATTGGGCAACTCCCTGGGGTCTCTCCCCTGGCAGGGGAGACCCTCCTGGAGCAGTTCTGTGTCAGGAACAAGAGACACATTGGACATTTTCTGTCTTCAGCTTCTGTTTATTGTTATTTTATCAAAACTTCAGCACACTGTCTGCGCCCAGACCTTGCATGTGTGAAAACAGCACAAAAATGGCCAACAACCTCATGCTTCAAGGCCTTTTTAAGTCTAATCTAAAACTAAACTACCCAATTAAGAAGCAACACCTAAATTATTTTCCTTTCTAACCCAGTAACTGACCCCTAAAGACCCTCAATGCAGATTTTTCTACCCAATTACAAGATACAACCTAAACCCAAGAAGAAAGAGGAAGAAGAAGAGAGAAGAAAGGAATTCAAGACAACACCCTATATCCTCCATCTTAAACCCATCTATAACATACTAAAAATCCTAAAACCTAAATTTCTCACCCACGTGACATACTACACTACCATCTATAATCTCTACAATCTATTTCACACTTTCGTGGTTTCTAGTTTACCTTGAGGCTTTGGAAGTTTTCTCCATGAATGAGGGTCAAAGTGAGTGTTTTCCTGGGAGTCAAAGCACTCCAGGGCAGACAGGGGGATATTCCCCTTGCCCTGGGTTCCCACATTCTCCCATGTACCTTGTCCCTGGAGTGTCATGAAGGAGTTATAAGAGTTGCCTCCTACCAGTCTCTTCCCCAGCCCAAGGTTTTGCCAGTGACTTCCTTGCTCATAGCCAAGACCTGACTTGACAGAATTCACACCCTGATGAGCTCCTTCTCAGCCTCAGTGTTTGATGTTGGTGTGGATGTGTGTTTCTGGGCTGAGAAGGGAGTTTGGAAGTGCTGGGATGCTTGTCCCTTCCAGCATGGCTACATAATACACCTGCACTATTGCTGAATGAGCTGTGGGTCCCTGGGGATAGTGGATTTCCTACACATATCTTCTTTTTTCCTGTAACCTCCTTCCTGTCTCCTGGAGACTGTCCCTACAGTTGAAGCATGCAGAAGCTTGAGATCTTGGGGCACCTT
Source organism: Chloebia gouldiae (assembly GCA_003676055.1). NCBI lineage: Eukaryota > Metazoa > Chordata > Aves > Passeriformes > Passeridae > Chloebia > Chloebia gouldiae. Next base: position 6,482,215 of record QUSF01000035.1, on the reverse strand, counting down.
TTTAGGCCAGTGATATGTGGACTGTGGTCTGGGACACAGGTGAGCAATGTGTAGGTAAACTCTAATAAATAGTAGAAACTCAGTAATTTCATTCAGCCACTCTCCAAAAATTAGAGTGGATTGCAGGCTAGAAGTTCAGGCACCATGATTCTGGTCTGTGTGCTGCTTAGCAAAATAGCAGGCTAAGTCTCAGTCAGCCCTATGTCCTGCATTTAAAGATGCCTGAGATGGAATTTTTGCAGCCTCCATGGAGCAGTTTGTTACAGAGCTTTGCTGTTGTCACAGCTAGATAGCTAGTCAGAGATCTCGCTGCAAGTTTTGTTGCTAATAAAGATGATTGGTGGGGAAAAGAGAACTGTTTTTATCATGCAAATTAAAAGCATACTACATTTATCTTTTAACATTTTTCTATCTATTTTTCTTCTGTTTCTTTTCTGTTCCTTTGATGTATCTCTCTGTCTCTATCTCATTTCCTACCTTCCTTCTTCCACTATTATCACTTTCTCCTTTCACAGGGAGCAGAAAAAAGCATCTGCTGGGCTTTTTGAGTTCCCACTTAATCCTACCTGATCTCCCATTATTAGAAGGGTCCTTTCCTTCTGGTACCTTTGTACTTGGTGCAGATGAGTATGGCAGAGCCTTGCAGAGAGTCCTGTGCTTTTGGGATTCTTCCCAGGTACCGCCTCCAGCCCCATCTCCTTCCTCGCTCAATCCAAACAGCTCGTGCTCAGATGTTATTGTTACCACTCATTTCTTCCAGCCTGATGGATGGAAGATGGATGGAAGTGATGCCTGGAGCTTTCAAATATGTTCATTAATTAGGCCTCCTGGGGTGCATTCCCAGCTGACCGCTCTGTGTGCGGATGTGGAGCTGGCGGGTGGGAGGAGAGGGCCTGCCTGGCTCTGGAGCATATGCTGTGCTTCCTGCCCGTTTGCAGGCTTGCTTGAACAGTTGGTCATTCCTTAAAGCCTCATACCCCTGTAGAAGTGGAGAGAGCCTGGGATGCCTTGGAGGGGCAAAGAGATGCAATCGAGTTTGACAGGATTTGCACCACAAATTAAGTGCTGAATGTTCACGTTTGACACTCCAGTTCCATGGAGCTTTTGGGTAGCCCTTCACAGAGAAATCTGTCAGAAACACAAGCATCCAGAAAGCAGGGGGAAAGCCACTCTGCCACCTCCTATTTTCACTTCTCAGAGGATGCGAAACACCAAATTGGTGCTGCATGGCCTTGTCAGCTCTAGTGTGCTGGGGAGGAAGATACTGTCATGTCAGGGAGCTTGCACACTGCCCTCCCTACACCCCCCATCCCACACCTCCATGCTTGGTGTTTCATTTTAGCTGTAATGGGGATGATGTGGTGGCAGTACCACCATTTTTCTTGATTGATTAAAAGTATGAACCAAACTCATTTAGTTATGTTGAGGCAGGAATGTTCTTGTCAAAAGAGTAACAGAAGCTTGGTTTCATATCACAGATTTCCCATTTCCAAAGGTAGATGTATTTTCTCTGTCTGTCCTCTGTAGTTATGGATTATTGCTGTATGTGCTGTCTGGAGCAATGCTGTCTTCTAGCCAAGCAGAAGTGCTATACTCCATTGCTGTATTGCTTCCTAGAGCCTGGAAAAGACTTCACCTTTTTATGACTTGGGTACAGAAATACATATTAGTAGGTTGTCTCGTACTGAGAGCTGGGCCAGCAGTTCTAAAAAGCTGTTTCTTTCATAGAAGTCATTCCTGAGTGGGCAACCGCCTTGTGCCAGTCTCAGTACAGCACAACCTCCTACAATAGCATCCTGTCATTAGAGCTGAATTCCTTCCCTGTGGCCCGTGTTTACTGTCAACATACAGAACATTCCTGTTGCAGCATCAAAAGACAACTCCTGAGCTTCTGTTGTTTTAGGATTTGTGCAGTGTTTTTCTCCAACTCTTGATTCCTCCTGCTCAGAGACTACTCTTAACCTGCTGTATGGTTCTTTAGCCATTACACATCCTGCTTAGAGGTAAGCAAATTATTTGTGGAGATATGGGGCTCTTGTAGAAGCCTCTGGTGGGTAGGCTTTCTGTGTATCTCTGTGACGTGTGTGTTTTAAGCCATGCTGATTTACCTCCATAAGTAGCCATCAAGTGTACACTGCTGCATTTATTCCTCTCTGCCCTTCAACAAATATTTTCCCCAGGGTCATATTCTAGCTTGCAACATATCTCTTGGAGTATTTATTGTGTTCAACCTGCATCTATGCCTCGGGGTATGATTTCTGCTCCTTGCATCAGTCTCTCTGCTTTTTCTCCTGCTTTCCCTCAATACCACACACCCAAGCAGCACAAAGAGCTCTTGGGGTGAGGGGACACTACCCCGATTCACAGCCAGGCAAAAGGAGTCAGGCAGTCAGACGTACTGCTGGGACAGCTGCTGAGGTGGGTGGAGAGGTCAGAAGCTGTCCCTGCTCCCCTTCCCCTGCCAGAGGTTATCCTCAGTTCAGGGTGTCAGCCTGCATTCTTGTTCTTTACCCCGATCCTTTTTGAGTGACCTATGGCAGCAAAGAAATTGCTCTTACCCATTAACCAGGACCTTTTTGCCAGAACTGTGTAAGAGAGAGAGAGAGAGCTCTTATACCAGCAGTTCCACTGGCAGGTCTGAGTGGGAGGCAGAGGGATGAGGAGTGCAAGGGATACTTCTCTGCACCTCTGTGAGCAACCAGCCACAGGAGCAGCTGTGGCCTCAGCAGGAGTGACTACCCCTCTTCTTCCAGCAGGTAGAGACTGCAGAGCCCAGCATTCAAACACACATACACATTTTTCAGTGGCAGGCTGGACTTTGGCAAAGTTAGTTTTAGCTTTCTGACTTTAGGCTGATTTATCTCAGCTGGTTTTTATGGAGTCTGAGAAGCAGTCTGCAACCCTTGAAAGGCCTGTGCACCAGAAGTTGGAAATCCCTCCTCCACCAGGCAAAATCATCTTCATGTTTATGTGAGTGTGTGCAGCAGCTTCTCCCTCACGTTGCCATTTTTGAACTGGAGAGAGCTGGTGTGAGCACTCGCAGAAGGCAAGGAAAACAGATGAATACTGTCGAAGCAAATTCGAGCTTATTATCCAAACAAATGTTCATGAATATATTTTGCCATACTTGCAGACTTTTAATTGTAATCTGACTTGATGGGCACATGAGTTTAAAAGTAGAAGACTGAATTTATGGAAGGAGAGATGATTTGGAAGTTGAACTACCAAGCCAGAGAGTGAGAGTTTATGTCTGGCTCTGCACAAGCATAGGCACATGATCTGGGCTTATTGCTCCTTGCCTCCCCTGGGTCCCAGGGGTGCTCAGATCCTGCTGAGAGAACACATCAGCATCCTGAGCAGGACTATTTGTGTGCTGACTTATCTGTTCATTCATAATTGTTTTCTTTGTTTTATACTGTTGGCAAATATAGTGGAGATTTGCCAATTTTTATCCTCCTGCCTTATCACTCCCCTTCCCCCCAGTCAAGGGCTCTCCTCCTTTACTCTTCTGCTTTCTCAGCTTCCATGGGAAGCTGTCAAAACCTTTCTTGGTGGCAATTCTCCTGTGAAACCAGGTCTCTGTGAACTTTTGGTGATACAATGACTTCACTGCCTGGTGCACAAGAGGTGAATCTGGGAAAGAAGCCAAAGCATGATTCTACTACAGTGATTATTGTTATTTCCATTAGCAACTATGGCAGGAAAAGTTATGATAAACAAGGGAGAGATAAGTGCGATTTGTAGGTGTTTAAACCTTTCTGTGCATTTTTTTAAAAAATAGTTTCTTTTTCTCCCTGAATAAAAGCACTGATTTAAAGCTAGGAATAAATAGCTTCATTTTTACCCAGAGCCTGGTGATACTGGGGGTGCCCACATGTTGGGCAGTGTATCCTATTCATTCTCACACAGTACCTATCACACAGCAGGTAGCAGCCCTGACTGCAGATGAGATGTCCTCTCCTCTGACAGCATCTGGAAGGTCAGAGAGGCATCAGCACCTCCCTGAGGGGGACAGTCCCCTCCAAGAGTTGTGCTGGCTGCTCGTGCAGCTTCCTCACCCAGGAGATGCGTGGGCAGTGTTCACCTCAGCTGGCACCATGGTTCATCTGGCGTGAACCCATCTGGCTGCAGGTGAAGGCAGCCTCCTGAGGATGGACTCAGGTGGAGGATTTGGACAGCAACGAGCCTGAGGGTGCAGAAAAGAGCATAGGAGAGGGGTTGTTTTGTGATGGTAACTGCTAGCATAACTGTGCTGAGGCAGCTGTTAAAAACAGCGATGCTGAAGGAGAAAGTTTTACCCCTTGTAGTAGACGATGTGGTAGCACAGACTCTAGAGAAGGAAACCTCCTGCTCAGCCTCCTGCAGAGCTGTAAGGCTGCAGCTGGTAAGAGAGACGTGGCTCCAAAAATACTTGTGGAAAATGCAATACCTCTGCACATGCTGACTGGTCCCTTGGTTCCCCCTCTGTGCAAACAAAAAGGAACACAAAAAAGTAAGTAAAATTGAGGGCTCAGCCTTTTCCAGCCCTTGGGAACCACAAGTAAGTTTCTCGGAGTTTTAAGGATACCTGGGGAGAGCAGTGAGTACCTCTCTTGGCTTCAAGAGAAAAGAAAGAGTTTGGGGAGACTTCTTTATGCAGAGTAGCATTGATCTGAGATTTTAAAAATACAGTGGACTTGTAAGTGTTCCAAACTGTGAGATTTTTGAATTAATTTTTAATCCATGGTTCAACATTAAAGATTAACATGTGTTTCAAATTTCAGAAAGGGATTTCACCCCTGAAAGGCTAAGACTTTCTTCAGTGGCTTCTTGTGGGTTTGTTCTGTTTTACTTTTTTTTTATTTTCCCTTTTCTCCCTTCTGGATGCATAAAATTAAAAAAAAAACCAGAAAACAAATAAATTAAAAAAAAAACCAAACCAACAAAAAAACCCCCAACAAACAGCACACAAAAATAACTCCCAAAACAAAGGAAAGGGAAAACCCAACACACAGGCTATTGTTGGGGAATTTTCAACTTGTTAAACCAGTGTCCAATAGGGCTCTTTCATATTAATGCTGCTCTGTGTGCTTTTAGACTTGGCAGGAGAAACAACATCTGTGAAAAACTGAGCCAGCTGTGCAGAAAAAAAAAAGTTAGAGCAGTTGTGTACTTTGCTGCTTGGGCATAAGCAACTTCTTGCATCTGTTACAGAGGGAAAATTTACAAAATGTTTTTCTGAGACTTTTACTCTAAAAGACAAGGGAAGCTTGTAGCAGTTTTATGTTTCCAAAAGTTAGCAGCTGCTATAAAAGGGAATTCAGGACATCATGGGAAGGGAAGAAGAGAGGGCAAGCATAAAATCAGATGGCACTGTGAGGCTTGGTCATCCAGGGTTGACTCTCAGATCTGGGCATCAGAAAATAAGTTTGTAAGAAGGAAGGTGCATTTTCAGGTACAGTAGCAGCAGCATCTGCATTCCTGAAGTCTCCTTTCTGCATTGCAAGCATGTTATGATTGTACTCTGTGTTTTCTGAAAAGCTGCTCAAGGGGTTTGGAGCATTTTATAAGCATTTGATAGTTCCTTGAGGGTGCCTGCTTTGTGCCTCCCAGCCTGGAATGCTTTGGGCCAGGGCTGCTTGCAGAAAATGTTTGCTTGTAGAATCATGTTGGCTTCCAATGGAGCTGAACATAGTGAACCTTCTTGGTTATTCTTTTTTCTCCTTGATAAGATGTGTGTGTGTGTTAATTTGAAATCAATACTAATACTTAGTACAGTGGTGGAGAGAGTGATTAATAGGCAGAACAAGGCCCATGAATCAGGTTCTAAAGTCCTGTTCCTGTCTCTCCATTGACTTGCTGCATGGTGTTTGGGTGAGTTATACCCTTGCTCCATCTTGGTTTTCCTCACTGCAAAATGGAGACTCTGCATTCATTCCTGGTATATTTTAGAGCTACCAGTGCAACTTTCTGCATTTGAGTTTTTCAGCATGATGCTGTGTACATGACTAGAGCGCCAGGAGGGCTAGCACTGGCTGGAGGGGAAAGTGCAGAGCATTTGGGAAAAATCAGGCTCAGTGATCTTGGCTTGGATGCTTAGAGCTGCAGATGCTTCAGCTCTGGGTACACGATGAGCAGGGAGAGCCTCTCAGCTCTGGGATGTGTTTCTCTTTGCACCCTGTGCTGGTACATGCCAAAAGGACACATAGCAGATGGACAGCAGATTTGTATTAATCAGGCTGTGTACATTTCATCTGTTGGTCCTGTTTCTGACATACAGTATGGGAATGATTATCCCAAATGCCTGGAGTGTCGAGAACTGATTTATAGTCAGTAACTCTTGCACCAGAGCTTTGGGTTTTGGTGCAGGCAGGTTGGAAAGATTGCACTTCCAGAGGGCAGGGAGCATGGAGTGACTCTCCTTCAGGGAAAGGACTGCAAGACGTGTTGCTGTGGCTTTTGTGTGGAAGTCTCTGTGCCTGACACTCTCCCCTTGAGCCACATGGGGACCAAACTTCACATGGAAACATCGACAGCTCCAGCACTCTGGGTGTATCCATGAGAAGGTTGTGATGTAGCTAAAGCAGGTAACAAACTGGACGTTTATTGCAGGGAAGGCCTAATGTACCCTCTCTGTTTCTTTTCACATCATAGTGAGAGATCAGGTCTTGTAATGGAAGGACAAAAAATCAGGGTAAATTTCCACTGGGAAAAGAGACTATTCATATGATGTTGAAAGGCCATAGCATATTAAGTATGCATGTGTGTATTCACTGCACTGGTACTGCACAAAATTATGCAAAGTCAGAATTTATGTAATATCTAAATATATGGCAAAAGTTTAACTGGATTAGAAATAAAGTGTTCTTACCTTATTGAACTGAAGGGTGAAAATATTACCATAATTAAATGGGGAAGTCAAAGCAATTAGTTTTGTCTTCACTCACTGAAAATGTCATCAAAGTTGATAGTCTTACAACCTATTTTGATTTTAATGAAAACTCCTCTTTTCCCAGTGGAAAATTGTCCCTTTACAACCTCTTTTAGACAGCTCAACTCATAATCTGAAACATTCTACTGACCTGACATTTGCCAGAGCAAAAGACAAATTTGGGTTTCCCTTTCTTTCCAATTTAAATGAAAAAGCACCTTCCTTTTTTTTTATTTTATTCTGTTTGCTTGTTTTTAATGATTTTAATAATTTTAAATCCAAAATAGATTTGGATTAATGAAATTTAATATATGGAAGTCTAATGTCTTTGAATATGTCCATGTAGACTAGTTTCAATCAGAATACTTTGAGAGACTTTGCTTTAATCAGTTTTGTTTGGAGACAGAGAAGTTTCATGGTGATTTTCCAAATTCTTAAGCCTTAAAGTCTCTCTCTCCTATGAAAAAGCTACAGGAGTTTTTTTAAAACCCCAGTTTGGCAAGATACTTAAACCTGTGCCTAATTTTAAACATATATTTTCAAATATATTCCCACTGACTTACCTGCCTTTAGTGGAATTTCTAGGACATATCAAATGCACCCAGGCATCAGTGTCTGGCTGAGCAGCCCTGGCTCCAGGTGGGCTCCTGCTGGTCATGCAGGTGGCAACTTTGGTGAAGCAGGACTCAGTCAGGTCACAGAGCAGGAAAATTTTTAAGGAACCTCAAAGTTGTGGTGAACAACAAACTTTGGCCAAGTATCCTTCCACTTGCAAAGCTTGTGCACTCCATAGGACGAGAGAATTTCATACAGAAGACACAAAATGGGTGTGGAGAGCAGATAGCCAACTTTTTGGCATTGCCTCAGCCAAAACTTATTGTTTTCTGGACCAGATTCTTTAAGAATTTGATACTCATCCTGGTGACAGTCCCTCCTGACCTCAAGGAAAGTGGGATCAGTCTATTAATGAAAGTTTTTCCTCTCAGAAAGGGCTTGGGAGGTTGATTCCTTGGGGGTTGCTTTTATTTTAATATATTTAAATCTTTTAAATTATATGATTCAAATATTTTAAAACATTTAATTTTATTTTGTTGTGTCTGAGGCACCCATTTTTTAAGGGGTGACCCCACCATAATCCCCCACAGGCCAGCATAAGCAGCCATGGGGTGATGATGGTGCTGGAATATCCCAGTAACAGGGGAAGGCAAGTGAGGTGGCCCCAAGAAGCATTTGAAGGACTTCCCCTGCATTTGGCTTGGAGAAGTGAAGACATTTCTTGGAAGCTATTTCCAATCCCCAAACCCCACTGCCCACAGTCCCCTGAACTTCCTAAACCCCAATCCTATCTCTCATCCTACTACTGCAACTCCATAGTCCTCTCCCTAAAGCTCGCCTTCCCAAAGCTATCCTCATCCCCTCTCCAGCCTGAGCTATATCTGGCCCAGTTTAACCCACCCTTGCAGGGAACTTCCTTGAGGACTCCCCGATGATGTCAGTGGTGTCTGCAGGGAGGGAGACAAGATGCAGCATCCAGCAAGTTCCCAGATCTTCACCTAGCCTGTGTTTAACAGGGCGAGCCCTGCACCTTTTTTGTTCATCAGCCTCTGCTCTTCCTCCTTTTGGAGGAAGGTGGGCATAGCTCTTGATGCTTTGGATAAAAGCAGTTGGATGAACCATAGTTGGGATATTTGCACTGGAGTTTGGCCTAGGATGGTTGTCTGGCAGCTGCACTCCACGCTGCTGCCTTTCCCCACCACACGAGTTGTATATTACAGCCTGCCCACCCATTCATCCTGCCTTCACCTATGCCAGTTCCCTTCACTGGACTTTAATCTTATTTCTTCTGGGCTCTGTCCTTCCCACTCAATATACCACTGAATATATTTAAACCTTGAGTTGTTTTCCCTTATTAAGCAGTTTATCACTGTTTCAATCTTTTTTGTATTTTTTTTTTAGCCAGGAGAGAAGGAAGAAATTTATTCTTTTGACCATAAATCATTTACAAAGCTGCTGGGCTGTTAATGTATTTTTTATGTCTTGGCAAACAAAAAATAGAAATGAGTGTCTTAGTAAAGCTTTGCCGACCTGTTTTAATTTCAGCTTCCTAACCCTGACTCTCTGTTCCCCAGTCTTGGGAGCAGGTACAATTCTCTTGTAGAGGCAACAGTGGATACCTTCTCCCCAAGGAGACCACGTTGCTGTGTCAGCAGTGTCATGCGCTGTTGCCTGCACTTGGCACTGATCTGCAGCATGACACATCTCTGCTGACTGGGCTGTGCTGGGAGAATACTGGCAAAGAAATGGGATCAGGGAGGGTGGGAACTCAAGCCTATTTCTGCTTTTAGATCCTGCAAGAGCTCCAATTAGATGCCCACTCTAGGGTAAGCCATGCTACATGCATCTCTCAAATCATCCCATGCAGCCTCAACCTGTACTTTCCTTGTGTGGGCTCAGGTGTGGTTACAGATACCCACAGGGATGCTTGAGGATGCTTTCAGAGACAAGGGCTGGCCATGGTGGAGCTTCCCAAATGTTAAGAGCTGGCTTCAGTGAGGTTTTGCAACCTGCTTCAGGAAAATAAGGCCAATGCATGCCTTCATTGCTCTATGTCAGCTCCGTGCATTTTCCCTCTTTCAGGAAACATAGACACCAATCTTTGTGTAAAAGGTGAATTTTCATTTTTGGTGTGCTGTGACAAGCAGCAAGATAATTAAGAGGAGGGATGTGGGAGGTTTATATTGGCATCCCAGCTAGATGAATGGGTAAGTCTGCAGCTCAGAGCTGTTGCTGCAGGCTTTTTGCAAACTCAAGCTGAGATTCTTACCTTAAATGTACTTGTAGGAACATTTGATAAGCTTTCATCCCCAAGTCACTTCAGCTAAAGTAACTGGCTGTGGTCATTTAAAATGTTCCCTTTCCTAGACATCTATTACTGTAGGATGATGTCCCTGCTGTAGCAGTGAGCAGAACAGAACAGTGTGTCTGCAATGCAGCTTTCCCCTCTCACAGCAAAGGATGTTAGAATGTCCCCACACCTTTCTCAGCAGGTTATGTTAATGCCTAGCTGTGAGGTAGAGGCATTGCTTCTTTTCAGCTTTGGCTGGGTTTGGGGCAATAACCTTGTGTTATGCAACAATGCAATCAGCCGAGGATGACAACATCTTAAGTTACTGCAGCAGGATTCCCAAGAGCTGATCTGTCACAGGAGTATGGGGGTGAAGGAAAAGGAACTGTGTTTTCCAAGTCTTAGTTTTGTAAAAGACAAAGAATAAGGAAATAACCTTCTGTGCCCAGTTAAACTTTTGCTTTCCTCCTTGTTTGTGCCTGGTATTTGGAAAATAGCGTTTCAGGCATCTCTGAAGGACCTGAGGAGGGGGAAATGACTGGCTTCCTGTTCCAAGGACACACCACTTCGTTTGTACCTTGGGTATTCTGCCTTATGTGGCCTTCAGTTCCCTTCTGTAGACAGACTGCCTGCTCCTGATTTGCCCACCTGAGTTCCAGGGTATGAATCATTGATGACTCTGATTCTAAGCACAGCCAGGGGTGGACAAAACTGACACCAAATGGTCCTGCAGAGTGGGCTGAATTAGCCTTATCCACCCCTCCACTCTCAATTTAGGGGAGAAATGAGTGAGCTCTTTCAGTTCCTGTTCCCCCCTGAGTCCCCTCTGGCCTTGCTCATCTGCTAAAGCAAAAAAAAACCCCAACCTCTGAAGTGCAGCTGCTCCTTGAGTCCTCTGCAAATGCTGTGAATTCAGGGACTGCCAGCTCAGAGCATAGCAGTTTCTGTTTCCAGCCAGTGCCGCATGCATTGGAGGGAAGTGTTAAACGTCCCATAATGTACTTAATAGTGCAACACTATACCATGGAAAGGGGATTAGTGCATGCCCAGAGCACAGCCATTGATTAGTTTCATCCTACTAATTTCATTGTAGATGCTATTTTTGTTCCTATCGATGTTCCTTTGTATTTTTATAATCTTGCTATAATACAATGCAGTTGTTTTCTGCCTCTAACTTGCACACATATTGCATTCAAGGCAGCAGAGACAGATGCAAGGCATACATCCCAGCTTGCTGGAGCTGCAAAGGTGGCAGCTCTCCCAGCAGCTTCAGCAAGGCTTGATAGAAGCACATAAGAGAAGCCTGTACTGGGATCACAGCAGGAGTCCAGAACTAGGAAGGACCATTTGGGTCATCACCTCAATGAAGCTACAACTCTAAACCAGATTTGGGTTCTTGTTCCCACTTAGCACATGCCAACAAGCTGCTCTAATACTGTATTCTTCTCACTGTTCAAAAATATCTTCTGCATTTCAAGTCTGTGACTAATTAAACAGGAGCATTAAGATCTATTGGAAAAACACTGTTCAGGTGCTTAACATCATGTGAACTCTGCTACCTGGAGAGCACAGACCCTCTCAATTTCCCTAGCAGGTTTGATACTCAGCAGTTCAGCAAATCAAACCCGAGCACATGAGGATCTCACACTAATGGGGACCCTCTGAAGATACCTGAAGCTGTCTCTGCTGCCTTGAATGCAATATGTGTGCAAGTAAACTGGGAAGGAATCAAATTTCTCAGTATGTCATGAGAGCCCCTTTCATACCCCTGCAAGAACTAATCCAGCTCCTCTGACAAGGACATGGAAGGGAACTGACACCATTCTGGAAG